>OY757932.1:12818945-12886370 GCA_963585895.1 Sepioteuthis lessoniana | reverse complement strand
AGCAGCAATTGGAATACACCCTACTTATGCCTGATGTCACAGCTGGTGAATTTCAAAAATGCAATCTGGACTTTAGAAGAATGATATGCAATGAAATTCTGTTTTAAACTCGGAAAAAATGCCATGCAATGAAAGCTGGACCTACTGCTATGACTCAGAGACCAAGAAACAGATTTCCCAGTGGAAGCATGCTGGCTCTCCCAGACCCAAGAAGGCCAGACAGAGCAAATCCACCTACAAACTTTTGATGGTCCCTTTTCTTGACAGCACTGGCATGATCTACATGCACTGGGTTCCCACTGGACAGACAGTCAACAAAGAATACTATGTTGAGGTTTTAAGGGAGTTCAGGAAGAGATTCTGTTGGAAGAGGCTGGCACTCTTCAAATTGGGTCAGTGGCATTTCCACCAGGACAATGCACCAGTCCACAACTCCATCCTTTTGACCAAGATGGGCATCAAGACAGTTCCTCACCCTCCCTATAGTCCAGACCTTGCTCCCAGTAACTTTTGGTTATTCCCTAAGCTCAGAGGCTGTCGAGATAAAAGAGGCTGTGACGAAGGTCATTGATACACTCACACAAGAGGACTTCCAGAAGTTATCGGAACGGTACAACAAGTGCATTGCTGCCGGAGGAGATTACTTCAAAGGGGACTAGAATTTCATGTGTGTACTATCAATAAAAGTGCTCATACGAAAAAAGTCTGGAAACTTATTTAATGATCCTCGTACAGTAAATTATCTTAAAAATATGAGCCTGAGTAAAACTGATTTTCCAGGATTGCTCATCTTACACATATCAAATGATACATCAGGTTGAATGTGAGTGGCTACCCACATCATTTGACAAGTCAATCTTTTCAGATCTGTCTTCAACTCTTGATTCAACCTATCATTTTTTTTCTTAAGTTGGTTGTTTGGGTTTTATGGCATATCAACCTTTGTAGGTTATTTAACACCAAATCCATTTTTATGCAAATAAACAGTTCTATTTCAAACAATTCAGTTTAGCATGAGTACACAGTTTAATTGTCAAAAACATTTCTATTTCAAGCTATTCTGTTTATTCAAACAGTTCTAATTCAGTTTAGTATAAAGACAGATTTTGTTTACACAGTTAAATGTCAAAACACTACTATATTAAATAATTCACTTTAGAGTAAGTAGAGTTTCAATGTCAAAAACAGTTCCATTTCAAACAGTTCAGTTTAGCATAAGCATGCGGTTTAAATGTAGATACTGTTTAATTATCAAAAACATTTCTATTTTAAGCTATTCAGTTTAGTCAAACAGTTCTAATTTAAATAATTCTGCTTAACATAAGTATACAGTTAGTTCTATTTAACCCATAGATAGGGCCCTATCAGGTGCTACCATTCCAAGCCAGAGTGGGCCTGGGAGCAATGGCAATGAAGGGGTGCTCCGTATTCCCCAAAGCTCCAACATCACTGGGACCTTACCACCAGATTGTTTAGTGTCATATCCAGGACACTCATTGAGGGGGAGGGTTTCTTACCTCTCTGCGGAGGTGCAGTCAGTGTATTCTACAGCCCAAGCAGACTGGGCAATTTTTTTTCTTAAGTACCTTCCTTTATATCTATTAGGATTATAGATAGAGAATATATACTTTTGTCTATAGTAATCTCATCTTCAGTGAGTTTAACACCCAAACCCCAAAATTTAAAGGTTCTATTTTCATGTGTTCCAACTTTGAATATTCTTTTTAATTCTGAGATTACATTCCACTAAAATGCACCATTTCTACAGAATATAAAATCATCTACATGCATTTCCAGAATACTCATCAAGTTACCAGTTGCATCATGCCAAAGAAACAGTGCATTGTCAAATACATTTAATATTCCCTTTAGATTAGTTGACTCATGACTGGTTCTCTTGTACCATGAACAAGGTGTATCATTTAATATATAAATACATCTTTTCAACTTCAATATCTGTGACTCTGGACATACATCAAGTGGTGGTCTAAGAAATACCTCTCTTTCCAGCATACCACCCTGCAGAAACACTGAGGCAAAATCCAGACTCTCTACTCATGAGTTTATGACAGAGGCTGTTAAAATTACAAGATGCATAGCTTCATGGCTACATGTTGGAAAGTCTGTTTTCAGGTTATAAAAATTTTCATAACCATGTGCAACAAGGCTGACCATCATTATTTTCTTATTGTCTTTGGATTTCTCTGTTATCACCCTGGGCCCAGTCAGCTGGGGCTGTAGAATACACTGACTACATCTCTGCAGAAGGGTAAGATTTCCCCAACAAGTGTCATGGATATGACACTAAACAATTTGATGGTGAGACTCCAGTAATGCTGGAGTTTTGGGGAATGCAGAGTACCCCTTTATTGCCATTGCTCCTAGGTCCACTTTGGCCTGGAGTGGTAGTATCTGATATAGTCATATCTCTGGGTTAAATAGAACTAAACTGTGTAATTATGCTAAAGTGAATTGTTTGAAAATAACTGTTTTTACATTTAACTGTGTTTAAACTGTACTTATATTAAAATGAATTGTTTGAAAAAGAACTGTTTTTGACATTTACTGGTTTGTAAACAAAACTGTACTTATACTAAACTGAATTGTTTGCAACTTTTATCAAAATGACTTAATTCAGCATTAAATGACCCAAAAAGGGTTGATACACCATAAAACAAACCAAACAACTGTTATCACTCTTGTTGATGTACATTTCTGACTTATGTCAGGTACAGAGAAATAAAAAATATGGAAATTCATGAATAATACTTCGTGAATTTCCATATTTTTTTATTTCTCTTTTCTTTACATCAATCATATCTTTTGCTTGTTCTTGTTCAAACGTGAGCACAACTACATGTTCTTGAAAACTTACTCCATCTGTTACTTGGTGTAGTCGTCTCCATTGATCAACAAAATCCCAATTGATACAGATTGGATTTTTGTTTTCTGTTTTGGGTTTTATATTCATCCAATAACTATATTTTCTAGTTGAATTTGGCTGTGTGCACATAATCGTCCCCTTTTTCTATTTTTCTTTTTTGTTCATTTTATATTCCACTATTGCGTTTCTACATGTATTTTTTTGTGCCTGTGGTGTATTGGTTATCGTCGTAGGAAATGGACATGGTGACACGAGTTCAAATTCTGGACGAGACTGATTGCATTTCACATAGCACTAATACCCTTGGGAAAGGTATGAATCCAATTATTCTCCCTCCAGCTATGGGTAAATAGTAGGAAAGACTAGGTTCTTCAGCCTTGGTAAGGCAACTAGTCTAAGAGAAGGAAAACTCTGAATTCAAACCTGTTAGACTCTGCTAAAAAATTGACCTTGTGTCATATCCTGCCCGAGAGGAGGGGTTGGTAAATAAATACATGTTTTTTTTTTGTGATGTCTTTCAATTCCTCATTTTTGCTATTAAGACTTTTATATTGTCTTTCATATTCTTCCAAGACTTCATTAATTTCATTTGAAAAAATTTTATTTTCTTCATTCCTTGAACTTCCAAACACTTTGTTTACTGTCATCAAGAGGCGTAGGTGCATCCTGTAAAATGAACCTTTATGTCAACTCAGTATACACTAACTTTCCTTACCAAATACTTTAGCAGGACTACACCATCCCTTGCAATTTTGTCTTTTATAATAGACACCTGTCACAAATCTTTCATCCCCCCACAAGTCTTTACATTAGATCTCAGGGCTCTTTGAATTTTTTTCACTTGATTCAGCTTCCATGAAACTTTTCCTCACTGCATGTAAGACATTTAAATTTACTCTAAACATGTCACTGGTTATTAAAGCTTCCAATGCAGGTAACTGATCAGTCAAAACTGAGGATGTATTTATATTGGATCCAAATATAAGTTCACTTGGGTTATGTCCAGAATGATTCTAAAGTGCATTTTTTGCACTAACAGCCCAAGCCGGGGTTATTTCTGGTTCACATGACTCATCTGACATCTTTTCCATTGCTTCAGCCACTATTAAATTGTGGGTATCCAAACTACTATTGCTGAATGGACTTTCCGCAGCTGTAATGCAAGTTTTCGTATTGAACTTTTCATTCATTTGTCAGTAGCCTTCATTATTAAATTTCCTCCATTGTCACTCAAAAACTTGTTGGGAGCTCCAAAATATGACATCCACATCAAAAATATGTTGCAAATAATTTTTTTATTCTTTTTAGTTTTAAATCAGTCAAGCAGTATCATACTGTACCTCTGCAGAGGGGTAAGAACCCTCCAATGAGTGTCCTGGATATGACACTAAACAATCTGATGGTGAGGTTCCAGTGGTGCCAGGGCTTTGGGGAATGCAGAGTACCCCTTCATTGCCATTGCTCCCAGATCCACTCTGGCCTGGAATGGTAGCACCTGATAGGGTCCTATCTATAGGTTAAATAGAACTAAACTGCATACTTATGCTAAACTATATTATTTGAATTAGAACTGTTTGACTAAACTGAATATCTTGAAATAGAAATGTTTTTGATAATTAAACTGTGTACTCATGCTGAACTGAATTGTTTGAAATAGAACTGATTATTTGTATAAAAATGGATTTGGTGTTAAATAACCGACAAAGGTTGATATGCCATAAAACCCAAACAAACAACCAACCAACCAACAGTATTGGTTATGTCCATGTTCCTTTAAATCCAGACTTACAGTATCATTACATTTACTTCTAAGAGCCAATACTACTACTACTGGTCAAAGAGGAGGTCTTCTGAACCTCAGACAAACTGAACAAGAATCACAAATATCCTTGATCAAATTCAGAAATTCCTAATGAAAGATCCTGCAGCCTCTAACCAAGGATATCAATCTCTCTTTTAATACATGAGCAAATTGCCGATGTAATTTCTCAGTAGTAGTTAGTAGTTTCCACTAATTGCTTATCTTAGTCATTCAACGAATCAAAGAATATGTTAAACCAAATTTCTCCAGCAACAGTTCATAAACATGGAGAGTCCAAGACTGTACTATCTAGTATCTCCTTCATAAGATTCATTCTAATATAAAAAGGTCTATTTATCAATGTTCGATAATACAAGTTAACATTAAATTAAGAAAAGTGTACCTGATCTGAATCCATGAGAGTGTTAATATCATTTCCAGAATTAAAACTAGTACAGATTTGGCAAAATGCTTAGCCGAATTATACTTGAAATGGCGCATTATCTTAGCTTGTCTGTCTATGGGATTTGTTTTATTTCTTCAACAAGTTTTTGTTCCCAGCTACTTCAGTACAGATTGAAATGTACTGTTGTTATATTGTCATCTACAGCATCATAATGACACGATAAATAAACAGACGAGTGAAAATTCTTTATAAAAATATGTATCTCTCACTTTATTGCAAGGGTTCGAAAAGGGTTATTCAAGGTTTTCGTGTGAGAGGGAGTTGGAGACCGAACATAACTGCAATATTCTGACCCCCACTCTCATGGCCGTCAGCGTTGTGTCTTTCTCGTTCTCCAGATGCTCAACCGGAGGCCCAGCGGCCCAGCTCTCTGCTAGATGATGGCTTTCTTTACTGCATCTTATCAGCAACTTCTCTGGTCCCCAAACTCCATCGGGGTTCCCAAGGGCCCCTTCGGCCTGATGTGGCTTTACCTACCACATCTTGTCTATCTCCTTCTCCAACTCTAACTGGAACAGCCTTGACTTCTGTCTTGACTGAGTTATATAATAGTTCAACGCCCACTCAGTCGCCTACTCGATCTTTGAAATCGCATATTTGATCGTCATCAAGCGGAAATATCTGTCATGCAGTTCACAGGTCACTCTCTTCTGGTGTATCGGTCTATGAGTGTACCATGGGAATTTTTTTACCTTGTCCCATTTCGTCAGCCAATTTCCGCCCACGGGATTTCCTCTCATGACTGCCATTAGAATGTGTTCCCTCCTTCGGGTGCATCACCTTGGAATGGCATTTTTGGCCGGGTCGAAGGTCAAAATACAACACTGTTTCAACTTCCTCTTTAACAGTAGGAACAATTTTGTATTCCATTGATGAAATGTCAGAAAACACTTTCTTTAATGTATATTTCATTGCTGTGTATGTTAAATTTGCACATACTGTTCTTTCAAGCTTTTTATTTTCTTCTCATACATTTGTCGCATTCAAAATAAAAAAAGGCTTCAACCCTTTCTGGCTAGGTAATTCCAAATTTATGTAAATTTTGATACAAAAATTTGTACCATACCAAAAAGTTGTTTATATTTACTCCTGCTGTCCTTTTGTAGTAATAGAAATCATTGAATGCCATATATGCCATAGTGTTCTTCACGTCAATAAATTTTGTCTAGCTCGTTCATAATGACTCATAACCTGTCTGTTTGGCCAATATCCATTATCACCAAATGTCAAACACATTCATGTATCTTCTGGGGCAGTGACAAAAAACACTGCTGGGTCCTGTTATTCTTTCGGTAAATCCTTAAACAGAGACCATATCTCTATATCTTGCTTCCATTCTGTGTACAACTCTTCATCTCGCAAAATATGTGGCTGTTTTGTGAAGGAAGCCATCTTTCTTTCAAACGTGTTTCAATGTAAGTTGAATAATAATAATTTCTGTCACATGAAACAAGACAGCTTTCACTCTCAATGTTAGTTTGCTAATACTGCAGCACAAACACAACACATGTTTAGCTGAACGTCATATTTATCAGAGAGCTAACAACTGCATAACAATGGAAAGTAACAAAGAGATACCAAGCTAAATAATTTAAACTTCAACATTGAAAAAATCCCATCAATAAATCTTAAAAGAAATTTATTTACAAAAAGAAATAACTAATTTTATTTACTACTGTCAAACGTAGTTAAATTAGGAAAATTTAGAAATCAAAACTGGGAGTGATAGGAAGAGGTAGCATCCAAGCTATTCTACTCTTTGATTATAAGTTGGCGACCGTAGTCGAGGGCGACCAGAAGGCTCCCTTTTCAATAGCTACTACACCGAGGTGTATGGGAGGGCACTACTCCTTTCCCTAGATTGCTCCACTTTATCCTTGATGCGTACCTTATAATGCTGAGTGTTAAGCAAGGATGTATCAAGTTCCATTTTTTAAGTCTTTGGTATGACTCAACCTGAGATTGAACCCTGGTCTCCCGGACCATTGGCGAACACTCTACCCACTAGCCCAATGAGCCAGTTCAATCTTGAATAATATCAAATGCTATTTTTTATTGCATCAATTTTTTTGGCTTTTTTATTCTTCTCAAACATTAAAAGCAATCCAAACATAATTTTATATAGAAATCAATTAAAATAAAATCGAAATAAATGCAATCTTTTTATATACATTCTTATTTGGTTTTGTTATTCTTTCTAATTTAATATAATATTCTATTATATTAAAATTTAAATACCTTTACCCAGCAGAGAGCACAGTTTTTGCTAGTATTTTTAATAGATAGTTATTTTTTGAAAATAGTTCATTTCTTTCTAAACAAAAAGTACCAACATTTCATTTTTAAGTCCAAAATTTTACAATCAAAATAGTTATTACAAGGTATTATTTATTACCAAACTCTACAACATAGAAACTCTGTAACCAAAAATATGAAGATGTAGCAGTCCAAAAATAAGTACACCTCTTAAATATATTATTAGGTATTATTTATTACCAAACTCTACAATATTGAAACTCTATAACCAAAAATATGAATATGTAGCCGTCCAAAAATAAGTACACCTCTTACATATATTATTAGGTATTATTTATTACCAAACTCTACAACATTGAAACTCTATAACCAAAAATATGTATATGTAGCAGTCCAAAAATAAGTACACCTCTTACATATATTATTAGGTATTATTTATTACCAAAATCTACAACATTGAAACTCTATAACCAAAAATATGAAGATGTAGCAGTCCAAAAATAAGTACACCTCTTACATATATTATTAGGTATTATTTATTACCAAACTCTATAACCAAAAATATGAAGATGTAGCAGTCCAAAAATAAGTACACCTCTTACATATATTATTAGGCATTATTTATTGCCAAACTCTACAACATTAAAACTCTGTAACCAAAAATATGAAGATGTAGCAGTCCAAAAATAAGTACACCTCTTACATATATTATTAGGCATTATTTATTGCCAAACTCTACAACATTAAAACTCTGTAACCAAAAATATGAAGATGTAGCAGTCCAAAAATAAGTACACCTCTTACATATATTATTAGGTATTATTTATTACCAAACTCTATAACCAAAAATATGAAGATGTAGCAGTCCAAAAATAAGTACACCTCTTACATATATTATTAGGTATTATTTATTGCCAAACTCTACCACATTGAAATTCTGTAACCAAAAATATGAATTTGTAAAAATTTTATTTTTGGTTACAGCTGGTTGGTGTTTATAATAACATATCAACAGTTGTAGGCTATTTAATGCCAAATTCTGTTTTATATATATATATGTAAAAGTAAGCAAAGTTGGCAACTGTAGTCGAAGCAGACCTAAAGGCTCCCTTTTCAAACACTATGACAACAAAGTGTAGGGGAGGGTGCTACTCCTTTCCCTGGACTGCTCCACTTTACCCTTGATACATACTTTATAATGCTGAATGTTAAGCAAAGAGGTATCAAGTACCATTTTTTAAGACTTTGATATGACTCGACCTAGGATTGAACCCCAGTCTCCTTAGTCATAGGCAAACACTATGCTTTGTAAACGAATAGTTTTAAGGTAACTTCATTTTTAAACAAGTGATTAGAGCTTATTTGTTAAATGGTTTCAAGTAATTCTATTTATCAAGTATTTATATCTAATTTAATACCAATCAATTCTTTGCGCACAGTTAAACGGTTTTAAGTATTACTATTTAACACAATTCAATTTATCAAGTATTCCTATGTAATATAAACAATTTGCACTCAGCCGTATGGTTCCAAATAACTAATAATGATAATAATAATCCTTAATAAAGGATTAAACAGTTCTATAATGATGAACAATTCTATTTGACCCATAAATGGGAGCCTAACAGGTACTACCAATCTAGGAGAGAGTGGACCTGGGAGTAATAGCAATGAAGGGGTACTCTACATGCCTCAAAACTCCAGGATTGGAGCCTCACCATCAGATGCAGTTTAGTTTACCAGGAAGATTACAAAAGTGCAGTCAGTGTATTTTACAGCCCCAGCTGACAGAGCATTTTTAGTTACAGCATTTCAATGAAAAAGAATTTAAAAAAAAATAAATAAACAAATAATCCAAAATTTGATGAATTTACTATGAAATTCAATGTTGAATATTTCAGTTGTAATAACTTTCTTCAGGACTTTAAATTCATGAAAAATGTTTGTCGGTTGTTTTGTTTTACAGCATATCAACCCTTTCCAGGTTATTTAATGCCAAATTAAATTTCAAACAATTCAGTTTAGCATAAGTATAGTTTTTTGTTTACACACAGCTAACTGTCAAAACAGTGCTATTTCAAATAATTCAGTTTAGCATAAGTACACAGTTTAGTTCTATTTGACCCATAGATAGGACCTTGTCAGGTGCTACCACTCTGGGCCAGAGTAGACCTGGGAGCAACGACAATGAAGGGGTACTCCGTATTCCCCAAAGCTCCAGCATTACTGGAACCTCATGATTAGATTGTTTAGTGTCATATCCAGAATATTCGTTGAGGGGGTCTTACCCCTCTGCAGTATTCAACAGCCCCAGCTGACTGGGCAATGAAAAATTTTGATGAAATAGCAATGAATGTTTGATGAAATAACAGGAGAAAAGAAAGTGTGTATAAAAAGATTCATAACAGCATATTCAGCTTTATTTACTTCCATAGTTTCAATGGTATATAGTTTGTTTTTTTCAAAAGTTCAAACATTAAAAAAATAAAATCTCAATAACAAAATTTTCATTGCTTTATTCTGTCTTTAGGAAAGACAACTTATACCTTACAATCATAAAAATTCTTTTGTAATTTCATTCCCATCTTATTAGATTTTATCACAGTATTTCCACTACAAAAATGTGGAGTGTCAGTTATATCTGAATATTCAAGGAGATAAAATGTGAAATTCTCTTAATTCAACCCAGAAAAAGATGATATTTCCTATTATTGACATAAACCAGACATTGGCCTAGCGGTTAGAGTGTTCGCCAATGACCCGGAGACCTGGGTTCAATCCCAGGTCGAGTCATACCAAAGACTCAAAAAATGGTACTTGATGCCTCCTTGCTTAACACTCAGCATTATAAGGTACGGATCAAGGGTAAAGTGGAGAAATCCAGGGAAAGGAGTAGCGCCCTTCCCTACACTTTGGTGTAATAGCTATCGAAAAGGGAGCCTTCGGGTCACCCTCAACTACGGTCGCCAACTTTACTTACTTTACTTTTTTTATCAAAAGATTACCATAAATTGTGGCCTGTAAGTTGACTTCAAGATATTTAGCTAAAAATTCTGGGTTAGACTTATACCTACTGTAGAGGTCAACATTCAGTAGGTTACTGGTAGGCCAAGTAACCATTATTTAAAATGTTGTACCGTATAAGTACAATAATAACGTCAATGTTTGTATATTCAATAAACTACCATTATGTCTCATTAAACTGTCATTGCTCCAGTACTGTAATGCGTATGTAATTTTTCTCTGAAATCAGAATTACATCAGCCCCATATGAAACAGGCAAATCTTACACATAAGAGCTTATATTCATATGAATGCACAATCTATTGTCCTATCATGAAACTGCACAGATAAACAACATACAATAGTTGTCAAAATGGCTGCCTAGGTTCTGTAAAATTCCTGTTAGCATATAAAGTCAGTGCATCAACAATTGAAAAAGGTATGCGATATAGCATTAATACATTACTTAATTTGTTTTACAGTTTTCTCATTTTAAATTAATGTGTTCAATACGTTCACCAAACACAAGGTTAAGTTGGAAATGTTTGTGGTAGTCTGTTGTGTTGTATATCAATTGTTAAGAGTATTGTCTCACTAGTTCACCACTCTGTTGTAAAAGTTTTGATTTTAGCTGTACTGTTATTGGCCTAATGAGTAAAGTGTTCACCAATGATCCAGGAGACCAGGGTTCAATCCCAGGTCAAGTCATACTAAAGACTTAAAAAAATGGTACTTGATCCTGCCTTGCTTAACACTCAGCATTATAAAATAAGGATTAAAGGTAAAAGTTGAGCAATCCATGGAATGGAGTAGTGCCCTCCCCTACATCTCTGTGTAGTAGCTATTGAAAAGGGAGTCTTCAGGTCACCCTCGACTAAGGTCACCAACTTTGCTTTTATAAGTTGGCCCCCAGTTTTGTAAAGGTTTTTACAGGCTTAAAAAGTTGACTTATAAACTGCAACTTATGGTAGTTTAGATTATCAAAAAAAAAAAGAAAAAAAAGGTTGAAATTTCAGTTCTATTGTAAGTTTCATCAATTTAGTAAAAAAAAAAAAAAAAATTGGTGGTTGATAAGAAAGTACTAAATAACATTGAATCAGAAACCGATTTATGAAATCACTAAAATAAAAAAAAAAAAATAAAAAAAAAAAAAAAGAAAGTTTTCAGCTATAAAGTTGATCATTATAAGTCAAAGTTAAGAGCACTGAATAGGTAGCTCAAAGCCTGGATCATTTACCAAAACTTTTCAGGTTTGGTTTCTTTATTTAATGGCATATCAACCTTCAAAAGAATTGTAGTAATATTATTTAACCCATAGATGAAGGGAATAAAGGGTTCATGCCTTTCATAAGGGCATTAGTCCAAAAGTGAAAGCAATAGTGCAATGAGAATTTGAACTCACAACAATGTCATAATCCAGCAAATTAGCCATTATGCCATGGGGATTCCCATCCAAAATTTTTCACATTCCACAATGATATCCGCATTGGGAAAATAAGGTCTTTAAAAAAATGTTTTTTTTGCTTTGGGGTAATCTTACCATGCTTATAACCTGCACCATATGAAGTTCAACATTTTTCAAAAATCAATATCCAATCAACATGTTTACATGTTTGCCTTATGGAAAAAATAAGGTTTGATTAATTTCTTTCTTTTTCAGTTGACTTGATCTTTTAAAATTTAATCATTGACACTTACCTTCTCTCAATACTAAACAGAAGCATGCAATGTCGATAGCAGACTGGTTTGCTGACCGACTTGTATGATTGAAAACATACAGGTCTTATTTTTAATAAATAATCTCGAAAGAAAAAAAAAAAGGAAAACTATTGACTTTATAAATCAGTTGACTTTTTATAATTTTTTTGTTTTCCATTGGGAAGATACCACTGAGATTAGTCATGTTTCCCAATTTAATCAAGTCAAGAATTGCAAGAATACTATGGGTCAGTGGAGAAAGCTGAGCAGCAACATAAGGGGAAAAAGAATTATGTTGTCTCACCTCCTTAGAAAAAGGAAGTGGTGAGGAGAGAGAGAGAGAGAAAACTGTATCCAGTCACAAAAAACATTAAGACAGTTCAAGTGTATCATCATCATGTCGCACTGCTAGCATAGATTTTCCTGACCCTCTCTCACCCCCTGTCTCTATCATCCATCACTCCCAACAGGTTCCCCAGGCTACAGCCTGTATCAGCACAGAGCTGTTGTAGATAGGTTCCAGCCGGTCATCCAACTTTTGCTTGTCCACGTGAAGGGGTGCACAGGAGTATATAGCTTATGAGTTCGTCCTTACTTCTCCAGCAGTTTCCCCACACATCTGGTTCATCTAACTTGGATAGTTTTCACAATGAGTAGTAGACGATCAAACAGCCATTGTTTTGTGGGGTGTTGCCTCCAGGACTTGTTCAATATTGCTTGCAGCATTCTTGTGTAATTGCTGTCAAGCTTTTTCTCCAACCGTTTAATTAGCATCCATGTGGTACATCCATAGAGCAGTATCAACACAACCGCTGCTTGGAAAAAACTGCGTTTTATTTTATCGGTCAGGTCAGAATTCAATATAACCGATAGCCTATTGATAGCTATCCATGCCTTAGCTAGTCGTATGTTGATGCCAGTCTCAGTTGATGAGATGCTGCTTCCAAGGTAGGTGAACTTATCCACTAGTTTCAGAGGACCACTTTTTAGAGTTGAGATGTCACCTATTTGATTAAAACACATGTATTCTGTTTTGTCTGCATTGACATGGTGGCCTATGCCACCTGCTGCTTGTTCTAGACTATGTAGCAGGGATTTGGCTTGGGAAGGTGAATTTGCCAGAAGCGTTATGTCATTGGCATAGTCCGCATCCGTAATAGTTTGTGCAAGGTATCTTCTGCTCCTTTCCTTTACCAGCTTGAAACCATTTTCTTTCATTAAATCTATAGACGTTCTAAGCACAGTTTCGGCAGATAATAAACAAGTATAGGGCTAATGTATCTCCTTACAGCATACCTGCTACAATGTTGAAGTAGTCAGTGTCTATCTGGTGAGCGGGCTTTAGCTTTCGTGTTTTTATATAGCAACATTATGGCTGCAATGATTTCTTTGAGGAGGTCGAAGGCAAGAAGTATTCGCTCCATCTTCCCTTTGTGTATAGAGTCAAGTGCAACCAATTTGTTTCTATAGTTCTGTTCAAAATGGAACTTTGCAACCTTTTTGGCTAAGATCAAAGCAAACAGCTGGACTTCATGAAATCTTCCTGCCTAAAAGGAGTAAGCGCAGAGTTTATTATTTGGGTGCTTGAGGAGAATTCTGACAAAATATAAGCAATTTTTATACCTGTCACTACAGGAGGTTTGCTTCCTGAGTTGCACTCCTACATTAAAAAGTTACCTAGTGTCTATTTTAGGCTAGAAAAATAACTCGGCCTATTGGCTGAGAGTAAAGTCTAGTATTTGTCCTAATATTATCTAAATAGGAATACGAAATATGTCCCCGATTTAAAGTCAGAGATTTCCCGTTTTTAGGACGTAAGCTAAAAAGAACAAATACTACACTTTAATCTTAGCTAATAAACGAAAAAGATGCATTAAGTCTGAAATAATTTTTGCACATATAAAAAGAAATTTTGTCAAAATAAAAATACCGTCTTTAATCAATATTTATTTATACTTCACTTTTTTATTAATGTGTTTGCTTTTTGTTGTTGTTTTTTTTTTTTTTGCTATGCGTCATATTTTCACGTCAAAATTTCAAATCTAAATTAATTCATAAATTGTTTTTATTTTTATTTCATCTTTATCATAACTGTCATTGTAATTTTCATATTTTGTTATTAAAACAAAAACTGCAAAACAGACCGGAAAAATAAACAAACAAAAAAAGTGAGAGTAGAATAAGTCAAAACCAAATAACTAATTGATATACAAATGTAAAATACTGATAAAAGAAAAAAAATCACTGAAATCTTAACACTATTGATTTACTAAGGAGAAATCTAAAAGTTAAGTTGAAATTTTTGTAGGTTCCCAGAACTTACCAACTATTAATTTATTTTTTTAGTGACTAATCAATGGAAGAATAGAATTGGAAGTTCACTTAAACTTTATTATCATCAAGTTAAAATCTTTCATCTAAAATGCAGGAAGTAGAAGAAAAAAGTAACTGTAAATAAACACTTTAATTTTCAATTCTATTTTGAAAATTCAATCCATGCCAAAAAGTGAAAAGTTCATTTTTTGGGACATATCAGTGTAAAAAGGAAGAAATTATTTTATATTTTTATACCATAAAAATTTATTTCACTGAAATACGAATAAAAAGTTGGTTGTTTTTTTTTAAAGGGTTATAAAGAATAAGATGCAGGATTATTTATTTTATGAACCTACGCATTTACTTAGACGGAAGAATTACTTTTGTTTTTTACGAATAATAAATAATTTTAAAAGAAAGGTCCCCTGTTGTAGTTTATGAAAACAAAAATTACTATTTTACAAAAAGATTTTTTTTTAATAAAGAAATAATGCAAAAAGCAAAAATCTTTTTAAAATAAATAAATGAACTTTGATATAAATTAGGTAAAAAAAAAAAAAAAAGAAAGAAACCGCCAATAATCGTTATTATGAATGATCGTCAACAAAATCTTTTAAAATAAAAACTTGATAAAATAAGTTGCTATTTGTAATATATATATAATCAAACTATTAACCAGAACTTTAATGGTGAATAATTTCAAATAATATTTCACAATTATCGACATTGAAAAAAAAAATTATAAGAAAAGTGAAAGAGCCATGTGATTATTTTTGTATTAACTCTTTTTTGATTCAATCAAATATCAACAATCATGGAAGTGTAAAACAAAATCATGCTTTGCATTAAAAAATTTTTTAAATGCAAAAAAATAAGGAGAAGACATGACAACTATTGCAAAAACATTATGAATTAAAAGTGAAAAAAAAGAAAAAATATACCTCAATATTTTCATGAGAAAATGTATCAAAAAAGAGGAGTTCGATTTGATTTGAATCCGCCATTTTATTTTTGCCTATTACTTCCCTTGTATAAGCGGTGCACATGATATTTTTGTCCTGCTGAAGAAAAATTTTTTTACTGAAGTGCAATGGACTATTTGACGGTCAGCTAATGTAGCGCTTATAAGAATATATAGTATATACTATATATTCACTAAGCTTTTTGCTCACATATAGCACAAGGCTGTAATATATATATATATATATATATATATATATATATATATATATATATATATATATATATATATATATATGTGTGTGTGTGTGTGTGTGTGTATATATATATCATCATCATTATGTCGTGCCGCAGGCATGGATATCCCTGACCCTCTCTCGCCACTTCTCCCTATCGTTCATCTCCTCTGGCAGGTCTTCAGGGCCACATCCCATATTCTCACATAGCTGCTGGATGTATGTTCCAGCTGGTTGTCCTGCTTTTACCCGGCCATATGTGGGAGTCCATAGGAGTACATCACTTATGAGCTCCAGCAGTGACCTGCATGTCTGGTTCGTCTAACTTGGATAGTTTTCATGATGGGAGGCAGGTGGCCGTATAGTTGGTGCCTTGTGGGGTGTTGCCGCCAGGACTTGTTCAATATTGCTCACAACATAGATAGATAGATAGATAGAGAGAGAGAGAGAGAGAGAGAGAGAGAGAGAAACAAGAAAATTATTAAGTATATTGCATTATAAATTTATTTCATCCATTATTTATGGATTCTTCAGATGTACAGAAAAAATAAATTATAATGGAATATACTTATTGATTTTCTTGTTTCTCAATAATATTTTGCTCTGCATAAGCTAATTATATGGATGCACAACTTGGATGCTAACAAAACGGCTGAAGAAGAAGCTAGATGGCAATTACACAAGAATGCTGTGAGCATTCTCATAGTACCATAATATAATCTTATTTTCAGTTTCATTTCACAACAAAAATTAAAGTGAAGTATTTCTGCCAAAATCTGAAGTATTTAGATTTGGCAGAGAATCAACTAGCTTTGCTATAAAAGCAACAGTCAAAGATGACAACAGGCATATGGGTAACTGGCTTGGCCGAAGTCAAAAGAATTAAAGTGGGTAGCCCACTTTGTTTCTTTCTCTGTTATAATCTCCTAAGTTTCAGACAATCAGATGCCATCGCCTTGGTTTTCCAGCGACATCCAGTGAACTCAGCAGTCCAGCTAATTAATTTTAACAGCCGTTTTCACAGCAAGAAAGTCTTTCTTGCCAACCCAGCTTTGCGGAACAGCCAGTTCTGGACCAGGCAGCTCAGCTATTTAAAACTGCTCTTTTCAAAGCAACAAAGTTTTTCTCTCCAATTCAGCTAAGAGGACCAGCTATTTCTGGACTAGCCAGACTGGTGAAGTGGCCACCCAACATAGCAGACTACCAGCCCAATTTAACAACACCTGGAGTAACAGAGTGACCAGCTCAGTGCCCTGACACTTAGCAACTCTGGCCATGTTCCCTGGCCCACAAATTGCTACATGTCATGCTGCAGGCACAGATATCCCTGACCCTCTCTCACCACCCCTCCCTATTGTTCATCGCTTCTAGCAGGTCCTCAGGGCTACATTCCATATCCTCACAGAGCTGCTGTATGTAGGTTCGAGCTGGTCGCCCTGCTTTTGCTCAGCCATGTAAGGGGGTTCATAGGAGAACATCACTTATGAGCTCTCCCTGCTTCTCCAGCAGTGTCCTGCATGTCTGGTTTGTCTAACTTTGATAGTTTTCATGATGGGAGGTAGGTAGCCGTACAGCTGGTGCTTTGTGGGGTGTTGCCTCCAGGACAAGTTCAAAATTAGATAATACCAGCCTATGAGTGGTGGACACCACTTAGACGGCAACTTCATCAGTTTGCTCACAGCTAATGCTGACCAAACCCCAGGTTAGCTGCCAATTCAACCATCAAGATGTTGACTAATTTGCCTCAGTGACACAATATGTCTAACATTCAGCTGTCTACAGACTACCTGGCTAAATACATGCATCAGTAGTCAGTTCAAGAATCATCCAGACTCACTATTTTCAAGAACTATCAATCAATTGCATCAATGTTTTCTACATAAACAGGAATCTCCCTCAACCACTTTTCTTGTTATTTCTTGCCAAATAAAATGTGGCTCTTTTAACAATACATTCTTGCCTTTTGTTATCCTTTCTTTTCCTGTGTCACTTCACTTATTTTGAAAAGTTTTTTGGGTCAGCTACCATAGATGTTACTACATTAATACAATAATCATAAATTTATTGTAGTTTCCAAAAATCTTTTAGAACTTTTCTTTTGATGATTTAACCCTTTTACATGGGTTGATTAAGAAGGATTCATGCCACTATCATACACTTTAAAAATTAAAAAAAAATTTTAAATTGAAAATAAGATAAATGAAAATAACCCTTGCATCAGGCCAAAAATAGAGCAGAAATTATAGACATTCAAGCATTCAATTTAGGAAGAAAATCAATCCCATGTGTATATAGTTGTAAACAAACCACAAGAACAGCATGTTTCAACCAATGGCAATAAAGCACCAAAAATCTATTGGTTTAACATAAAAGAAACTAATGAAATCTTCTACTCCACACCACAGTAGCCACTCAGACGATAGGAGACCACATCAGACAACAGGAGATAGCAGTTGGCAACTAGCCTAATGATATATATTACCCACAATCTATCAAGGTATCAACACAGCCAACAAGTCAACTATAGTTAAGCCTCTCATATAAGAATACCAGCAAAGACATTCACTCTTGGGCAGGATATGCTGCAGAACAAAACAAAACAAGATTTTCAGCAAGAAAGACATGTAGGACATTACTGGAGAAGTAAGGGCGAACTCATCAGCAACATTCTCCTATAGAACCCCCTTTCCAAGGGTATTAGCATTAAGTGAAATGCAAGCAGCCTAATCCAGGATTTGATATATGTGGTGCATTCAATAGGTTTTGAGACTTTTTTTGTACAGGCATTTAAAATTGTCGTAGACTCTTAAAAATTCACTATGTTATTGCTATACATCTTATGAGATGACTGACCAATTTTTATGATTTCAGCTTTGAATAAACAGCTACAGCAGCAATTAGAATACATCCTACTTATGCCTGATTATCACAGCTGGTGAATTTCAAAAATGCAATCTGGATATGAGGACACTTTAGAAGAATGATATGCAATAAAATTCTGTCTTAAACTTGGAAAAAATGCCACAGAAACATATGGAATGCTTCAGACTGCTTTTCAACCATCTTGCATGAATCGAGCATCAGTTTTTGAGTGGCATAAGAGATTCAAGGAAGGCAGAGAGTCTGTGAGGGATGATGAGAGGTGTGGGAGGAGTAAGGAAGTCAATACACCAGAGTTGATTGGCCTAAGGGTTAGGGTTAGAGTTAGAGTTACTATGTTGAGGTTTTAAGGGAGTTCAGGAAGAGATTCCGTCGGAAGAGGCCAGCACTCTTCAAATCGAGTCAGTGGCATTTCCGCCAGGACAATGCACCAGTCCACAACTCCATCCTTGTCAAAGACTATTTGACCAAGATAGGCATCAAGACGGTTCCTCAACCTCCCTATAGTCCAGACCTTGCTCCCTGTAACTTTTGGCTATTCCCTAAGCTCAGAGGTTGTTGTTATGAGACAATTGAGGAAATGAAAGTGGCTGTGACAAAGGTCATTGACACGCTCACACAAGAGGACTTCCATGGGGCCTTCTAGAAGTTGATGGAACGGTACAAGTGCATTGCAGTCTGAGGAGATTACTTCGAAGGGGACCAGAGTTTCATGTGTGTACTATCAATAAAAGTGCCCATACGAAAAAAGTCTGGAAACTTATTTAATGATCCTCGTATGTATATATAATGTCCATTTCCTATTATGATAACCACTATATAAAAGATGCATCCAGGATTATCTTATGTATGATGGTTCAATTACTGAACCTTAAGAAAAATATATAGTGAAAGAAAAAATATATCTTATTTTATTCTATTTTCAAGATATGCTGTATTAGTGAAATTTTGGACCTATCATATGAGTTTTTTTAATTTTTTATGGGGGGGTGCATATGTATTTTAGTATTTTAGTGTCCTACATTCGTAGAGTATTAATTAGGTGGGGATAAGGGACATAGTGCAGAAAGCAGGCAGTTGGCAGTAAATTAGTAGTTGTAGCCTTATGGATCAAAGTACTTTCTGAGCACAGTCATCCTGAAAAATTTCAAAATCAAAAATGTATGCTTTTCTCTTCCTTGTCACATGTACACTTTATTTCCGCAAAATCAAACTTCATTTCTTATGAAGCTAATCTTCTAGCAGAACAATTTATATGTTAACAAAAAAGTCTTGAATAAACTACCCTCTGCAATTTAATTTTCCCTGTTGTCTTCTTTTTCTCATGTATATATATATATATATATATATATATATACTCTAAAATGAATAGGTCCACTGGGAGATTTATTTTTTTAGTTATTTATTTGTTTTCAACGTGTGTTTCTAGTGTTTCTCACTTTCTTTAGAAAGTTATAATATATATATATATATATATATATATATATATATATATATATATATATATATACATTTATTTATATATATATATATATATATATATATATATATATATATATATATATATATATATATACATATTTACTTTCATACTGTCCTTTCAGAAAAACAAATACCAAATACAATCTTACACGACATTTAACATGGATGATTCCAAACGATCTATATATATGAAAACTTACTTGTCATTGCATATTTCTCAATAAACGGGAGATTTTGTCTTGTTTCTTTGGAAAATCAAATATTTTCAAATATTTTTCCACGTGCCAGACACGTTCTTATGACTTTTGAATTATGAACACTATGTGCACGTTTATGTATCTTTTCATTACATATTTCTCATTTGCTCCTGTCATCTCAGCAAGCATCCATCGCTATGTGAACTATTTTGATATCCAAGTCCTGATGATGGTTACAGAAACCGAAACATTTACGTTGACTTTACCTCATAATATATTCACTTATTTGGATTATGTTTTTTCTGCTACCTTCATACTGTCAGATTTTAATCCATATTTACTTTCATATATATATATATATATATATATATATATATATATATATATATATATATACCCACTGAAGCAGGATGTGACACAAGGTCAATTTTTAAGCAGAGTTTAATCGGTTTCAATTCAGAGTTTTTCTATTCCTAGACTGGTTACCATACCAAAGTTAAAGAGTCTAGTCTGCCCTACTATTTACTCATAGCTAGAGGGAGAATAATTGGATAATCACTTTAAAGTCACAACACTTGTTTTCAATTTTAAAGTTAATTTTTCTTAAAAATAAAAAAAATTCCCCAAAGAAATGAAAGTCATTTTTAAACATAGCAGGTCTAATTTTTTTTTTAATTTATCAATGAAATAACTAAAATTTAAACTTGAAATTTTAAGAAATACATCATGAAAATATTTTTCTTTTTCATGGCTACCATTTAAATATATCATATTTTGATGAAAATGTCTAATGACAAAGTTTGACCAGTTTACATAAAATCTTAAATAAAAGATTAAAAATATGTTATCATATTAATGATATCCTGTGTGAAAAATTTATATCAGAAGATATCAATGTAACCTTCTTGAAACAACATAGACAACAGCTCTTCAAAGATAACTGAAAGTTGTTATTTTACAGTCACATAGTGCACTGATATTAAAATTCAACTTAAGTCATTTCCAGCTTCAGACAACCAGATAATTTTTGACAAAAAGTCACCTGCATTTTCACAACATTTAAACACATCTTTAAATCAATTATAAGCCATTACTTTTACTGTACCATTCTCAACTGTACCATTCTTAACAAGACTTTTCACTTAGTCTTCAGCACCAACAAAACCTTTCTGCAGAAAAATTTGCAGTCCTTTTTCCTTATTTCAAAAATATAGCTTTAATGTACAAATCAATTGTTATATAATTAAGGAATGATTTTTTTATTCAAATCATTTTTCATTAATTATATTTTATCATTCAGTTTGGTTGGGCTTTGAACTATTCGGGTTAAGAGTTCAGGTGTGTAGTCAATTGGTGCAGTTTACGCTCGCGCACAAAGGATATGACAATCACTATTGTCATAATAAACCCCAGACAGGAAATGGGCTGGAGTGTGGATGACATCATGCTCAGAAGAGATGGGCTGAGAATTTAAAAGATTTTGAAAAAGATTTAGTTGAGTTGGGGTCCGACCATGAGTTGAAGGTTGACATTGGACCATGGAGGTAGACAGTTGAGTTCTCTGCCGTTGCGGCGATGGTTAAGTTTTTTGGGTCCCGACCAGTGAAGATGAATTGAGATCTAAAACACCACAAGATGTGCCAAACATTGAGGGTGTTGTTAGTGTAGTAAAATTACAAAAGACTTTTAAGAATTGTCTCTCTCCTCATGTCGAAGAATCAGTCAGAAGTTAATAATAAAACATTTGTACCTGAACAACAGACTCTGCCTGTATTTGCATCTGCCTATTGTGTTTTGTATTTGCTTGTATTATAGTTGTGATCAAGATGTTTATGGCGATACAACACACTGGCAAGAATCAACACAACAAAACTTTTTTCTCATCTGAACATACACAAAGTTACCAAAATGAAACAGAACTTCTTAAGCAGATTAACAAAGAAATGTCTGTCAGACTCATAACTGAAATTTTATATAAAAGTACCTTTGGCATGATGGTTAGAGTGTTCGTCAATGGCCCAGGAGACCTGGGTTCAATCCCAGGTTGAGTCATACCAAAGACTCAAAAAATGGTACTTGATGCCTCCTTGCTTAACACAGCATTACAAGATATGGATCAAGGGTAAGTGGAGCAATCCAAGGAAAGGAATAGTGTCCTTCCTCACACCTCAGTGTAGTAGATATTGAAAAGGGAGCCTTCAGGTCGAGCTCAACTATAGTCAGCCAACTTACATAAATGCTTTGATCAACAATTTTGAAATAAAAAAGTAAAGTTGGCGACTTTAATTGAGGGTGACCCAAAGGCTCCTTTTTCAATAGCAACTACACCAAGGTGTAAGGGAGGGCACTACTCCATTCCCTAGATTGCTCCACTTTACCCTTAATCCTTATTTATAATGCTGAGTGTTAAGCAAGGTGGCATCAAGTACCATTTTTTGAGTCTTTGGTATGACTCGACCTGGGATTGAACCTCGGCCTCCCAGACCATTGGTGAACACTCTACTCATAAAGCCAATGGCCTTGTTAATTTTGAAATACTGGACATTAATTGTTCTCTATTTTTTTCTTAATGGTCACTGATAGGTGAGTGTATTTAAAACCTACATATTTATAAATTTTTTAAACTCTAGAATGTTCTTACATGATTTTGTTTCTATAAAAAATATTACAAACATCAAATACAAAAAAAGAAGAAACTTATAAAATGTATATTAGCTTTGAGTTACCAGTTATTTTTAATAGAATATACACACAAATACACCAACACACACAAATACACAAATAAACACACACACACACACACACACACACACACACACAAATACATACATAAATACAAGCACACACACAAGCATATAAACACACACATACAAATATACACCAGCATACACATATACACAAGCATACACACACAAATACACAAGCACACACACACACACACACACACACACACACACACACACACACACACACACACATAAGAACAAAGGCTCAAACATGCACAAAAATGCATTCATATATATAATCACTGTAATAAAGAAATGAAAACCACTATGTTATTTTAATTTGTACTGTACTCTATTTCTCCACACATACCGAAACATACACCCACAAACTTATAGACATATACTCAAACACACACAAACACTCAAACACACTCAAAAACACACACAAACACACGCATACAAGCACACACATACAAACACACACAAGCACAAACACACACAAGCATACAAACGTACCTCCACATACACATACAAAACAGAAACACACACACACTCACATACACACACTCACATTCACACATACACACATACACACACACACACGTATATATATGTACATTGGCCAAGTGAGAATAGTGTTTGCCAATGGTCTGGGAGACCAGGGTTCAGTCCAAGGTCTCGTCATACCAAAAACTTAAAAAATGGTACTTGATACGTCCTTGCTTAACACACAGCATTATAAAGTATGTATCAAGGGTAAAGTGGAGCAATCCTGGGGAAGGAGAAGCACCCTCTCCAACACTTCGGTGTTGTAGCTATTGAAAAGGGAGCCTTTGGGTCGCCCTCGACTACAATCGCAAACTTTTTTTACTTTACTTATGTATATCAGTATTATAAAGAAAATAAAACCGATATGTTATTTTAAGTTGTGCAATTCTGCCTAAAAATGCACACATATACAAATATGAATGCCAACTCACACAAATATACTCACACACACACACACACATGCACATACACATGCAAATATATATATATATATATTTAAACTAAAGAATAAAAATCTCACCTTCTTATTTTTGTTTTATGACTAACAGTTTTGTATGTTTTCTATAAAAAAGAAAACCCAATTGTCAAATATATATTTATACATATATATATATTTATACATATACATATATATATATATATATATATATATATATATTTATATATATATATATATATATATATATATATATATATATTCACTTTGAAAAAAAATAGAAGTGTGTTTTACAGTGAAATGATGATTGTGATGTGACTTTTTCAAGATATTGTCACATACGAATATAATATACAAAATGAATATGGAATCTTGCAAAGCAAGAACTTCTGCTATCTCAAGATTTTTTCCCAAATAATTATGATAAATATCTTTCTGGAAAATTAAAATAAGGAACAGGAACACCCACTTAAAATGTTTTGAATTTACTAAAACCATCCCAAATTTTCTCTTGCAGAACTTAACGTAAATAAGACATTGGAATAACTTTTGAGGAATTATTGTTGATAACATAAGAAATTGTCAAAATAAAATGTAAATACAAACACAAAGCATCAATGCTATCTTATTCAATATACATTATATATATATATATATATATAGAGAGAGAGAGAGAGAGAGAGAGAACTGATGTATGATGTATATTTTTAGGTGCTTTGCTGCACCTAAAAATATACATCATACATCAGTTCTCTCTCTCTCTCTCTCTCAATATATATATATATATATATATATATATATATATATATATATATATATATATATATATGTCAGTGGTGTAATGGTTATTGTCATCGGAAATGGACATGGTGACATGAGTTCAAATCCCAGATAAGGCTGATTGCATTTCACATAGCACTAATAGCTTTTGGAATGGCATAAATCTAATTATCTCCCTCCAGCTAAGGGTAAATAGTCAGGGATATTGAGTTCACATTTAGAACAATATATTCTCAGAACTTCTTCGGGTGTTTTTTATTATAGTTGGTATCCTTCAGGGATTTTCAAACCAAACCTTTTATTATAGTTGGTATTCTTTAGGGATTTTCAAACCAAACCTTTTATTATAGTTGGTATTCTTTAGGGATTTTCAAACCAAACCTTTTATTATAGTTGGTATTCTTTAGGGATTTTCAAACCAAACCTTTTATTATGGTTGGTATTCTTTAGGGATTTTCAAACCAAACCTTTTATTATAGTTGGTATTCTTTAGGGATTTTCAAACCAAACCTTTTATTATAGTTGGTACCCTTTCGGGTATATATATATATTGTCATGTGACTTGCAACTATCCATTTCAGGCCTTACTTGGTTAGATGGACGGGTATATGTATGTCAAGTTATCACACTAATACGATTAAGTCGCAACCATATTCTTCAAATTGCTCTTATGGTAAACAAACACCCAACTCTTTTTATCATAGAGGTACTAGAAGGTGATTTCTGTAAGTCAAGAGTGTTGAGAGAAACAGTCAATGTAAATTATTTCTACCAGTTTATCAATACACATGATGTTAATGAAAATTATTCCTATCAGTTTATTAATACATCTGAAATTAATGAAGATTATTTCTACCAGTTTATTAATTTACATGATGTTAATGAAGATTATTTCTACCAGTTTATTAATTCACATGAGGTTAATGAAGATTATTTCTACCAGTTTATTAATTCACATGATGTTAATGAAGATTATTTCTACCAGTTTATTAATTCACATGATGTTAATGAAGATTATTTCTACCAGTTTATTAATTCACATGATGTTAATGAAGATTATTTCTACCAGTTTATTAATTCACATGATGTTAATGAAGATTATTTCTACCAGTTTATTAATTCACATGAGGTTAATGAAGATTATTTCTACCAGTTTATTAATTCACATGATGTTAATGAAGATTATTTCTACCAGTTTATTAATTCACATGATGTTAATGAAGATTATTTCTACCAGTTTATTAATTCACATGATGTTAATGAAGATTATTTCTACCAGTTTATTAATTCACATGATGTTAATGAAGATTATTTCTACCAGTTTATTAATTCACATGAGGTTAATGAAGATTATTTCTACCAGTTTATTAATTCACATGATGTTAATGAAGATTATTTCTACCAGTTTATTAATTCACATGATGTTAATGAAGATTATTTCTACCAGTTTATTAATTCACATGAGGTTAATGAAGATTATTTCTACCAGTTTATTAATTCACATGAGGTTAATGAAGATTATTTCTACCAGTTTATTAATTCACATGATGTTAATGAAGATTATTTCTACCAGTTTATTAATTCACATGATGTTAATGAAGATTATTTCTACCAGTTTATTAATTCACATGATGTTAATGAAGATTATTTCTACCAGTTTATTAATTCACATGATGTTAATGAAGATTATTTCTACCAGTTTATTAATTCACATGAGGTTAATGAAGATTATTTCTACCAGTTTATTAATTCACATGATGTTAATGAAGATTATTTCTACCAGTTTATTAATTCACATGATGTTAATGAAGATTATTTCTACCAGTTTATTAATTCACATGATGTTAATGAAGATTATTTCTACCAGTTTATTAATTCACATGAGGTTAATGAAGATTATTTCTACCAGTTTATTAATTCACATGATGTTAATGAAGATTATTTCTACCAGTTTATTAATTCACATGATGTTAATGAAGATTATTTCTACCAGTTTATTAATTCACATGATGTTAATGAAGATTATTTCTACCAGTTTATTAATTCACATGAGGTTAATGAAGATTATTTCTACCAGTTTATTAATTCACATGATGTTAATGAAGATTATTTCTACCAGTTTATTAATTCACATGATGTTAATGAAGATTATTTCTACCAGTTTATTAATTCACATGATGTTAATGAAGATTATTTCTACCAGTTTATTAATTCACATGAGGTTAATGAAGATTATTTCTACCAGTTTATTAATTCACATGATGTTAATGAAGATTATTTCTACCAGTTTATTAATTCACATGATGTTAATGAAGATTATTTCTACCAGTTTATTAATTCACATGATGTTAATGAAGATTATTTCTACCAGTTTATTAATTCACATGATGTTAATGAAGATTATTTCTACCAGTTTATAAATGCATATGAATTAATGAAAATTATTTCTACGAGTTTATTAATTCACATGAGGTTAATGAAGATTATTTCTACCAGTTTATTAATTCACATGAGGTTAATGAAGATTATTTCTACCAGTTTATTAATTCACATGATGTTAATGAAGATTATTTCTACCAGTTTATTAATTCACATGATGTTAATGAAGATTATTTCTACCAGTTTATTAATTCACATGAGGTTAATGAAGATTATTTCTACCAGTTTATTAATTCACATGATGTTAATGAAGATTATTTCTACCAGTTTATTAATTCACATGAGGTTAATGAAGATTATTTCTACCAGTTTATTAATTCACATGATGTTAATGAAGATTATTTCTACCAGTTTATTAATTCACATGATGTTAATGAAGATTATTTCTACCAGTTTATTAATTCACATGATGTTAATGAAGATTATTTCTACCAGTTTATTAATTCACATGAGGTTAATGAAGATTATTTCTACCAGTTTATTAATTCACATGATGTTAATGAAGATTATTTCTACCAGTTTATTAATTCACATGATGTTAATGAAGATTATTTCTACCAGTTTATTAATTCACATGATGTTAATGAAGATTATTTCTACCAGTTTATTAATTCACATGATGTTAATGAAGATTATTTCTACCAGTTTATTAATTCACATGAGGTTAATGAAGATTATTTCTACCAGTTTATTAATTCACATGATGTTAATGAAGATTATTTCTACCAGTTTATTAATTCACATGAGGTTAATGAAGATTATTTCTACCAGTTTATTAATTCACATGATGTTAATGAAGATTATTTCTACCAGTTTATAAATGCATATGAATTAATGAAAATTATTTCTACGAGTTTATTAATACACATAATAACATATCTACAAAAAAAAAGATTTGACACAAGGGTTGCCACACTATTAAACAAAATAATCAATTAACCAACCTACCAACCAATCAGCATCGTCTAACTTTTGTTTCACACTCTCACAATTTGTTTGATAATATAAATATCTACCCACAAGCTAATCACTTACAAAACATCTATACAAAAGAAGCAAGATTTGGTATTAAATAACTCATAAGGGTTGTATTGACATTAAACAATAACCAATTCAAATACACAATATTGGTCTAGTGGGTGGAGTGTTTGCCAGTGGTCCAGGAGACCTGGGTTCATTTCTAGGTCACGTCATACCAAAGACTTTAAAAATGGTACTTGATACCTCCTTGCTTAACACTCAGCAATATAAAGTATGTACCAAGGGTAAAGGTTTCATTCTGCTTGTGTGGAGGGGTTGGGCATCTATCTATCTATCTATTCCTGACTGTTCCTATCTATCTATCTTTACAGTCCGTTCGTATGTATCTATCTATCTATCTATCCAGTCTGTTCATATCTATCTATCTATCTATCTATCTATCTATTGTGCAATATGATACAATTTATTATATTGACTGGTTTGGCTTATAACAGTTTACAGTTTTAAATAAAATAATTGTGCATCTGTGTATATGTTAGTCTGTTGAAATTTGTGTATTTATGCATGTCTGTCTGAAGAACACAACCAAACAAAAAATCCTAGGTACATGATTTTTATTCATGGATATTGACTTGACTCCACACTCCACTTTGCAAGGTTGTCCATTGGGGTCATTTGAATTTAGGTGATGTCACCAAATTATAAAATATACTGTTTCTGTTAAAAAAGAATGAAATGGTTGGACAGACAATGTCAGATTCATGTTTTTACATGGCCAGCTATATGTCAGATGTAGTTATTAGCAAAAAAAACCCAAGAAGTCAAACAAGAAATTCAGGTCATACAATTCCCCTTGAGACAGTATATACTCTTCTCTAGATATTTTATTTATATCCAATGTAAGATTAAGAAAAATATCTTTAGAAGATTCTTTTAATCAGTTTTAAGAACTTGGTCACTATTTCTGACAGGAATTTTTTTTGAGTTACAAATTATCCTTATTTTGATCCCTGAGGATTTTATATTAGTGGATGTTTGATAATTGGTCGGGTGTAGATTTTGAAAATAAAAGCTGCTATTTTAAAATATCCTTAGGACAAAATGGCAGTGGATGGACGTGACGGAAAAGAAGAAAAAGTAATCTGTACTTAATATTTCTTAAATATTTCATTGCATATTTAACAAGCACATATATTGACTGAGTTCTTCTCTTTATTATAGATGGGTGTTTTTTTAAAGTGACGCCCCATCAATCAATGGAACCTTATAAAAAAATGCTGTACCTTCCACTTCCTAAGTGCAGTTAGAACAATCCAATTCTACCAAAAACTGTTTTATATATATATATATATATATATGAAGAAAATAGAAAAACAAAGCAATCAAAAAGTGGTGAATTTATCATAAAGGTAAGTCAACATTACAACATTTCAATTTTAGTAAACCTTCATCAGGACTGGTGAAACAAGTGAAGCTGAAACAGTAATAAATTCATCTCTTTTGAAGTGAGAGGGAATGAAAGAGCAGACTCAGCAGCCAAATCGGCCTTAGATCTGACACCCGATAAATCCAGGATCCCATATACTGACCTGAAACAAACAATTAATAAAGTGAATTAGCTCTGTTTGTATAAGCTGAATAGCTTGAAATAGAAATGTTTAATTGTCAAAAACATTTCTATTTCAAGCTATTCAGTTTATTCAAACAGTTCTAATTCAGATAATTCAGTTTAGTATAAGTACAGATTTTGTTTACACATAGTTAAATGTCAAAACAGTTCTATATTAAACAATTCAGTTCAGTGTAAGTACAGTTTGAATGTCAAAATAGTTCCATTTCAAACAATTCAGTTTAGCATAAGCACGCAGTTTAAATGTAAGTACAGTTTAATTGTCAAAAACATTTCTATTTCAAGCTATTCAGTTTAGTCAAACAGTTCTAATTCAAACAATTCAGTTTCGCATAAGTATACAGTTTAGTTCTATTTAACCCATAGATAGGGCCCTATCAGACGCTATAATTCAGGGCCCAAGTGGACCTGGGAGCAATGGCAATGAAGAGGTGCTCCGCATTCTCCAAAGCCCTAGCATCATTAGATTGTTTAGTGTCATAACCGGGACACTCTTTGAGGGGTCTTACCCTTCTGCAGAGGTGCAGTCAGTGTATTCTAAGTTTGTGCTTGTGTATAGGTACATTTGTGTATATATGCGTATATATGCATGCATGTGTGTGCATGTGTGTGTTTTCCTATTTGTGTTTGTGCATGCTTATGTGTATGTGTATGCACGTGTATGTTTTTATGTTTGTGTGTCAACAAGTATGTGTATGTGTGTGTGTGTGTGTGTGTGTAAGCATATGTGGATGCACGTGTGTGTGAATGTGTTTATGTGAGTGCAAGTGTGTGTGCATGTGCGTTTATGTTTGTGTGTGTTCATGTGTGTATGTGGATAGGTATGCGTGTTTGTGCATTTATGTACATGTATGTGTGTTTGCACCAAGGCACTGAGTTTTATTTTCCCTGTGAAAAATTTTCTGTCATTTTTTTGTTAGCTTCAAATTATTAGATGGCTCAGTCAGATGGAACTGCAGAATACACTGACTGCAACTTTGCAGAGAGATAAGACTTCCCCAACGAGTGTCCTGTGGCCCAGTCAGATGGAGCTGCAGAATACACAGACTGCATATCTGCAGAGGTTAAGACTCCCCCAACAAGTGTCCCAACTTGACACTAAATCTGATGGTGGAGCTTTGGGGAAAGCTCTTCACTCCCATGGTCCACTCTGGCTTGGAATGGTAGTACCTGATAAAGTTCTATTTCTGGGTGTAATAGAACTAAACTGTGTGCTTATGCTAAACTGAATTGTTTGAAATAGAAGTGTTTATCAGACCTGACTAATAAAATGAAACGCAGTTTCTTCCAAGCAGCGGTCATGTCGATACTGCTATATGGATGCACCACTTGGACGCTAACAAAACGGCTGGAGAAGAAGCTAGACGGCAACTACACAAGAATGTTGCGAGCAATATTAAACAAGTCCTGGTGGCAATACCCCCACAAAGCACCAACTATATGGCCACCTGCCTCCCATCACAAAAACTATCCAAGTTAGATGAGCCAGGCATGCAGGACACTGCTGGAGGAGCAGGGACGAGCTCATAATTGATGTACTCCTATGGACACCCACATATGGACGAGCTAAAGCAGGACGACCAGCTAGAACATACATACAGCAGCTATGTGAGGATATGGGATGTAGCCCAGAAGACCTGCCAGAGGCGATGAACGATAGGGAAAAGTGGCGAGAGAGGGTCAGGGATATCCATGCTAATGGCACGACATGATAATGATGATGATGATATCATCATCATCATCATGTCATGATTTATAAAAATAGATTTAGCATTTAATAACCTACAATGGTTGATATGCCATAAAACCCAACCAAACCAAATCATATATATCTAATATATATGTATAAATAGGATTTAGCATTAAATAACCTACAATGGTAGATATGTTATAAAACCAAACCAAACTATTCATTTGCCATTCTAAATTGTTCTACTCTTTTGTTTAAAAAACTTTTGTGATTAATGTAAGACATTGACCATTACTTGTGGTCGGAGTCAAAAGTTTACATTTTACAAAACTTGTTTCTCCTGATTCTTATGAAAATAAATTTAATAATGATAGATAATAAAACATTTATCTGTTCTCATTACAAACTGGATTATCTTTGAAACATCTTTGCTTTTAGCTACCTAAGATCTCTCTCTCTATCTCTTTCTCTCTCTCTCTCTCTCTCTCTCTTTCTCTCTCTCTCTCGTTTGTTCCCTTATATATACAAAACTTCTCATAAGTATTTGAACAAACCAAACCAAACCAAACCAAACCAAATCCTATATATTTAATACATATGTATAAAAAAAAAACACCTTTGCTTTCAGCTACCTAAGATCTCTCTCTCTCTCTCTCTTTCTCTCTTGTTTGTTCCCTTTTATATACAATACTTCTCATAAGTATTTGAACAAACAGATAAATTGCTTCTGATTGCTTGGTTTTGAGAGTTAAAACCAAGAACATTGTACAAAAACAAAATTGTGTTGCAATCAATATAAAAAAATGTTTTTTTGTGATTTTCATATAAAGATTAGATGTTATATATCTATTATATTTATTTTATATACAGACTTTTAAGAATCTGCCAAACAGTTTTAATATTATATTATCTCTTCATTCGAGTAAAATAATCAGTGGAGATTGAATTAGAAATCTAAAAAAATGAAAAATACATAAAAAAATAAAAACAAAATAAACATGAAATGAAATAAACAAATACAAAAATAACAATTTCCCAGGAGGACTCTGACGGGAAGCATGGTCTGCACATGCCAGAAAAAGATGGGCTTCCTTGCCCCAAAAAGAAATACTTTGTCAGATCTCTTTACACGGTTCTATGGAGTAGACGACTTTTTCCTGATTTGGGAAGAACTTTCCCCACCACAAAATAGTTGGAGACCTATGGATTAAAAAATTGAATTTAAAAGTATTCCTGTCTTTGTCTTTTCCATCCTTAATTTATTTATAGCTTCAACCAACAATACGAAGATAACAAGTGAATGGAGTAAGAAGAAAATGAAGTCAGATACAAACCTCAGGATCTCTCCACATCAACAATTCATCACAACCAAGAAAACCATTCGTATGCCACATCAATCTTTCATGTTTGTTTGTTTGTTGGTTTGTTTGTTTGGGTTTTATGGCATATCAACCTTTATAGGTTATTTAATGCCAAATCCATTCTTATACAAATAATTAGTTCTATTTCAAACAATTCAGTTTAGCATAAATACAGAGCTTGTCAAAAACATTTCTATTTCAAGCTATTCAATTTAGTCAAACAGTTTTATTTCAAACAATTCCATTTTGTATAAATAGAGTTTTTTTGTTTACACACAGTTAAATGTCAAAATTGTTCTATTTCAAACAATTCAATTTAGCATACAAAAACAGTTCTGTTTCAAAAAATTCAGTTTTAACATAAGTATGCAGTTTAAATGTCAAAACACTTCTATTTCAAGCAATTCACTTTAGCATAAGTACACAATTTAGTTCCATCTGACTCATAGATAGGACCCTATCAAGTGCTACCACTCCGGGCCTGAGTGGACTTGGGAGTGATGGCAACAATGGGGTATTCCGCATTCTCTAAAACATCAGCATTACTGGAGCCTTGCCATCAAATTTTTTAGTGTCATATCCAGGACACTCATTTTTCTCATCTCTCTTCAGGGAAGCAGTCGGTGTATTCTACAGCCCCAGCCGACTGGGTAATCTTTCATGTCATGGATAAACACCCACGCAAACATGCATTTTCATTTGAAAAAAATAAGCCAACTAGCATTTTCAATCATGTATTTTAACCACATTGTTAGATATCATTATCCAAATTATTTATCATACATATCACCCATAAATAAGTAGCCTTGTGCCAGACATGTTATCATATCCAGTTTTGCTCCTAAATAAAAAACCTCTAATAAGTTTTTTTTAAAACAATTATTTTCTTCAAAATCAAAGATAAGTAAAGTTGGCAACCTTAGCTGAGGTAGACCCAAAAGCTCCCATTTCAATAGCTACTACATAGAGGTGTAGGGGAGGGCACTACTTCATTCCCTTGATTGCTCCATTTTACCCTTGATCCTTATCTTACAATGCTGAGTGTTAAGCAAGATGGCATCATGTACCATTTTTTGAGTCTTTGGTATGACTCGACCTGGAACTGAACCCTGGTCTCCCAAACCATTGACGAACACACATTAGGCCAATGGCCTAGTGAAAATGAAAGATACCATGATCTTATCATTTCTAGTTGAACATTAAACAATCAAAATGGATATTATTAATTATTACAGTATCACCCATAAATAAGTACACCCCAAACAATTTTTTTTATAAATAGATAATTTTCTTTTAAACCAAAGATACCAGAATTTTATGATTTTGAGTGGAATATAAAACAATCAAAACGAATATTATTAGGTATTATTTATTACCAAATTCTAGAGCACAGAAATTCTGTAACCAAAAAAAAATTTTGGCTTGAAATGATATATATCAGGTTGGAACAAATGTAATGTTCTATTTTCTAGATGAACATTTGAGACAACATTATTAAAGTATTGGCTCTTGTTATGGCTTAGAAATAGTAAGTAAAGTTGGCGACCATAGTCGAGGGTGACCCGAAGGCTCCCTTTTCGATAGCTTACTACACCAAGGTGTAGGGAAGGGTGCTACTCCTTTCCCTGGATTGCTCCACTTTACCCTTGATCCGTACCTTATAATGGTGAGTGTTAAGCAAGGAGGCATCAAGTACCATTTTTTGAGTCTTTGGTATGACGCGACCTGGGATTGAACCCAGGTGTTACAAGATGAGATCTTGCCTTGATTTGAAAAAAAAAAAAGAAATGAGAAAAGAAGAAAAGAAAAAAAAAACGGAAGTTACCACTTCGAGTTCTCAATTCAAAATGAAAAGTTAGTCGTTCACGCATCGGCTCCTCGCAGAACTTCCGTTTGCGATAAATTAACAAAAAAAAAAAAAAATACATTAATAAATATCCAATCGGAACGCTTCCCGCGGGGCACAAAAATTGCCGTTTCTGAGCCTACAAAAAAGATATAAATAGACGGACCAAATAATTATTAGTCAGAACTGCTCCTTCACACGACTCGTGTTAAAGATTCTACGCCACCGTCCGGCGCCTGTCATCCGATACTTCAAACGATCGCCGCCGTTAGGAACGCTGCCCTTGTTTCCAAGAAAACCATCCCTTCACCACGACACAAGGACAGTACATGAACTTTGTAACTATCATCCTGAACTCATTCTTTAACTATTAACATATTTCCCCATTCTATTCTCTGTGCTTAATCTATTTATAAAAATTTTCTACAACATCATTACTGTGTTATTGTGAGTATCTATACGTTCTTTGATTTGCAACCATACGCATTTCTCGCCCACAACATTCATATCACAGATATCAACAACTCAGAATATAACACAGGTCTCCCGGGCCATTGGCGAACACTCTAACCGCTAGGCCAACGTCCGGTACTAGAAATAGTACAATGAGTAATTTTATCTTTTTCTTTCAGATAATAAAAATATTGTTGGTAATCTTCTTCAGTATTCACCCTTATATTCATCCCAACTAAAGAACATATTAAACATGTTTACTCTTGATTTTTGTTTAGTAATGATTTATGGCATATCAACCATTGAAGGTCATTTGATGCCAAACCCATTGTTATACAATAAAACAGTTCTATTTCAAATAATTCAGTTATGCATAAGTACACTGTTTAGTTTTATTTAACCCATAGATACGTTGGGTTTTACCCCTCTGCAGAGATACAGTTGGTGTATTCTACAGCCTCAGCCAACAGGGCCATGTTTTATTCTTGTTGTGAGTCACTGCTTACATGACACCATCAGGTATCATTTTTGACAGGCTTGTTACTGGTGATGAAAACTGAATCCTTTATCATGTGGTGGTGACTTCAAATGTGTAGGCCACATTTTATTTATATCATACATCTTCATTGATGCATCGGGATGGGTCATCAGTGATGTTTCCTTTGGGTTCATGGGGGGTTTCGGATCTTGCAACATCAGACCCCTCACCCAAATGACCCTGTTGGCATTGATCTTACTCCAACTCCCATCCCGGCAGCTAACCTGCACATCCACACAAGGAATAAAATGACCACAGAAATGGTTCTATATATAATTTTGCAACATTCAATCAGAGCTAAGCTCTACTGATGACTTCTGAATCTTTCCTTTAAAAATCGGGAGGCCACATTACTCTTGCTTTTTGGCCACAATGACATTGTTATTCGGCTATTTGTTCACTCTGATATGTATTTCTTCCTTTTTCCTTCTCCCTCCACCCCCTTTGTGAATGATGACATTAAAACAAGAAATATAGACAACACTGACAAAAAGAAATTTAACGACATGATAAAATACAACAGACAATTTTATGTACTAAAAACTAAGCAAAAAACAATACAAAGTCGGAAGTAGGTCTGAATATTGTTTGTTAGATATTCGTGTGTGGGTTTTTGTTAAAAAATATCTTTGTTGCTGTTCATTGTTAAAACTAAGAGTTATAATGTCACAGTCCTTACTTACATATATGTGCGTATATGTATGAATGCTCGAGAAACCAAAGAACTAAAAAGCTGCATGTGCGTCTGTATGTATGAGGTAATTTTGATATCCATGCAAAGTCCAGCACATAGGAGTGAGGCTAATATACCCATTTTGTTATAGCAATGAATGTATTTTGCTGGCTGTATGCTCTCCCATGTTGGCTGTTGTCTCTATCTGTATGAGCGAGTGAGAGCAAAAGCTGTCCAGCTCGGAGTCAGAACATTGGAAAGAGAAAGCTTTTGAAGTTGCAGACTATATAGGTATCCATGTCACATGACTGGCTCCAAATGCAAGATTCATTTTTGCACAGGACCAACATAATTGAAAGCACACGGCATGTGACTTCTCTGTCCAATCAAGTTCCTGAAACTATCTAATTTACCGACGTTCCACTACTTTTGTTTCAGAAAGAAGTGAGTCTTGGATCCTATTTTTAGAATTTTTTTGCCCCACATGATCATCACCAACCATTTAAAAGATATAGGAGTGTAAATCCTATAATCATAATGTTAAACACCATCATCAGTGGTTCAGTTAAGGAAACTGACTAGCTCACCAACTAAGAAGTGGATTTCATTGAAAGAAGATCATGTAGAGTGTTTGGTGGGATATTCAAGGAATTTCCTGTCATGAACAATTAGACAATAATCAAATTATCACCTCTAATCACTACCACAATCAACCTTATCTTTGGAAAACAACTTTAGCGATAGGATATGTTTGTTGTTATTTTTGGCGAAGAAATGTATTCTTGCGCGTGTGTGTTATTCCCTCGCTAATTGTTGATGTTAATAAAGGAGGATGAAGAAGTAAGAAGACGAAGATGCCGTTAGCTTTTACATGAAGGTTTTTAATGGCAGCATGGAATAAAGAGTTTACGTTTATGCTGCAAGTCTCGATTTGAAGTTATGATAGAGTTGAGAAAGCAGCACATGTTGTTGGACGTGCGAGGGAAATATGTTCGCCATAGTGTAGCAAAAGTCGTGTTTGCTGTTTGAGGAGAGAAACGTTGAAGTCACCGTGAGTTTGTGTTTCTGGTTGTTTCGGGGAGAAGCGTGAATGTCTCCAGAAAATGTTGCCCAGGGGTGAAGTCGCTAGGTGTCGGAGCGAAATTCTGCATCGCCGTCGACATAGCCAGTTTTGGGGGTAATGTAAAGTTGTTCCTGTGTGTGGTGTATTGAATTTATCTGATTCATATTCAACTGGGAACCCTTGGTCTAAGAGAAATAGACGCAAGGGGTCCATAAATTAGATAGTTTCCCTCATGGTGGTTGATGCTGCTGCTGCTATTGAAGAGCAGACAATGGAAATTTACTAAGCTTTTTGCTTAGATGTGGCACAAGGCCATATGAAAGTGGCACCCAATGAGACTCGAACTCACTCATGTAGGTTTGCTAGTCAAGCTTGCTAACCATTACACCACCAGAGGCGCCTCGAAGAGCAGACAGTGAGACGTCTGCACTGAACGAAGTTGTTCAGCCAAAGAGAGTGTTTGACGGTTTCCCCAATTTGTGCTGCCCAGAAAGGTGGTTCAGTTATAGGATAAGTCATGCTGATTGGGTGAAATTATGCGTCGACCCTCACGGTCGAATTAAATTACACGCCAAACAAAAAAATATTAAATTCCTTCTGCTACACAACTTTGGATAAAAAAACATCCCTCTTTATTCTACAGTCGTCTTCCATCACAATAATGCCTGTCCTCACACAGGTTATTTGACCAAAAATCTCTTAGGGGAACTTGGTTGAGAAAAATTGCTTCATCTTTCGTATTCGCCTGGCCTTTCTCCTTCTGATTATCACTTGCTTAGAGGATGATTGAATCATTTGGATGGTCTTAAGTTGATATCAAGTGAAGATGTTGAACATCTAAATTCAAAGAATTTTACAAGCATAGCACCCATAGATTTATTGACTGATGGAATGAGGTTCTTGGAAGCAATGACAGTTATGATAATCAAATATTTCTAAAGCCATAAGTTTTTATTCATAATATTATCTAAAACGGGACATTAAATTCATTCCAATCTGATACTATATAGAATGTTACATAGGGGTATTGTTGTGTAGGAAACCTTCCACCCCTCTTGAAAATTGAACTGTTCTGCTTGTGGAGTTGATGAATGAAGGCTTTAAGTAGAAACCTATCAACTGACATAGAACAGTATGCTGAGCTAGTTTTACTATTCACGTGGCTTTTGTACCTAGCGGTTAGCCCGCAAATAGCCCGAGAGACCTGGGTTCAATCCCAGGTCGAGTCATACCAAAGACTTTAAAAATGGTACTTGATACCTCCTTGCTTAACACCCAGCAACATAAGGTACGTATCGAGGGCAAAGTGGAGCAATCCAGGGAAAGGAGTAGCGCCCTCCCTTACACCTTGGTGTTGTAGCTATTGAATTGGGAGCCTTCGGGTCACCATCGACTATGGTCGCCAACTTATTACCAGCCTAATAAACACTTTTTATTGTTACATGTTATTTAGTGTATGTCTTTACAAACCCCAAATTAACATCATAACAGGTATTCTTATTTTTGTACTGGTGCATGTTTTTGTTTTGTGTGTGTTTTACTCTCAGTGTGAAGGAATTGTTTTACTGTGATTATAGACAGGTATGAGCCAATGCTTGTTCTCTTTCACAGTATAAGTGGGTGCTTCAGCTACTATACTTATGTGATGAAAGAAATAAGTACAAACATTATTTGTACAGGTATTATGTAATAATAGAAAGAGAGGGAAAGGATATTTAGGATTACACTTGTATAGACTTGTTCAAAGTAAAAACGCAAACTTAACTTGGCTGTGCAGATTCTTTTCTTATAAACTGTCAAGCACACAAAATTCAAAGTTGAAAAAATAGTAAAATGTCCTTTTTGTAAAAGAGATTATGTATTTACATAAATGTAAAAACAATCAGCTAAAGGCAAGAATAACAACAAAAATAAAAAGCTGAAAACAAATTCTTAGATGTAAATATCCTGTTGGGGCGTTTGGTGTAAGGGAGAATATTAAATCATCTCCTCAATTCACCAAGGTTTGATATTAACATTAATATATGCAATGATACATTAACACTGATTAAACGGAAGGAAAGACAAGATAAATTCATTTACACATATAGACACATTTAATACATATATGGCGATGGGGATATTATTATTATTATTATTATTATTATTATTATTATTATTATTAAGTTTTTAGATTTAAGTTGGTTTGGCGTTGGTTATGTTGGTATTTTACATTGGTTGCGTTGGTATTTCGTTGGTAGCGTTGGTATTACGTTGGTTGCGTTGGTATTTCGTTGGTACCGTTGGTATTACGTTGGTTGTTATCCCCTCGCTAAATGTTGTAAGGGGGTGTCCTCGTGGTGTAATGGTTAAAGCGATGGACTGCGGAATCGTAGTAAGCGAATTCGTACTCCAGTCGCGCTATCACGTTCACTTTCGGACAAATACCCTTGGGAAAGGTATGAGCCCCCTTATCCTCCCAGCTATGGGTTAAATAGTACCACTACTGTTCTTCTAGGAGAATGGCTTTGGCATTAAATAACCTACAAAGAGTTGATATGCCATTAAACAAAGAAACCAAACCAAACTAAATGTTGGAAAATAAAGGTGGTGGAGAAGAACGAAGACGTCGTTAGGTTTTGTACCAAGGTTTTAATGGCAGGCATGAAGTAAAGGGTTTATGCTGGTATGCTGAGAGTCTCGTAGGGAGGAAAGAAGGAAGGAAGCTGTTATAGAGTATCATCTAATTCATTTTCAACTAGGATCCCTTGGTCTAGAAGAATAGACACTAGGGGTCCATAAACTAGATGGCTCTCCTCATAGTGCATGATGCTGCGGCCGCTATTCAAGAGCAGACGATAAGACATCTGTTCCTATTGAGGATTTCTGAGGGAGAGAGAGTTTCGCGGGCTTTCTTCAATTTTTGGTGCTGCTAGGAAATATGGTTCGGGTTGAATAGGACAGGTCATCCTGATTGGGTGAAAATGTTCGGCGACTCTAATGGTCAAATTAAATTACACGCCAAACAAAAAATACAAGTTTCTTTCTGCTACACATACATGATAATCATACAAGAAGTATTCATAAGAATACACAAAAATTTCCCTACAGATAAAATGTGCACATATTGTTCCATGAATAAACATTATTTGAAAAGGGATACAAAAACAGTAAAAGTCTTTCTTAAGTGCATTGATTTAGCCATGTCGGCTTTATGTTTCAATAACAAAGAGAGACAAAATTCATCACCATGGCTCGAGACTAAGTCTCTCTACTGTTCAGCAAACAGAGATAAAAAGGCAAGTCTTAACCATTCAAAGAATGCAAACAAGAAAAGATTCTGGGATTTCTCATATGACCATGAAACATGCAAAAGACACACCCTCAAATCCAAGGAAGACAATTACATTCCCCCCAAAATGTAAAGGAGACAATTAGATATGTTGATTCTTTTCTTGCTGTCATGCACACCAAATTTTATGATGAAAAAATACTAAAATATACTTTTTTGTAAAAGAGATTATGTACTTACATAAATGCAAAAACAATCAGCTAAATACAACAACTACAACGACAAAAATAAAAAGCTAAAAACAAATGTAAATATCCTATTTGGGTGGTTTGTGTTAGGGAGGATATTTAATCACCTTTCCAACTCACCAAGGTTTGATATTAGCATTAATATATCCAATGATATACTAACACTGAATAGATGGAAGGAAAGATAAGCTCATTTAAAGATATTGACTCATTTAATACGTACATGATAAACATATAAGAAGTATAGACAAAAACACGCAAATGTTTCCAACAGATAAAATGTGCACATATTGATCCATGAACAAGCAGTATATGAAAGGGGTACAAAACAAATTCTTAAATGTAAATATCCTATTGAGGTGGTTGGTATCAGAAAGGATATTTAGTCATCTTTCAGCACACTAAGACCTGATATTAGCAAAATGCAAAGAAGACAATTATCTATTGTCTCCCTGTAAGTCTAAATATTTAAATAAATTATTCTGGCTATCATTTGATGTTAGAAATCTTGAAAGTTATGAATCATACCAGAAGGAATTGAGTGATTAGGCAATTGGATCATGCCTCAGGGTCCATAATTGGGACACCAAAATAACAAAATCCTCATTTTTTGAAATGGCCCCAAATGTTTCAACATGTTATAGCTAAAATATTTTAACTGTATTTTCTATATCAAAATATTCTAACCCTATGAATTGCTTTTATTCTATTGATATAGCCTATTGCAAGTCTTTACATGAGTAAATGAAATAAATTTTTGGAGAAAAGGTCAGTAAAAAAAATTTGTTGATTTCTTTTATTTTTCTACCGATCTAAGGATTGAGATTTGTGAAAGGGAAGTCGTATCAACATTTTTGTGAGATTTAGCATTTAATATTCATTTCATATTGTTCTACTTGTAGGGTATTGAGCATTTTTTAGTTTTTTTCTTGACAATTTAATTATTTTTCAACTCACACACACACACACACACATGCATAATGAGAATTTAATAATACATATATATTTATTGGTATATTTCTTTTTATTTCTCTTTTAGTTATTGTTATGAACCTTTTATTATTTTTAATTTATAAATCAGAATGTGTATATTGGAAAAAATTAGTATACACAGTTTGATGCAAAAAATTTAAAAAAAACCCTCTGATTTCTGGTATCACTGTGTGTGTGTGTGTGTGTGTGTGTGTGTGTGTGTGTGTTAGTATTAATATATCCAATGATACACTAACACAGAATAGATGGAAGGAAAGACAAGATAAGCTCATTTAAACATATCTACTTATTTAATACAGACATGATAAACATACAAGCAGTATAAACAAGAATACACAAATGTTTCCCAACAGATAAGATGTGCACATATTGATCCATGAACAAGTAGTATATGAAAGGGGTACAAAAACAAATTATTTTACTACATGGCTAGACCACTGCACTTAAGAAAGACTTTTACTGTTTTTACAAAAACAGATAATGTCTGTTCATGGAACAATATGTGCACATTTTATCTATAGGGAAATGTTTGTGTATTTTTGGGAATATGTATGCATATGAGAGTGTGTGTGTGTGTGTATGTGTGTGTGTTGGAGAGACAGACAGACTGACTGATGGACAGACAAACAGATTGACAGAGAAGTAGACTGAGCAGTTAGAGAATTGAACAGTACCTGAGCATCCTAAGTACAAAGAAGCCCAAGTAACTAAATTCTCATTTTTCGAAGTAGCCTTAAATTAATCAATGTGTTATTGCGAAAATATTTCACCGGTGTGAATCCTTGCTGTTCTATTGATATTAGATATGTTTATAAATGAAACTGTTATTTACTAAGCTTTGTTTCATCTGACACATGATCCTCAGGTTTCTAACAGTAAGTAAAAGTAAAGTTGGCAACTGTAGTCAAGGGTGACCCAAAGACTCGCTTTTTGATAGCTACTTCACCAAGGTGTAGGGGATGGCACTATTCCTTTCCCTGGATTGCTTCACTTTACCCTTGATCCGTACCTTATGATACTAAGTGTTAAGAAAGGAGGTATCTAGTACCATTTTTGAGTCTTTGATATGACTCAACCTGGGATTGAACCCTGGTCTCCCAGGCCATTGGCAAACAATCTGACCATCATACCAATGTCCAGGTAATGCTCATAAAGTTTCTCTATAAAACTGGAAATGAACAACCCAATAGAGATCTCTATATTTTTTGAGACATGGACATTTAGATACAAATGTCTAGTTAAGATTGTCCATATCTATATGAAATAGATGCTAAAATGAGACTGGTTTAGGGGCCAATAACCCTTTTAGCTCAGGGATCCCAGATCACTCTAACTCGGATTTAGTTTGGTTTGGTTTGGTTATTTAATGGTAAATCAACTCCTTCTGGGTTATTTAATGTCAAAATTTGATTGATTTCTAAATTCTTGACTACAATGATTTTCATGATAAGAATGATATTTTCAATCTTCCATTGCATTTTTTTTAAATTGCCCTTTTCTTTATTTGATTGTCACTTTTTTTTTTTTTTTTTGCATACAGCTATGGTGGGTAGGGAGGGGATTCCTGTGGCCTAGTAGCTAAAATGCTTGACTATAACATCATAGTAAGGGAATTCAAACTCCAGTCACACTATAACAGTCACTTTTAGAGTATTAACCTTGGGAAAAGTATAAAACCTTTTATCACTTCAGCTATTGGTCAAATAGTATCACTGCTGTTCTTCTATAAGAATGGTTTTGGTATTAAATAAACCAAGAAGATTGATATGCCATTAAACAAAGAAACCAAACCAAACAGTTATGGTGCTGAGTATTCCTAAAGTAACAAAATTCAGAAACCGGATATGGGTAGGTGAACAACTGTATGAAACCAGCAACAAAGAAGATTGCATAAGAGAAGACCTAGACATAATTAAGAAGGGGAAACCCTACAAGAGAAACCACATCTATTTTGGTTTGGTTTGCTTTTATAGCATATCAAACATTGTTGGTTATTTAATGACAAATCCTGTTTATACATATATATTAAGTATATGATTTGTAAACACATTCTGTAGATACACACAGCTAAATGATCAAATAGTTCTACTTCTAAAAACTCAATTTAGCATAAGTCAACAAAATTAAATGGTTCCAAGTATTGCTATGTATCACTAACAATTCACTTAAACATCAGTCATTTGTTTACACACAGTTAAAGGATCAAACAGTTCTATTTCTAACACCTCAATTTAGCATAAGTCAACAAAGTTAAATGGTTCCAAGTATTGTTACATATCACTAAAAATTCAATTTGACCCACATTTGATGGGATCTGAATAGGTACTAACCCTCAAAATGAACCCTGCAGTAATGACAAAGGGTTACTCCACACTTTCTAGATCTCAGAACTGAAACCTCACAACCAGATGAAGATAGAGACATGCCCGGGACACTCTCTTTGTGGGAGGTCTTAATCCTCTGGGGATACAGTTGAAGTATTTTGAGGTGCCCGCCTTCAGGAATATGAGTTTGATTTTCATCAGATTCAACAAAGATATAACTTTATACTTTTCTTTATTAAAAACAAGCATGTGTATACACACACAGCATATCCGAAAAGAAATTAAACTTTATCTAAAATACATTCCCAACCTAACCAAAAAGGGAATAATCTTTTTTCAAATAATTTTCATGAATTTTTTGGTGGGTGGTGGTGGGAGGGAATGAGCAGAAGAGGTAAAGAAACCAGAGAAATAATGTACGGGAATACTAAGTGGTCTAGTGAGCTACTTTTAACCTTGCTAGGTTAAAGTTACATACATAGGAATATATATATATATATATATATATATATAGATAACAACAGTATATGGTTGTCACTATCTCACTTGGTGAGTTTGTGGGAGACCAAATACGGTATAATTTGGAGAGTGTTCAATATCTGTGAAAAAGCTATTATATGATATAATAATAAATAAATACATATTAGTTTTTATATTTATTTAATAGCATGGATACTTATCTGCGAACACGGGTTTCATGCCGTCTTTATATGACAATCATCAGGTAGAAAAAGCTTTTACTGCTGGAAAATTGCCATATAAAGACGGTATGAAACTAATGGTTGCAGATAAGCACCCATGCTATTAAATATATAAAAAAAACTAATATGTATTCATTTATGATTATATTATATTATATTATATCATGTTATTTCATATTATATATATATATATATATATATATACACATACGCACACTTATGCTAAATTAGATTTTTAAAAATAGAACAGTGTGTAAACAAATGATTGATGTTTAATTGAATTGTTAGTGATGTATAGCAATACTTGGAACCATTAAACTTTGTTGATATGCTAAACTGAATTGTTAGAAATAGAACTGCTTGATCATTTGACTGTGTGTAAACAAATGACTGATGTTTAATTGAATTGTTAGTGATGCATAGAAATACTTGGAACCATTTAACTTTGTTATTTTATCCTAAATTGAATTGTTAGAAATAGAATTGATGAATCATTTAACTTGTAGGGAACGAATAAATAAATAAAAAAAAAATTTTTAATTAAATTAAAAAAAAAGAAAACTGTTGAATTTGCAGAAAACCCCCAGAGGTCCCTAACAGGAAAAGGAGATGACGCATGCATAAAAGAAAAAAGGCATTCCTCTTGAAAAAGGGGACCAGACATTCTTTCTCTTTCTGACAATGAACAGCGTTCTGACAACATCGTTGCAGATGTGTCTGGGCACCATGCATACGCATTTGGACGTAGCATTGGTTAGCCCCTTTCACCCAGTAGCAGCTCTCTCTCGGTCAGCATTATGCTGAAATATACAAGACCCACAAATGAACTATAAACTAAACCTTACCGGACTTTGACAAACTTCCAAAAGAAAACTAACCCTTATGGAAGCCCAAAATACCAAATGAGGACAAATACATACATGAAACGATTTAACGTATTTTTGACACTTTAACTGGGGGATTCAACCATTTCAATATATTCAGGAAAAACTCCCTCATCCATGGAATGGTTGTTGAACCCAGTGAATAAAGGAAAGTATAAAAGAAACATCTTCATCTCTTATCTGTTGTTGTCTTTTCTTTTGTATAATTCTTTTTGGGACTTTCTTGGGCAAGGCATTACACCGACTAACCAACGTAGGGGTAACATAAAATAACCAAAATATGGAGTCAGATATTTAAACGGCAACACAGCCTTGCCCTTTAACCGTGACCTTCAGCCCAAAACCCCACAAACTGTATCTAAAAAATATGTTTATAAATCATATATTTGATATATGATAAAAACAGGATTTGGCATTAAATAACCAAAAATGTTTGTTATGCCATAAAACCAAACCAAACCATTAACTATGACTAGTTTTGATAACACAGCTAAATGAGTTTAAAAGAAAAAAAAAGATTTTATTCTGACCTTGGCATATAATAGCCATTCTGAAATTCAGCCTAATTGGGAAAAAGTTCTAGGTCACAAGTAAAAAAGAAAATTTTTCAAAGCTGATTTTCCTGGGCCCTACAAAGACTAACAGATTATTATGACTAGTGAACACTTAAAGTAATACATATATGAGTATATCAATATTAAAAATCAGTTCAATTAATTATGATCTCTTAATTAAAGGTTGTTACATTTACATATAAATTTCATTTATTAAATGTAGCAATTATCATGGGATAGAAGCAGCTCTAAATAACTATGAGGTGCCTTCAATTAGTTTCCAGACTTTTTTGTACAGGCATTTAAAATTGTCACAGACTCTTGAAAATTCAGTATCTTATTGCTATACATTTTATGAGATGACTGACCAATTTTTATGATTTCAGGTTCAAATGAACAGCTACAGCAGCAATTGGAATACACCCTACTAAAGCCTGATTGTCACAGCTGGTGAATTTCAAAAATGCAATCTGGATGTCAGGACACTTTAGAAAAATGATATACAATAAAATTCTGTTTTAAAGTTGGAAAAAATGCCACAAAAACATATGGAATGCTTCAGACTGCTTCTGGACGATCTTGCATGAATCAAGCATCAGTTTTTGAGTGGCATAAGAAATTCAAGAAAGGCAGGGAGTCTGTGAGGGATGATGAGAGGTGTGGGAGGAGTAAGGAAGTCAGGACACCAGAGTTGATTGGCCAAATAAAGAATTTCATGGATAAGGACCGTCGTGTGTCTATAGAGACAATAAGTGCACAGTTTGATGTGAGTGTGGGAATGGTACACACAGTTATTTGTGAGGAACTGAAGATGCAGAAGATTTGCGCGAAGTTTGTCCCAAGAGTGCTTAGAGAAGATCAGGAAGAAAGACGTTGTCATGACAGCAGGAAGATGGTCGAGCTGATCAATTCAGATCCCGTGGTTTTTGATGCTCTGGTGACCTGCGATGAAAGCTGGATCTACTGCTATGACCCAGAGACCAAGAAACAGAGTTTGCCACAACCTGCCTACAAACATAAACAGATTGGATAACTTGTTCGCCCTAGAAAAATTACATGCAGGCCGGAAATGACGAAGCCCTTTTTACGACCTTGACCTGCCGTTACAGCTAAAAAAGGGATAAATTAGATTTAACAATGTTTACAAAACACTTCTGCCAGAAATAACTCTATAAAAATGGAATTAATTATCTTCGCTAGCCTATATCAGGCTAAAGAAGTTCTTTATTTCTACATCCATTTTTTATCGAAGAACATTCTATTTACGTGGTGTAGCAAAGTGGAATTCATTCCCTTAATATAAACAAGGCTTCGGCGGTGAAAAATTTGGAGGTCTCTGGGCGCTCTCAGGAGCTGCTCTTAGAGCAGGATCAGAAAGGCTGAATCCTACATCTGGTTGTTGCATTCGCCTTTCGGGGTCGACATGCTTATCGTGGAAGCATGCTGGCTCTCCCAGACCCAAGAAGGCCAAACAGAGCAAATCCACCCACAAACTTTTGATGATCCCTTTTTTTGACAGCACTGGCATGATCTACATGCACTGGGTTCCCACTGGACAGACAGTCAACAAGGAATACTATGTTGAGGTTTTAAGGGAATTCAGGAAGAGATTCCGTTGGAAGAGGCCAGCACTCTTCAAATCGGGTCAGTGGCATTTCCACCAGGATAATGCACCAGTCCACAATTCCATCTTTGTCACAGACTATTTGACCAAGATAGGCATCAAGACAGTTTCTCACCCTCCCTATAGTCTAGACCTTGCTCCCTGTGACTTTTGCTTATTCCCTTAGCTCAAGGAAAAACTTAGAGGCTGTCGTTATGAGAAAATTGAGGAGATGAAAGAGGATGTGACGAATGTCATTGATACGCTCACACAAGAGGACTTCCATGGGGCCTTCCAGAAGTTGTTGGAACAGTACAACAAGTGCATTGCAGCCAGAGGTGATTACTTCAAAGGGGACGAGAGTTTCATGTGTGTGCTATCAATAAAAGTCTGAAAACTTATTAAATAACCCTTGAACTTCTATCCCATAATAGTTGTTACATTTACTGATAAATTTAATTCATTAAATGTAGCAATTATTATGGGATAGAAGCAACTATGAATAACTACTTCTATCCCATAATATTTGTTACATTTACTTATAAATTTCATGCACTCATTGTAGCAACTATTATGGGACAGAGATAGTAATAGTTTTCATTGATAACGTAAGGCAGTAGATGAATTGTCATCTTTACTTAATTTTCATCATTTAGTTTGATATTCAGAGAATATTGAACATAAATAAGAAAATCTGAAGTTTTTGATATTTTTAAAGTACAATGCAATTGCAAAATTACTTTAATATTTCAGTCATTTTTGATGGTATATGTAAACTAGTACAGTGCTTGACTCAACAGGTATTACTAAAGACTGGGTGTTGGCATATTCAAAAACTATTCTTCTTGTGATTGTAACTTTTATCATATGAACAAATGCATTGACAGAAACTATGTTTAAAGCAATAAAAATTTTCAATGATCTATTAAAATCAAAAGTTTTACTGTTTATTTAAGGAGTTGCCAATCTTTCACTAGTTTGATGACTCTATTTGTTTTCATTGTCTGTTGGGCATCTATATAATGAAACACACACACACACACACACACACACACACACACACACACACACACACACACACACACACATTCATGCATGTATGTGCACATACACATTTGCATGCACACACACATGCATGGACATATGTGGATACAAATATGTCCATGCACACGCACGCGCACACACACACACGCACACACACATACACAACCCTAGACATGAAAAATTGAAGTTGAGGCAATTCTTTTCAAAAGTTTGTCAATATCAATCTGTCAGCAATCTGAGGATCCAAGATGAACTATTTTCTTTGCATTAAATTTTACAAATTTATCAAAGGAAATTGGCAGATGAGTTGATTATTTTAAATCTTTTCACTTCTTTTATCTCTTATGTAAATTATATATACTTTCCTTGAAAGTTTAAAAAAATCTTTTATTTTCATTTCAACTGGGTGATATTTTAGCATACACTATAAGCCTAATACTGAATGTTCTTCACTTTACCAATCTATATATATATATATATATATGGGGGTGTCCTCGTGATGTAATGGTTAAAGCGATGGACTGCTGAATCGTAGTACGCGAGTTCGTACTCCAGTCACGCTATTACGTTCACTTTCGGGTAAACACCCTTGCGAAAGGTATGAACCCCCTTATCCTCCCAGCTATGGGTTAAATAGTACCACTACTGTTCTTCTAGGAGAATAGAAACCAAACCAAACCTATATATATATATATATATATACGCAACATTTCATCAATTTATTATTATATCCTAGCCCAATCCCCTTCCCTAAATATTATACCAACATTGTACAATATTATATTGCAATACAATATACCCTTACTCATACCCATTGTGATTCTGGTCTACCATAATATATCCATTTAAATACAATTACAAATCAAATCTTTATTCATTACCCTTGACATGTAATGAAGATGTTTTGTTCCTTAGCTATAGTCATCTACTCATACAGAAATAAAATAATGTAGCAAAAAATTAAAATACACCTTCGAATTCACATCCGGCTGAAACAACGCGTTGCATTTGTAACTTCTCTTAAACAAACCCATACACAAACATATTAATATGCAACTATAACCCACACAAACACACACTCACACACTTACAACCACACATAAAGATTCCTACAAAATCCCAATGGTTTTTGACTGTATTTTTTCAATTTTCCATTCATTTCATTTTCTTAACTACCTAATGAGTGTTGTTTTGCAAAAAACTCCATGAAACCCAGAAGTCGCAGTCTAAATTCCATTAATTATATATATATATATATATCTGATATATATTTTATTATTATTATTATTATTATATTATAATAGATATTGAGCATTCTCCATATTATATTGCACTTGGTTCAACACAAACCCACAAAGTGATTTAGTGACAACCAACACTGTTATAATATATAATATATATATATATATATATATATATATATATATATATACATATATATATATATACACATATACATATATACATATATATATAATGTATATTTTATAATTATAATTATATAATAGCTCTATCCTAGATTTTGAGCATTCTCCATATTATATTGCACTTGGTTCGACACAAACCCACAAAGTGATTTAGTGACAACCAACACTGTTATAATATATATATATATATATATATATATATATATATATATATGTCTTTCACTTAACTTTACTTCTCCTCTAGACAGTCACTAACTCTCATGTTCTCTTTTGTGTTGCCATCTTTGTTCTTGTTCCTTGATAAGGAATAATAATGCAACTATAATTTCACAAAAATATTTTAGTTAGGTTTCTTTGTTTAAGAGTATACCATACTTCATGGATTATTTAATGCCAAAGCCTTCCAACAGTAGAGATACTATTTAATGCAAAGCTAGGGAAATAAAGAATTCTATACTTTTCTGAAGGGTATTAGTCCACAAGTGAATATAATAGCATAAGCTGAGTTCAAATTTGCTTACTGATATCACAGTCAAGCATATTAAGGAGGTGTCCTCGTGGTGTAATGGTTAAAGCAATGGACTGGGGAATCGTAGTAAGCCAGTTCGTTCTCCAGTCGTGCCATTACATTCACTTAATCAACTAGATCAACTCCCCCACTTTGGGGGTGTCCTCATGGTGTAATGGTTAAAGCAATAGACGGCGGGATCGTAGTAAGCGCGATCGTACTCCAGTCGTGCTATTACATTCACTTTCAGACAAATACCCTTGGGAAAGATATGAACCTCCTTATCCTCCCAGCTATGGGTTAAATAGTACAATGATTGTTCTTCAAGGAGAATGGCTTTGGCATTAAATAACCTACAAAGGTTGATTTGCCATTAAACAAAGAAACCAAACCAAACTACGCAGAATACTCCATATGCATATTAGTTTTATTTATTGGTGACTTTTAATCATTAGTAACCAGGCCATTGGCCTAATGAGTAGAATGTTTGCCAATGGTCCGGGAGATCAGGGTCCAATCCCAGGTCGAGTCATACCAAAGACTCAAAAAATGGTACTTTATGCTATGCTCAGCATTAAAGGGTAAGGATCAAAGGGAAAGTGGAGCAATCCAGGGAATGGAGTAGTGCCCTCCCCTACACCTCTCTGTAGTAGCTATTGAAAAAGGAGCTTTCAGGTTACCCTCAACTACGGTTGCCAGCTTTTAATCATTACCCATTCAACCTAAATGGGAAGTTAATGATAACAGTGGAGATGGAGCATTTGACTTCTCAGATTGGGTGTTTCTTACTAACAAATTTCAAACTTGAGATATGTTTTATCAACCTGACTGAAACCATCGAATCAGAGCCATGGCCTCACACTGACAGTGTCCAGGATATGACACTAAACTATCTCAGCCCAGTCAGCTGGGGCTGTAGAATACTCAAACTGCTTCTCTGCTGAGGGGGTGATACCGAACGAGTATCCTAGATATGTCATTAAATAATCTGATGGTGAGGCTCCGGTAGTGCTGGAGCTTTGGGGAAAGTAGAGTACCTCTTCATTGCCATCGCTTCCTGGTCCACTCTGGTTTGTAGTGGTAACACCTGATAGGGTCCTATCTATGGATCAAAGAGAACTGTTTGACATTTAAAATCAGTGCAAACAAATGACTTATGCTAAATTGAATTGTTTAAAATAGAACTGTTGGGTCTTTTATGTTGTATAGTAACTCGTGGCACATGACTTCCAGTATCTCAGAGATATAAAAGATTGTGAGTAAACAAATGACTGATATTTAATTGAATTGTTAGTGATATATAGCAATACTTGGAACCATTTAACTTTATTGATTGATGCTAAATCGAATTGTTAGAAATAGAATTGTTTGATTATTTAACTATGTGTATCTACAAAATGTGTTTGTAAATCATACATTTAGTATACATGTAAAAAGAGAATTTGGCTTTAAATAACCAAAAATGGTTGATATGCCATAAAACCAAACCAAACCAAACAAATCAGATTGATATTGAGTTCAAAAGATGTCCATCAAAGTGGTTGAACTTACTGTATCTTACCAATCAGGATTCAGCTTGAGGGCTTGACTATATGTTAAAAATAGATCTCACCAATCTATTAAGTAACACTAATATTTGGGTTTGGGGAATTCACATCAGATAAAAATGCTTTAATGAAACAATAATTCATAGTTTTCTTTAGATAGTTTTCAACTAAGTAGTCTATACCCTGGAGCAAAATCTGAATGTATTTTGTGCTCAATTCTACGTAACTCAGCTATAGAATATCTGAGGACCAAAGAGATAAGTGTTCAATGGATGAAATAAAATAGGGCTATGTCCTTGCACCCATCCTGTTCTCAACATTCTTCAGCATGACAGTTTCAATATCATGCTGAAGAATATTGAGAAAAGGATGGGCGGGGGCAACAAAAGACTTGGATGACAAAGATGGAATATAAGCCCAGTTGGCTGGGGCCATAAAAATTGCACTGACTGAATCTCTGCAGATGGGTAAGACTTCCTCAGCGAGTGTCCTGATTATAACATTAAACCATCTGATGTCAAGGCTCCAGCCCTTGAGATTTGGAAAATGTGGAGAAACCTCCTCATTGCCATTGCTCCCCGGTCCACTTTGACTCAGCACCTGATAGTATCCTATCTATGGATCAAATTGAACAAACTATATGTACAAACAAAAATGACTGATGTTGAATTGTTACTGTTACATTGCAATACTTGAAACTATTTAACTGTGTGCAAAAAAGAGCTCAGGCTCATTAAGGAATGTTATCTAGAAAATGTGATAAAAAATCCTATATATTTGATATGTATGTATTAACAGGAATTGGTGTTTAATAACATGGATGGGTAGATATGCCATAAAACACTACTAAACCCAATCATATACATTTAATATATATTTATAAAGTGGATTCGCCATTAAATAATCTACAATGGTTGATATGCCATAAAATCCAGCCAAACCCAATCATATACATTTAATAAATATGTATAAAGAGGATTCGCCATTAAATAATCTACAATGGTTGATATGCCATAAAATCCAGCCAAACCCAATCATATATATTTGAAATATATGTATAAAGATGATTTGGGATTGAATAACCTACAATGGTTGATATGCCATAAAACCAAACCAAACTAAACCAAAGATGAAATATATATGTATTTCTGCATAGAACATTGCATTTTAAATCTAAAATGACTACAGACATATTCCAAGACATTAGAACAACTTGTTAGTGAAAAACCCTTTTTTTCTAATACACAATGTGTTCAGCAGTTAATTACATCCTGTTTTGCCCAGGTCATTTTGGTCTTGAGATAAGCCAAAAGAAAACTGAGTTCCTCAACCTGCGAGCACATTAAAACAAAAACCACCAACCTAATATCTCCGGGGAGGGGGGTCCTAGTGGTGTAATGGTTAAAGCAATGGACTGCGGAATCGTAGTAAGCGAGTTCGAATTCCAGTCATGCTATTATGTTCACTTTCGGGCAAATACCCTTGGGAAAGGTATGAATCCTCTTATCCTACCAGCTATGGGTTAAATAGTACTACTATTGTTCTTCTAGGAGAATATGTTTGGCATTAAATAACCTATAAAGGTTGATATGCCATTAAACAAAGAAACGAAACCTAATATCTCCATTGGCCAAATAGAGCTGAAAACAGTTCAAAAGTATTTGAACAAGGACAAAACATATCTGATCCAATGTAACTTTTCAAAAATTATTAAACTTTAGAAATAATCTACTATTAATGCCAAAATTCATTAAAAAAAAAGATAAATTATAACTTTTAATTTCTGTAAAATAAAGATTTTATTCTCTAGCTTTATGTTATTTAAAATCTGCTTCTAAAATCACATCAGATATATTCTTTCCCAAAATACTTTTTTACTTTGTAGTAGAAAGAAATTGGCATTTTTGTTTGGCGCGTAATTTAATTCGACCGTTAGGGTCGATGCATAATTTCGCCCAATCAGGATGACTTATCCCATTCCACCCGAACCACCTTTCTGGGCAGCAGTAATTGGGGAAAACCACCAAAACACCCTCTTTGGCTGAACAACTTCGTTCTGTGCAGACGTCTCACTGGCTGTTCTTCAATAGCAGCAGCAGCAGCATGGATACAATGAGGGAACCTATCTAATTTATGGATCCCTTGCATCAATTTCTCTTAAACCAAGGGATCCCAGTTGAATATGAATGAGATAAATTCAATACACCACACACAGGAACAACTTTACGTCACCCCCAAAATTGGCTTTGTCGACTGCGATGTAGAATTCCGCTCCAACACCTAGTGACTTCCCCTAGGGGCAACATTTTCTGGAGACATTCACGCTTCTCCCTGAAACAACCAGAAACACAAACTCACGGTAACTTCAACGTTTCTTTCCTCAAACAGCAAACACAACTTTTGCTACACTATGACGAATCTATCTCCCTCGCACGTCCAACGACATGTGCTGCTTCCTCAACTCTATCATAACTTCATTTCGTTTCCTTGCTTCTTTCCTTCCTACGAGACTTGCAGCATAAACGTAAACTCTTTATTCCATGCTGCCATTAAAAACCTAACGGCATCTTCGTCTTCTTATATTAACAACAACAATTAGCAAGGGAATAACACACACACTCAAGAACACATTTCTTCACCTAAAAACAATAACAAACATTTAACTCGTTAAAATTTGATCAATGAATTCAACCTCAAATATTCATTTGGTTCTCACTTGGCGGCACTTTTATTTCTCTTGTGAATAGAGCTGTAGGTTAGTCACATTTTCTTGGGGTGACATTCAAACTTCTTATGTACTAAGGTCATTTGTAAATGGTCAGTTTCATTAAACGTATTTAACAGAAGATTTCTTTTGCATGAAAAAATAATCCCTGCTGTTAGACAGTGTTAAAGTAATTCTTTGACAAGAAACGTAAATATCTATCGTATTGTGATACAAATATCACAAACACAGCACGTTCACAACAGGTTTAAAATGGATATAAAAAGAAAAAGAAAGAATCTGCAGTATTCACTGATAGTAAAAGTAATTGGGTAAAAGTTGAGAATGAGTAAGTCCGGGTAAAAGAAATTGACTTTTTAGAGTTTAGTCTGAATTTCCTACCTATGGACTTCTAAAAAAACAACCTACATATATAAAAGACAATATCTATTCATCTGTCTCTCCTTTCCTATCTCCCTCCCTCCCTCCCTCTCTCTCTCTATATATATACATATATTTATACTATCTATCTATCTATCTATCTCTTTCTCTCTCTCTCTCTCTCTCAATATATATATATATATATATATATATATATATATATATATATATATATATTTGCTGCAACTGTCAATTTGGTTGTTTGTTCAGGTGCAAATCCTTCATGAAATAATGTCACCAAAACAACTTTTCTTTCTGAGTAGCTTGCCACGTAACTCAATAAATTAATTGCCTACAAGGGTGAGCTAATTTGCATATTTTGCTTGAAATATCAAATCAGCAAATTTTGCTGAGATAACAGGGTTGAATATATTTCCTAAGGGTAATAGTCTAAAAATTAACATAATAGCATAACTGGAGTTTAAATTTACTTACTTCAAGGCCACAGTCCAGCAATTTAGCCATTACATCACAGGGACTCTCTCCCACAAATAATTTTGTAAACAATTTTTACAATTACAATATTATCAACAGGGTGCCTGGTCAAAATGATCTATAAGGGCCATCAACGTATATCAGATGTTGTTTGCTCAAGTAGAATAAGGCTTGCTGGCTGGTGTCATTATGTCTCTAATGAAATTGTCTACTCTTTTATCTTCTGACAAACCACAATCTCTAAGAGAGAGATGCTATGTCATATCCAAATGTTATAACCAGAGATTCTGTAACTGAAATCCTGGACTCAGTGACTATAATGAGTGATAGATCCAGTATAGAAATCCATTGCTCAGTCTCCCTTGCTTGCATGGTGATGACAATGATTACAATGGAGACAGACAATTTCAATTGGTCTTTCAAAAAAGCCATGTAAAGTTTCACTGGATAGTTTAGAACTGGGGTGTCCATACTTTTTGATTATAGAGCTACTTTTAAAATTACCAGTTCAAAATGATCTACCTGTATGAAAAAATGCTAAAATATATTTATATATTTACCGAGTATACTTTATATATACAATATATGTTTACATACCTTGTATCACTGCATGAACCTTGCCCAGTTGACTGCTGGGGTGGTTGTAGAATACTCCCTGTAGAGGGGTAAGAACCCCCCGCCAACGAGTGTCCTGGATATGACACTAAATAATCTGATGGGGAGGTTCCAGTGATGCTGGAGCTTTGGGGAATGCAGAGTACCCCTTCATTGCCATTACTCCTAGGTCCACTCTGGCCTGGAATGGTAGCACCTGATAGAGCTCTATCTATGGGTTAAATAGAACTAACTGCATACTTATGCTAAACTGAATTGTTTGAATTAGAACTGTTTGACTAAACTGAGTAGCTTGAAATAGAAATTTTTTTGACAATTAAACTGCACTTACATTTAAACTGCATGCTTATACTAAACTGAATTGTTTGAAATGAAACTGTTTTTAACATTGAAACTCTACTTACACTAAACTGATTTGTTTAATATAGAAGTGTTTTGACATTTAAGTGTGTGTTAACAAAATTAGCTGAATTAGAATTGTTTGAATAAACTGAATAGCTTGAAATAGAAATGTTTTTAACAATTAAACTGTGTACTCTTGCTAAACTGAATTGTTTGAAATAAAACTGACTATTTGTATAAAAATGGACTTGGCATTAAATAACCTACAAAGGTTGATATGCCATAAAAACCCAACCAACCAACCAACCAAACGACCAACCAACCAACCAAACGACCAACCAAATGCATGAACTCTTACAGCACAATACAATTGAATAATATTTATGGTTACTACCTTACTCCGATAACTTGCTCTGAACGGAGTCTGTCAGGGTTGTATAGTTAAAAAAGAAACTGCTGGTAGCCAGCCTCGTGCAGACTTCCAAATGATCATCAGTCATGGTGGAACAGTACTTGGACTTCATAAATCTTTTTATGGGGAAAGGCTGACTCACATAAATAAGGAGAATAGATGATAGGATAACATTTAAAAAGATTTCTTTTTGAATAGCATATGATCTACCCATACTACCTTTGCTTGCTACCAGTCTGATCTAGTACATAAAAATCTTTGTTAATGTATATGTAGTTAGCTGGCAGTCATGAGTTCAATCCTTAAATTAGGTAGTACATAAAATGTCATATGCTCTTATTTGGGTTCAGTGAAAGAAACAGACAAGCAACATCTCAAAGACAAATGAAATTAATCAATACAAGATATTCCCCTAATATGGATGGGGTTATTTACTTTCAAAGCCATCATTGGAGAGGGACAATAGTGGTACTATTTAACCCATAGCTACAGGGATAAAAGAGTTCATCCCTTTATCCCGAGAGTATTAGCCTAAAAGTGAATGTAATAGCATAACTGGAGTTTGAACTCACTTACTATGATGTCACAGTCCAGCTTGTTAGCCACTACACCACAGGGACTCCCTCCAACCAAGATGAAGATGGTTCTATGAGTACATTTGTGGGTAATGAGGATTCATTTTCTATTATTATGTATTTTGGAAATAAAGAAACTTTATTATAAATATGCTGTTGTCTCTTTTCCTTTTGTTTATTTATACAGGATATCCAATAATGATGGGACACAATTCAAATGTAAATATCTTGGATCATATTAATGATATAAAATACAAAATATATTCATTATATAACTAAAAAATACAAAACATATTCAATATATGATATATATATTCCTTGTATATTCATTATATAACTAAAAAACATAAGTTCATAATAAAATTTAAGGCTTGAATATAACATCCTTTAAATGGTCACTAACACAAGGAGATAACTCTCTCTCTCTCTCTCTCTCTCTCTCTCTCTCTCTCTCTCTCTCTGTCCAAACACAGCATGGCTTTGCTCATCAACTGGAATGGCTGCAATTTCTTAATGGATGCTTTTCTTTAGCTTCACAATTGTACAAGAATTTCCTGTGTATACCTTTTCATTGAGGTAATCCATAGAAAGTAGTCTGCTGGAGTTAGATCTGATAATCTGGATGGTCAATTTCCTTTGGTTTGGTTTGGTTTGATTTTGTTGTATACCCATAATCACAACATTGATTTATAAACTTCAATGAACGAACGAACACACTTGTTTATAAAAATATGTATCTCTCACACTTTATTCTTGATGTTTCTGTGGTGTGTAAGAGATGAGTGGAGACAGGGACAGACTGCTATATTGACCCAACTTTTCTCTTGATCATAGCATGCTGTGTTATCCTCAGGAACCCACTTAGCACTTCTTCCACATCTTGGCTGGGGTTGCTCAACCGGGGATTGCTGAGGGCCACAGCGCTCAGTTTGCAATCTGGCCCTCACTCTGGCCTTCTTGTCTCCAACTAACTTCACTGCCGCCGGCACCTGCCTATATTCTTTCATAACACCCACTCGCTTCTGCTTCTTCTTCCACTTATTTACACTGGTGCATCTCTGATAGACTGCTCAGTCAAGGGTCAATTTGCAACAATTTGGTTGGGTTGGGTTTTATCCATATCAATTTTTGTAGGTTATTTAATACCCATTCCTCTTTATACATATTATACATGATTTGTAAAGGCATAGTTTGTAAAAAACATTTTTAAACAAGCCAGGGCTCATTTATTTGAATACAGTTAAATGGTTATATATATGATTTGTAAGTCAATAGCTTGTAGGTAATCTTATTTTTAAATGTGTCAGAGCTAATTTGTTTACACACAAGTATTACCATTGTTTTCACACAGTTGAATGGTTCCAAATATTCTAACACAAATAGTTCTATTTTGTCTTAATTATTGGTTTGCACTCTCTTAAATGGTTTGATCATTTAACTTTGTGGATCTACAAAATGTGTTTACAAATAATATATTTAATATATATATAAAAACAAGATTTGGTATGAAATAACCAACAATGGTTGATATGCCATAAAACCAAACCAAGCCAAGCCAAACCAAACCAAAGTGAACTTAGCTGGTAGCGTTTTAACTGGTAGCATTTTAGTTTTGAGTGGCGAACCGGGAAGTGATCATCCTGTGTGGAGTCGAGCTGGCAAGAATGGTATTATGTTGAAAAACTCAAAGCCTCCCAATGACCCAGCTAAAAGACATAACTGATGACGCCACCCAGTGCCTTTTTAATGAAACAAATGTATTTCTTGCACATAAAAACAAGATTTGGTATTAAACAACCAACAATGGTTGAGATGCCATAAGACCAAACCAAACCAAATGAAACCAAACCAATTCTTGACCTAACTTATTGATATTTTTTGGTTACATACAGCAAATTCATATGATCTCATGAATTACTTCCCTTGGATAACTTCTCAAACTCTTTTTTTTTTTTGACATGTTGTAGCAGAAAGAAACTTGAATTTTTGTTTAGCGTGTAATTTAATTTGACTGTTAGAGTCGCCGAGCATTTTCACCCAATCAGGATGACCTGTCCTATTCAGCTCAAACCATATTTCCTAGCAGCACTAAAAATTGAAGAAAGCCCACGAATCTCTCTCTCGCCCAGAAATCCCCAAAGGGAACAGACGTCTATTCGTCTGTTCCTGAATAGTAGTAGCCTCATCAACCATTATGAGGAGAGCCATCTAGTTTATGGATCCCTTGGGTCTATTCTTCTAGACCAAGGGATTCTAGTTAAAAACAAATTAGATGATACACTCTAACAACTTCCTACCTTCTTTCTTTACAATGAGGCTCGCAGCATAGCAGCGTAAACACCTTTACTTTATGCTGCCATTAAACCCTTGGTACAAAACCTAACGACGTCTTCGTTCTTCTCCACCACCTTTATTTTCCATCAACATTTAGCGAGGGGATAACTACCAATGAAATACCAACGCAGCCGACATTATACCAACAGAACCAACGCAAAACCAACTTAAACCTAAAAACCCCAATAATAATAATAATAATGTTATCCCCATCGCTATAAATGGCGACCTTCCGATTTCTGAGAACACGCAACCACATATAAAAATAAATTAAATATACCTCTACAAAATGGAAATTAAATATCAAAACACAATATCTCCTCCTAAAATGTTTAGGTCATCTAGTTTTCTTTGTCTTGGTTTTCTGATTAGTTTCTCTCTCCTCAAGTGCAATGTATATTTTTTTCTTTTTGGAGTATTAGTAGCTAAAAAGAAAAACATGGCAATGTTATTAAGCATTACCACAATAATATTATTTGCTAAAAAGAAAAGAAAGTGTAGAGTTCCCAGAGTATAGTGGCTAATATACATAAAGTCTCAAAATAGATGCAACCCATTAATATGATTATGATTTATTACTAAGACAAGTGCAATGGCGGTCAATTGGAACACATCCTGTAAAAAAATGCATCCTTTGAGCTAGAGACATCAAATCAATGTTTTTTTTTAATTGTTATTATATCAGCTTCCAGGACATGCAATCTTTTGAGTGTTTCTTGTCACAGTAATAAATCCTTATATTAACGGGTTGTATCTATTTTGAGAAAATTTTCAATGATTTTTGTCTACAAATAAGTAGTGACACAAAATATTTTCTTCTCTTGTCCAAGGCATTGTGATCAACGATTGACTGTTATACTATTTTCGAATCTGAAACAAAAAGTACACAGCATTATTAGTAGTAGAGTTATTAGCAGTCACATGAGTCCCATGTATATTGAGACATCCTATATAACCATGAATATTGAGACACCCTATATAATCATGTATATTGAGACATCATATATAACCATGCATATTGGGACACCCTATATAACCATGTATATTGAGACATCCTATATAACCATGCATATTGGAACACCCTATATAAGCATGTATATTGAGACATCCTATATAACCATGTATATTGAGACACCCTATATAACCATGTATATTGAGACATCCTATATAACCATGCATATTGGGACACCCTATATAACCATGTATATTGAGACATCCTATATAACCATGTATATTAAGACATCCTATATAACCATGCATGTTGAGACATCCTATATAACCTTGCATATTGAGACATCATATATAACCATGCATATTGAAACATCCTATATAACCATACATATTGAGACATCCTATATAACCATGTATATTGAGACATCCTATATAACCATGCATATTGGGACACCCTATATAACCATGTATATTGAGATCCTATATAACCATGCATGTTGAGACATCCTATATAACCATACATATTGAGACACCCTATATAACCATGTATATTGAGACATCCTATATTACCATGCATATTGGGACACCCTATATAACCATGTATATTGAGACATCCTATATAACCATGCATATTGGAACACCCTATATAAGCATGTATATTGAGACATCCTATATAACCATGTATATTGAGACACCCTATATAACCATGTATATTGAGACATCCTATATAACCATGCATATTGGGACACCCTATATAACCATGTATATTGAGACATCCTATATAACCATGTATATTGAGACACCCTATATAACCATGTATATTGAGACATCCTATATAACCATGCATATTGGGACACCCTATATAACCATGTATATTGAGACATCCTATATAACCATGTATATTGAGACATCCTATATAACCATGCATGTTGAGACATCCTATATAACCTTGCATATTGAGACATCATATATAACCATGCATATTGAAACATCCTATATAACCATACATATTGAGACATCCTATATAACCATGTATATTGAGATCCTATATAACCATGCATATTGGGACACCCTATATAACCATGTATATTGAGACATCCTATAAAACCATGTATATTGAGACATCCTATATAACCATGCATGTTGAGACATCCTATATAACCTTGCATATTGAGACATCATATATAACCATGCATATTGAAATATCCTATATAACCATACATATTGAGACGCCCTATATAACCATGTATATTGAGACATCCTATATAACCATGCATGTTGAGACATCCTATATAACCATGTATATTGAGATCCTATATGACCATGTATATTGAGACACCCTATATAACCATGTATATTGAGACATCCTATATAACCATGCATATTGGGACACCCTATATAACCATGTATATTGAGACATCCTATATAACCATGCATATTGGAACACCCTATATAAGCATGTATATTGAGACATCCTATATAACCATGAATATTGAGACACCCTATATAATCATGTATATTGAGACATCATATATAACCATGCATATTGGGACACCCTATATAACCATGTATATTGAGACATCCTATATAACCATGCATATTGGAACACCCTATATAAGCATGTATATTGAGACATCCTATATAACCATGTATATTGAGACACCCTATATAACCATGTATATTGAGACATCCTATATAACCTTGCATATTGGGACACCCTATATAACCATGTATATTGAGACATCCTATATAACCATGTATATTGAGACATCCTATATAACCATGCATGTTGAGACATCCTATATAACCTTGCATATTGAGACATCATATATAACCATGCATATTGAAACATCCTATATAACCATGCATATTGGAACACCCTATATAACCATGTATATTGAGACATCCTATATAACCATGCATATTGGGACACCCTATATAACCATGTATATTGAGACATCCTATATAACCATGCATATTGGAACACCCTATATAAGCATGTATATTGAGACATCCTATATAACCATGAATATTGAGACACCCTATATAATCATGTATATTGAGACATCATATATAACCATGCATATTGGGACACCCTATATAACCATGTATATTGAGACATCCTATATAACCATGCATATTGGAACACCCTATATAAGCATGTATATTGAGACATCCTATATAACCATGTATATTGAGACACCCTATATAACCATGTATATTGAGACATCCTATATAACCTTGCATATTGGGACACCCTATATAACCATGTATATTGAGACATCCTATATAACCATGTATATTGAGACATCCTATATAACCATGCATGTTGAGACATCCTATATAACCTTGCATATTGAGACATCATATATAACCATGCATATTGAAACATCCTATATAACCATGCATATTGGAACACCCTATATAACCATGTATATTGAGACATCCTATATAACCATGCATATTGGGACACCCTATATAACCATGTATATTGAGACATCCTATATAACCATGTATATTGAGACATCCTATATAACCATGCATGTTGAGACATCCTATATAACCTTGCATATTGAGACATCATATATAACCATGCATATTGAAACATCCTATATAACCATACATATTGAGACGCCCTATATAACCATGTATATTGAGACATCCTATATAACCATGCATGTTGAGACATCCTATATAACCATGCATATTGAGACATCCTATATAACCATGCATATTGGAACACCCTATATAACCATGTATATTGAGATCCTATATAACCATGCATATTGAGACACCCTATATAACCATGTATATTGAGACTTCCTATATAACCATGCATATTGGGACACCCTATATAACCATGTATATTGAGACATCCTATATAACCATGTATATTGAGACATCCTATATAACCATGCATGTTGAGACATCCTATAAAACTTTGCATATTGAGACATTATATATAACCATGCATATTGAAACATCCTATATAACCATGCATATTGAGACATCCTATATAACCATGTATATTGAGACATCCTATATAACCATGCATATTGGGACACCCTATATAACCATGTATATTGAGACATCCTATATAACCATGCATGTTGAGACATCCTATATAACCTTGCATATTGAGACATCATATATAACCATGCATATTGAAACATCCTATATAACCATACATATTGAGACGCGCTATATAACCATGTATATTGAGACATCCTATATAACCATGCATGTTGAGACATCCTATATAACCATACATATTGAGACACCCTATATAACCATGTATATTGAGACATCCTATATAACCATCCATATTGGGACACCCTATATAACCATGTATATTGAGACATCATATATAACCATGCATATTGGGACACCCTATATAACCATGTATATTGAGACATCCTATATAACCATGTATATTGAGACACCCTATATAACCATGTATATTGAGACATCCTATATAACCATGCATATTGGGACACCCTATATAACCATGTATATTGAGACATCATATATAACCATGTATATTGGAACACCCTATATAAGCATGTATATTGAGACATCCTATATAACCATGTATATTGAGACACCCTATATAACCATGTATATTGAGACATCCTATATAACCATGCATATTGGGACACCCTATATAACCATGTATATTGAGACATCCTATATAACCATTATATTGAGACATCCTATATAACCATGCATGTTGAGACATCCTATATAACCATACATATTGAGACATCATATATAACCATACATATTGAGACACCCTATATAACCATGTATATTGAGACATCCTATATAACCATGCATATTGGGACACCCTATATAACCACGTATATTGAGACATCCTATATAACTATGCATATTGGGACACCCTATATAACCATGTATATTGAGACATCATATATAACCATGCATATTGGGACACCCTATATAACCATGTATATTGAGACACCCTATATAACCATGTATATTGAGACATCATATATAACCATGCATATTGGGACACCCTATATAACCATGTATATTGAGACACCCTATATAACCATATATATTGAGACACCCTATATAACCATGTATATTGAGACATCCTATATAACCATGTATATTGGGACAACCTATATAACCATGTATATTGAGACATCCTATATAACCATGTATATTGAGACATCATATATAACCATGCATATTGAGACACCCTATATAACCATGTATATTGAGACATCATATAAAACCATGCATATTGGGACACCCTATATAACCATGTATATTGAGACACCCTATATAACCATATATATTGAGACACCCTATATAACCATGTATATTGAGACATCCTATATAACCATGCATATTGGGACACCCTATATAACCATGTATATTGAGACATCCTATATAACCATGCATGTTGAGACATCCTATATAACCATGCATATTGAGACATCATATATAACCATGCATATTGAAACATCCTATATAACCATACATATTGAGACACGCTATATAACCATGTATATTGAGACATCCTATATAACCATGCATATTGGAACACCCTATATAACCATGTATATTGAGACATCCTATATAACCATGCATGTTGAGACATCCTATATACCCATACATATTGAGATACCCAATATAACCATGTATATTGAGACATCCTATATAACCATGTATATTGAGACATCATATATAACCATGCATAATGAGACACCCTATATAACCATGTATATTGAGACACTCTGTGACTAGAGTGAGTTTGAGCTCCAGTAGCACTATTACACACTCTTTCAAACCAATACACTTAGAAAAGGTATGAAGCCTTTTATCCACCCAGCTATGGAGTAAATAGTACCACTATGGTTCTTCTAGTACCAGCTCATTGGCGTAGTGGGCAGAGTGTTTGCTTATGGTCCGGTAGACCTGGGTTCAATCCCAGGTCGCGTCATACCAAAGACTATAAAAATCATACTTGATACCTCTTTGCTTAACACTCAGCAATATAAGGTGCGTATCGAGGGTAAAGTGGAGCAATCGGTGTATACCTCGGTGTAGTAGCTATTGAAAAGGGAGCTTTCTGGTTGCTCTCGCCTACGGTCGCCAACTGTTCTTCTATCAAAATGGATTTGTCATTAAATAACCCACAAAGGTTGATATGCCTTTGTGGAGGTGCCCATGGACACAGCAACACAAGTTCAAATCCTGGACCAGGCTAATTGCATTTCACCATAGGGTTAATAAATGAATCATAAATGAATCATAGGGTTAAAATGAATCCAATTATTCTCCCTCCAGCTATGGGTAAATAGTAGGGCAGACTGGGTTCTTCCGCCCTGGTGAGGCAGCTAGTTTAGGAGAAGGAAAACTCTGAATTCAAACCAGTGGAGTTTACTCCACTTAAAAATTGACCTTGTGTCATATCCTGCCCGAGCGGAGGGGTTGGGTAAATATGAATATGCCTTTAAACAAAGAAATTGAACCAAATAGTCATGGTATCAGGCATTCCTCCTGAATACAAATAGTTTTTAAACAGATGTATTTGCTTCATAAATGGTTTTGGCATTAAATAACACATGAAGACTGACATGCCATTAAACAAATAAACCAAGCCAAAAGAAAAATGCCTTTATTAAACAGGCAGATTTAGAGACAGGAGTCATACCAAAGACTTTAAAAATGGTACTTGATACCTCCTTGCTTAACATTCAGCGATATAAGGTACCTATCAAGGGTAAAGGGGAGCAATCCAGGAAAAGGAGTAGCGCCCTCCCCTACACCTCAGTGTGGAAGGGGGGTGTCCTTGTGGTGTAATGGTTAAAGCGATGAACTGCGGAATCGTAGTACGCGAGTTCGTATTCCAGTCGCGCTATTACGTTCACTTTCGGGCAAATACCCTTGGGAAAGGTATGAACCCTCTTATCCTCCCAGCTATGTGTTAAATAGTACCACTACTGTTCTTCTAGCAGAATGGCTTTGGCATTAAATAACCTAAAAAGAGTTGATATGCCATTAAACAAAGAAACCAACCAAACCAAACCAGCCTTTATTTCTACCTGCAGCACATCTCAGAATAAATAACCAGGGACTCCCTGTGGTGTAGTGGCTAACATACTGAACTGTTGTACTGTAGTAAGCGTGTTCAAA
>OY757932.1:12396445-12816445 GCA_963585895.1 Sepioteuthis lessoniana | reverse complement strand
CTTTCGAACAGGACGGACGTACTTTCGGTCCGCTCCCTCCGTAGCAGCAGAATCACAATACCATGAGGAAAGCCGTCTAATCTATGGACCTTTTGAGTCTTCCCTCTTGGACCAAGGATTCCAAGTTGAACATGAATTAGACACATGTAATCCGCCACACATAGGAACACCATTATGTTGCCTCTAACTTTTGCTATGTCTACAGCGACGCGTAATTCCGCTCAGACATCCAGCTACCTCATTCCTGGGCAACCTTTTCTGGAGACCTTAATGCGTCTCTCCTACAGCAACCAGGACCACACATTTAGGGGTGACTACATCATTCCTGTCCTTAAACAGCAAACACGACTTTTGCTACATCTACAGCGACGCATATTCTGCCCAAACATTCAGCATTGCCTTGGCTGAAGCAACGTACATTCCGCTCAGGCATTTAGCTGCTATAATTCCTTCTCAATTCAATTACTATTTCCTTCCTTCCTTCCTACGAGGCTTGCAGCATAAAGGTACCCTTTATTCTGGGTGCCATTAAACCTTCTTAAAAACCTTACGGCATCTTCATTCTATCTCCTTTATTTTCCAACAATATAGCGAGGAACTAACGTGACAACGTAACAACTCTTCCTCGCTAAAATATCAACTTCACCAAGGAAACAAAATTTTTACTTTATTTTTCTATATAATCTCCATTTTGATGAAGTCTTTTTGAAATAAAGATGAAATATCATTTTTGAATCCGTTGTCAGTGTTTTGCTTTATTCAATTTCCATTTATTTTTCCACACAGACAGACACACAGACACACAGACAAACACACATACAGACACACAGACAGACAGACACACACACACATACACACATATATTTACATAAAATAAATAAAAATAAGAGAAAAGTATAAAAAGTAGGGCTGTTATAAATGATTAGGTTTGATTCCTTTGTTTAATGGCATATCAAACCTTCATGAGTAATCTAATGCCGAATATATACTTTTAGAAGAACAGCAGTGGTATTGTTTAACTCATAGCTGAGGCCGGTAATGGAGTTCACATCTTTCTCAAGGGCATTAGTTCAAAAGTGAATGTAATAGCACAACTGAAGTTTGAACTCTCCTACTACGATGTCCCAGTCCAGCACATTAGTCCCGACACCATGGGGACTTCCTCCAATAAGTATAAAACCTGTGGTGTAATGGTTATCGTCGCAGGAATTGGACACGGCAACACGAGTTCAAATCCTGGACTGAATGCATTTCACATTGCACTAATACCCTTGGGAAAGGTATGAATCCAATTATTCTCCCTCCAGCTATGGGTAAATAGTAGGGCAGACTGGGTTCTTCAGCCTTGGTGAGGCAACTAGTCTAGGAGAAGGAAAACTCTGAATTGAAACCTGTTAAACTCCGCTTAAAAAATTGACCTTGTGTCATATCCTGCCCGAGGGGAGGGGTTGGGTAAGTATGATATGATAAAACCTGAAATATTAGAATTATGAACTCTTGAAGTCAGTTACTTAAAGATTCATATGGAATGTAAAATCTTGCCCTGTCAACTGGGGCTGCAGAATATCCCAACTGCACCTCTGCGGAAGGGGTAAAACTCCCCTAACAAGTGTCCTGGATATGACAATAAACAATCTGATGGTGAGGTGCCAGTAGTGCTGTAGCTTTTGGGAATGCAGAGTACTCCTTCATTGCCATCACTCCCAGGTCCACTCTGGCCCGGAGTCGTAGCACTTGATAGGGTCCTATCTATGGGTCAAATAGAACTAAAATGCATTCTTACGCTAAACTGAATTGTTTGAAATAGAACTGTTTTGATATTAAACTGCGTACTTATGCTAAACTGAATTGCTTGAAATAGAACTGTTTTAACATGTAAACTGTGTACTTATGCTAAACTGAATTGTTTGAAATAGAACTATTATTAACATTGAAACTGTACTTACGATAAACTGAATTGTTTGAAATAGAACTATTCATTTGTATAAAAATGGATTTGGTTAATGTTATGACCGATTATTAAGGGTCAATAAATAAATAACTCAACACGGAGATATGAGGTGCTACACAAATGTATCCAAAGTCTCTGATGAGGGTTTCCTTGGTTCAACATACACGAAGACAGGCAAGGTGCTTACTACAGCTGCTCTCCCTCAACCAGCTTAGTTCTTGATTAATATACCCTTTGGGTAAGTCCATTATTCTAGTCATAGGGGAGTCACCTTCAACAGTTTGTAGCGTAAATTTCATATACATACACAAACGTCGCACTCACATTTTTAAACCAATCAATGAACATTCTAGAAAAAAAGGATCCAAAAGTTATTCAGGTTTTGTTTTTGTTTTGTTAGGGAAATTACTTGTGAGGAACATGTACTGCCTCCAAACTTTATTTTATTCTTTCGACGCATCTCGCAATATCCCCGACAAGTTAATATGCCATAAAACCCAAACAAACAAACAATGAAACAAACAATGTAAAATCCTCTGACGAAAATGTGAGAACTAATTTAAAATGTGAAAACCAACAATTTCGATACACTGCCTATGATTTTAGGTTTCATGGGTGACAGGAAAGAAGAGATATTCATATTTTTCCCTTTGTTCATAATTCCTTATCTCCCTTTTCTAAAAATAGACACACCCTCTTGAGTTTGTAGTATCACCTCCCTTACTAAGGTCAGTAAATGGGGCAGTCAATACTAACTCAACAGAAATCTTGGTCCTTACTTCCACCTCGGCCAAGGAATGCTATCCCAGAATCCATCGCCTCTCACTCTTCTCTCTTCCCTTCTCTCTCCTTTTCTCTCTCGCTTTCCCTCTCCCTCTGGCCAATCAGCGGAGATAGTAGCAGTTGCCGAAGTTGCCAAACAGAAGAGGAGGCAGTGCTGAAGAGATTCCAAACATTAAACACACGTGTTGACCGCCGGACATTTTCTAGCCAACACATGGCGTTGTATACGAAGAATAAAATTCCTCTTTTAAAGTTAATATTTGTACTTCTCATTTATTATCTCAAATAACATAACCCAAGTACATATATTACAAGTTAATCCATCAGATCATCTCAAGGACATATCAAATATAAAATTTTTTGGTAACATACAAATATACAAAAATCAGATTTTCATTATAAAACATTAGTAGAAGAACTTTTAAAAGAGTTAGCTAGCTGCAAATACATCTATTTCTGATTTCTGGTGTATATTTGACAACATAAAAGTACTTTCAATCGTATATTGTATATAGGTCACATTAGTAATATTCTGTACATTAACATATGAATCGTTGACCATCTAGGTGAACTATCAGTGATTATCATCAAGAGGTGTACCTAGGGCATATTTTTGAGGTGCGCCTATCCCCATTCATTTTTAACCAATTCACTCTCAAGATATATCAAGAATCCCCTCCCTTAAACAAGTCATATTTTTAAAGTCTGCTTATCAGTTAGCTTATTCAGGTTTATTTTTATCGTATTATAATGGGGATTATGTGTTAGACTGTTGCTAAAACTATGTCACTACCAACATCACAATTCTTTTAGCGTTTTACATCACATTCAACTGGCTCATTGGCCCAGTGGGTAGAGTATTTGCCAATAGTCCCAGGTTGCGTCATACCAAAGACTTTAAAAATGGTACTTGATACCTCCTTGCTTAGCACTCAGCATTATAAGGTACGTATCAAGGGTAAAGTGAAGCAATCCAGGGAGCCTTCTGGTTGCTGTCGACTACGTGAACTTTACTTACTTACTTTTTACATCACAAACCTGTCGAACTTCGCTTGAAAATTGTGTCATATCCTGCCCGAGCGGAGGGGTTGGTAAATATGAATAAACAGTGTGACGGAAAAGCAAGAGTAAAGTGTCCTCCCGATTTTTAAAGGAAAGATTTAGAAGCCATCAGTAGAGCTTAGCTCTGATTGGCTGTTGCAAAATTATATATAGAGCCTTTTCTGTAGTCATTTTTTTTTCTCCTTGTGTGGATGCGCAGGTTAGCTGCCGGGATGGGAGTTGGAGTAAGATCAATGCCAACTGGGTCATTTGGGTGAGGGGGTCTGATGTTGCAAGACCCGAAACCCCCCATGAACCCAAAGGAAACATCACTGACGACCCATCCCGATGAATCAATGAAGATGTATGATATTAAAAAAAAAAACACGACATTGGCAACTAATACAAATTATTATAACGTACATATTGCACTTTAATACAGAATCTATAACCAACATATAAATGGTAGTATTGCATAATACACTATCGTAAATAACATTATACCATCTCTCTTAACACCATGATATTCCCACCTCACCAATTATTCTAACATTTTAAACCCAGCATCCTTTTCGTCTATTATACTTACATTCTAAATCAAAAATTCATTTTCTTCATAACGCAGTGATGATAATAACTTGTTGTATTTCTTCGGAGTTGAAATTATTGAAGAAAACACAAACTTCGATTCAATGATGTTTTATTTTGATGCGAGAAAATCAGGCCTTTACATAAAGTTGTAATCAAGGTTCTTTTGTAACTTTGTAGTGAAGGGAAATATCGTATTTTAGTTTGGCGCGCAAATTTAATTCGACACTTAATTTCACCCAATCAGGATGACTTATCCTATTCAGCCCGGGCTTTTCTTTACGGGCAACAGGAAATTGGGTAAGCTGCCAAACACAGCCTCTTTGGTTGGAGAACGCCGCCCAGTGCAGACGTCTCACTGCGGCTCTAGAATAGCAGCAGCAGCAGCATGGACACACGAGGGAACCCATCTAATTTATGGATTCCTCACAAGGAATCCCAGTTGAATATAAATTAGATGCATTCAACATGCCTCGCACAGGCACAACTTTATGTCACCCCAAAATTGGCTATGTCGATCCGACACGTAATCCCGCTCTCGACACCTAGCTCCCATTTTACCTCTGGGCCACTTTAATGGAGAAAGCGCATACTCTCCCCAAATACCAGGCACGAAACTCATGGTGACTCTAAAGTTCAATTCCTACAACTGCAACATGTCTTTCGTCAAAATCCAACGAACACAATCCCCCACACGTCCGACGACACGCGCTGCCATCTCAACCTTCTCAACTCATCATAACTCAATTTCGTCTCAATACTCACAACCTTTCACGAGTCTTGTAGCATCAAAAGCAAACCCAATATTCCATGCTGCAAATAAAAACCTATTCATAAAAATATATTTCGACCTTCGGCATCTTACTTCTTCATCATTCTACCTTTATTTACCCTTAAAACTTAGCGAGGGGATTAACAACACTAAGTGAGGAAACAACTCAACATAAACACGCACACACGTTACAACCATTCCTCGCTAACAACAACAACAAAAATTCCGGCTAAAAATAATCGCTAAAACTTCTTAAATTTTGTTAATACAGGAGCGGAAATCGCTGAGTTATATTCACCGCGGATTCTAGTTGTCAACTGACTTGTCCCTCGTGGACTCTAGTAGTAAACTAAATTCTTTCCTCGTGTGTCCTTTTACGAACCTGCTACCAAAACTACTACCCCTAACTCCTACTCCTTCTCTTCATCTCCTCATACCAAAAGAAACGGTTCCTTATTTTTGCCGCCCAATTTTGAATTCTTTGCGTCCGTGTGTCTACATTTTTCTACTTTTAGAACACTCACCAATCGCCATTTTATCAACCTTAACAAACTTTATCTCTAAGCTAAAAGCGTCTGTACTGTTGTATTGTATCAGCTACTGACGTTATTTATAGAACAGATTTGAAAAGTAAACGCTACTCAATACAACAGTACAGACGCTCTTCTTCTTACAAAGTAGTAATGTACAAACAAAAGTTGCATCACTTTTGTAATACATCCTCCCCTGATGATGGCCCAAAGTCCAGCAGAAAGTACTTGTGAAATAACTAATTATGGAAGATTTATCAACCAATTCCAGTCGAATATCACAAGATCAATACAGCTGTGGCAGAAAGAATAACAAATTATTATTTAGTGCGGAATTGGTTTTGCCGTTGGAGTTTTGAAATTATACATTTCATCCAATGAGAATGACCGACGCTATTCTGTTTCCTTTAGGAAACCATTTCCTAGTCAATTATTTCTCCCTCCTAAACCAAATGGACCCCGAAGCATCTAGCTAAGTACTAAATTCCCGCACAGACATTTACAACTTTCTTCAACTCACGGCACAAGGAAAAACTTCCTCTCAAGCTGTTATTAAACTACAAAATTGAAAACCATCAATATCAACGCCGTCATTATTTATTTTCTTTCTTTTAATATAACAAGAGACAGCAGAATACAACATCAAGTGCCATTTATGTTTAAATGGTAATATCATCTGCCCTCCTGTTATACGGCAATTCGAAAGAATTAACAAAAAATATGTTGACAAAAATGTCTATTATATTCAATCAAATATGTATATGTATATACATATACATATATATACAGAATGTTTCACAATTTTCGAAACAAAGTTTTTTTCTTTTATCTGGTATATATATATATATATGTGAAGGTTTATGGTTCTTACTAGCTCACTTGGTGAGTTAATCGAAGACTAAATGTTGCAGTATTGTAAAATAGTGCTCAATATCAATGATAGAGCATTTACGCATAGAAATTTATACATATTATATATACGTGTAATATATATATGTATATACATATATATATGGTTGGCGACTGTAGTTGAGGGCGACCAGAAGGCTCACTTTTCTGTAGCTACTACATCGAGGTGTAGGGGAGGGCGCCACTCCTTCCCCTGGATTGCTCCACTTTACCCTTGATATGTACCTTATATTGCTGAATGTTAAGCAAGGATGTATCAAGTACCATTTTTAAAGTCTTTGGTATGACGCGACCTGGGATTGAAACCAAGTCTCCCAGACCATTGGCGAACATTTTACCCACTAGACCAATGAGCCGAGGGAATAATTCCAATCAGGACCAATAGAATATTCAAAAATATGATATTAAGTTTAAATAATCCTGGTAAAAAACTCAATGTAAATAAAATCCACAGAGCAAATAATTTTCTCTTCAAAAAACCAAGAATCGGTCACATTAAGATAATAAATTTATTTCCATCATGTTAAAAGCATTGATATAAATCAATACAAAAAAAAATTAACAGGACTTCTTCAGATCAAACAAGAAATGGATTAAAATAATTTTTTTCATATCTACTATCAGACTAAAAAAAAATGTTGGCGAGGACGAGATTTTTTCCAAAAATTGCGTCTCTGCGCATAGGCTCCGCGCACCGTGAAATGCTGATAAAATTTCTCATAAAAGAATAAAATTAAAAGCAATTTTTCGACCAATATATGATCTTTGCGGTAAAAAATAAAGAAAGACTAAAGCTGATCTGATCTGAGGAAGGGAGGGCTATTAAAGACAAGATTCCTTCGAGGTCCAGACAGAGGGGAAATCACCCGACAACTGCAACTTTCAACATCACGGCCATTGATGAAAACCGCGTGACCCGAGAATCACCAACATTCCACTTCTTCAACACCGGTGTTCTCCTTCCCTATCGACTTAAACTATGGTTGACCGTGTAAGTCTGTGACTCACCCCTACCAATACAAATATTAGAATATTTTTATTTCTTGATTTTATTACCATTCAACACACGCCAAATTTCCCCAAATTAACTCATTCTTACCAGTACAACAACTGAACATTTTACTTCTCAATTTCACACACATTTTCATATTCGCCAACACAATTGTTTGTCATCCGATACTTCAAACGATCGCCGCCGTTAGGAACGCTACCCTTGTTTCCAAGAAAACCATCCCTTCACCACGAGACAAGTACAGTACATGAACTTTGTAACTATCACCCTGAACTCATTCTTTAACTATTAACATATTTCTCCATTCTGTTCTCTGTGCTTAATTTATTTATAAAAATTTTCTACAACATCTTTACTGTGTTATTGTGCGTATCTATACGTTCTTTGTTTTGCAACCATACGCATTTCTCGCCCACAACATTCATATCACAGATATCAACAACTCAGAATATAACAATTTGTAACCCTGTGTTTTGTCTTTTCCTTGCAACCGTACGCTTGATATAACATGTGGGGTTTAAAAGTTTTTAGCGTCGAGGTTACCAATGTGGGGTTTAAAGGTTTTTATGAAGGTCAGTGGCTAAGGGCAAGACTGTGTTGCCGTAAGATATCTGACTCCATATTTTGGTTATTTTGCTTTACCCCACGTTGACTTGGCCGGTGCGATGCCTTGCCCAAAGAAAGTCCATAAGAAATATACAAAGAAAGATAGAGACAGATAAAAGACGAAACATTTCTTTCATACTTTCCTTTACTTACCTGGTGAATGGACTAACCAACGCTACGTCTAAGGACATAGCGTGGTGCCCAAAACACCAGATAGTAAAAACGGTGTTGTCGGTTCGACGTCACTACCCGAAAAGAGATAGGTTCACAGAAAACCTGAGTATTTATCTCTCTCTACCGGCTCCAAATTCGCTACTCGAAAATCCTTCTAATTTTGGCGCGACCGCTTCTCATTGGCTACTTTACATTTTATTATTTTTCTTTTTTCTGATTTTAACCGGATGGATGCGTGGAGCCTTATGCGTGGCGACGCATTTATACATTTTGTATCAGGCAGCCGACGAGTCAACATCCGGTTGGGAGTTCTTTGGTAATTCCTAAATCGCCACAAACATATCTATAAATATCATGGACACATTTGGCGAGATGATCACTTTCAAAATGTTTCGAATTCTCAACTCAGCACAGTTGAAACAGAAGCCCTTCAATTTGGTCTTTAAATTCGCCACAAGAGTAAATAACATCAACATTTTAAGTTTAATAAACTTAATCTATAGACACAACGATTCCGATTTCAACAATGGTTTTATACAAGGACTACTCACATCTGATCTTGCTTTACCTAGAAAACACATAGCTGTATTGAGAGATCTGTCCAGGAATTACAACATAATCATCAGTTTTTCTGATAAAGGAGGTGGTGTTGTATGGCAATTTTTATGCAAAATGTAGTGATTTAGGCCGCAAAATATGTTGGTTAAGTTGATAACTGAAGATGGGCCAAATAGAACTAAATTGCGTACTTACGTTAAACTGAATTTTTTGAAATATATATAAAAATGGATCTGGCATTAAATAACCTACAATGGTTGATATGCCGTAAAACAAAACTAAACCTATTTCCTTTATATAGATAATATTGTAGGAGAGACTGTGAAAGAATATTATGTTGAGTTTAGAATTATGGTAGAATAAGCACATGGATAAAACAGATGAATGAATAAAGCATATGAAACGAGTAAAGGTTGTAAAACGGCGCAGACAAATGAACATTTAAAACAAGGCGACGAACAAAAACAAATTTATATACTATAATAACAAAATTTACATTGATACATAAAAGAAATTACTAACTCTACTAAGAAAATAATAGTGTGTGTATATGTGTGAGCTCGTGTGTGTGTGTGTGTGTGTGTGTGTAACACAACTAAGCTACAAAAAGAATTGCAAGTTTAAAATGTCCTTTTACTATGGTTAGAAACGGGCAGTTTCTCAGAGACTGGAAAGCGTCTCATAGTCCTTGTGTATGAATGTCTGCGAGGCCCATTCATGGTGTTGCTTTTCTCTCCTGTTGATTCACGCTGAAGGGAGTGTGTTGCTGCTGCGGAGAAATTTGGTCAAAGAGAACAAGGGTGTTTGAAGACGACGTATTTATAGAAAATACGCGTCTTGTAGGTGGCTCAAAAACGCAGAACTTGAATTTACGCGCGGATGTAGTTTTAAACATGTCACGTGGTCCTCCTGGCGAATGGTTTCCCGAGACTGAATAAGTGAGCGTCCGCCATCTTTGTGGGAACAAGTGGCATACCGCTCAAAATAATTTATAGGAGTGTAAAGTCCTATAATATATTACTCATATATTCACGGAATAATGACTTAACAAAAATTATGGACAAATTAAACTATATTGAACCTAACATAGATTTTACTTATAAACTAGAAAGTAACAACACCTTATCTTTCTTGGGCATTTTACTTTTAGCAGCTAAATGCCTGAGCGAAAAGTGTATCGTTAGGTTAAGGCATTGTTGAATGTGTGAGGAAAATATGTTCGCCATAATGTAGCAAAAGTCGTGTTTGCTGTTTGAGGACAGAAACGTTTGTAGTCATCGTTTATAACATGAGGGCAGATGATATTACCGTTTTGGCATAAATGCTAATTGACGTTGTATCGTTCTGTTGTCTCTTGTTATTTTTATAGAAAGGAAACAAATAATGAATGAATAGACATTAATGGCTTTCAATCTAGTAGTTTAATGACTGCTTGAGAGGAAACTTTCCTTACGCCGTGTTGTGATGCTGCTGCTATTGAAGAGCAGACAGTAAGACGTCTGTCCTGATCGAAGCAGTTCTGAAAAAGAGAGTGTTTGGCAGATTTCTCCAGTTTGTGCTGCCTGGAAAGATGGTCCAGGCTGAATAGGATAAGTCATCCTGATTGGGTGAAATTATGAGTCGACCCTAACGGTCGAATTAAATTACGCGTCAAACAAAAATACGAAATTCTTTCTGCTACATACTGATAAATAGTAAGTTGGCGACCTTAGTCGAGGGTAACCCGAAGGTTCTCTTTTCAATGGATACTACATCAAGGTGTAGGGGAGGTTGCTATTCCTTCCCTTGGATTGCTCCACTACCCTTGATCCGTAACATATAATGCTGAGTGTTAAGCAAGGCGGCATCAAGTACCATTTTTGAGTCTTTGGTATGACGACCAGGGATTGAACCCCATGATCTCCCGGATCATGGTCGACCTCTCTATTCATTAGACCAATTACTGATAAATAACGGCAATGAATTAGAATTAAAATTTCATCAGAAACGCATTAATAAAAAGGACCTTATACATTTGTTATATTCTCATATACATATTCATGCAGCATCATAACGACACCATAATTACGACGCAGTTACAAAGACAGACGCAGGAATAAACGACGCATGAAGGAAGACGCAGGAAGACTTCTTTACAAATATATATTTACCTCTCACTTTATTGCAAGGGTTCGAAAGGGTTGTTCAAGGGTTGCATGTGAAAGGGAGCTGGAGACCGAACATAAACAGTAATTTCTTGACCCCACTGTTATGACCGTCACGTTGTGTCTTTTTGTTCTCTCGGGCTGCTCAACCGGAGGCCTAGGGCCCACTCATCAGGGCCCAAAGGCCCCTTCGGCCTGATGTGGCTTTCCCTACCACATTTCGTCTATAACTCCGTCCGATCTTCAACTCAACTGCCCCTGCCACTGCCAACTGCCTCAACTTACGTCTTGACTGCATTATATAATAGTTCAACGCCTACACGATCGCCCACTCGATCTTTGAAATCGAATGTTTAATCGTCATCAAGCGGAAATAACTGTCATGCAGTTCAGAGGTCACTCTCTTCCGGTGCATCACTCTGTAGTGTACCATGGGAATTACCTTGTCCCATTTCATCAGCCAATTTCCGCCCACGCGATTTCCTCTCCTAACTGCCATTGGAATGTGTCACTTCCTTCTGGTGCATCACCTTGGAATAGCATTTTTTGGGGTCGGGTCGAAGGTCAAAACATAACACATTTCTACTCACATCATGACACCAAAATTAAGGAGGGAATAATCATATTTTTTTTTTTACCTTAGGATTTGCACTCCCCAGTTTTTAAAATGAAGAATTTAACTCAATAAAAAACATTTTTTGCACAACTTCAGTATCTGAAATCTTTTATACAACGGGCCAAAATAAAAGCTCTCAAAATTCACAAACGTAAACGTTCTCCCGAAAGTCAAAACAATATTTTTTCAAATAATATTTCATTACATCATCAAATCATTTTTTTAGCAGGTGTGCTGCATGGGGACACATTAGTCCCATACCTGTTTATTATCTGCCTAGACTACGTGCTTAGAACGTCTAGTGATTTAATGAAAGAAAACGGTTTCAAGCTGGCAAAGGAAAGAAGCAGAAGATACCCCACACAAACAATTACGAACGAGGACTACGCTGATGACATAGCACTTCTGGCAAATACACCCGCCCAAGCCAAAATCTTGCTACATAGTCTGGAACGAGCAGCTGCCAGCATAGGCCTCTATGTCAATGAAGACAAGACAGAATATATGTGCTTTAATCCAAGTGGCGACATCTCCATACTAAAGGGTGGGTCTTTGAAACTAGTGGACAAGTTCACCAACCAAGGAAGCAGTGTCCCATCAACCGAAACAGACATCAGCACGTGACTAGCAAAGGCATGAACAGCTATCGATAGGCAATCAGTAATATGGAAGTCAGACCTGATCGAAATAATAAAACGCAGTTTTTTCCAAGCAGCAGTCGTGTCAATACTGCTATATGGATGCACTACATGGACGATAACTAAACGTATAGAGTAAAAGCTTGATGGCAATTACAGAAGAATGCTTCAAGCAATATTGAACAAGTCCTGGAGGCAACACCCCACAAAAGAGTAGCTGTACGGTCACCTACCACCCATCACGAAAACTATCCAAATTAGACAAACCATACATGCAGGACATTGCTGGAGAAGTAAGGACGAAATCATAAACGATATACCCCTGTGAAGGGGTAGTAGTCTGTGATGTCGAATTGAATAAAGCCTGTATTGTTTTTGTTAGTTATATATACTGGATAATATAAACACGCAGCTCAAGGTGAAACAACAGTTCAACAAGTGGAAGAACACTAAGGCTCTCACTAACTGGTTCACTGCTATAACTAAAAAAATTATACAATCTTCATTCAAAGAATTAATTTTTATTTATTGCGGACTTTTCCCCCTCAGATTAAAAGCCTCATCTCAAAAGATTCCAATTAAAGACAAGTACAAAAAAATTCAGTACGGACCCAACTCTGGAAGACCAGATAAGGATTTATAAGACCAAAAAATACATCCTTGATCGCCCTTCGGGGCCCGTGGCGCAGCGGATAGAGGCGTTGAGTCTCTTCGGTTCCAGGTGAGCATTGTCAGAAGATAGCGGTTTCAAATCCTAGAGGTTTACTTGGTCAAAAACGTGGTGCGATAGACAACATCTATGGAAGGCAGTAATTACTGGGGATACGGTTACATTCCTTTCCGAGGCCGCGGTAAATCACCTGAAGAAGGCCAGAGGTGAAGTTTGGTCGAAACGTAGTGAAAGAAAAAACAACACGAAAACTACCAAGATGAGGGGGGAAAGTCCGCAATAAATAAAAATTGATTTTCAGATTAAAAGCCTCATCTCAAAATGATTCCAATTAAAGACAAGTACAATCTTCATTCAATTCGACATCACAGACTACTACCCCTTTATCACCAAATACACACTTGACAGAGCTCTAGAATTAACAGCCCAGCATGTACCAGTCTCAGAAAATATCAAGATCATAAAGCACTGCCGCATGACAACAAAAGTAAGGTAAAGTTGGCGACTGTAGTCAAGGGGTACCCGAAGGCTCCCTTTTCAATAGCTACTCCACCGAGGTTTAGGGGAGGGCGTTACTCCTTTCCCTGGATTACTTCACTTTACCCTTGAAACGTACCTTATAATGCTAAGTATCAAGTACCATTTTTTGAATCTTTGGTATGATGACCTGAGATTGAACCCCAGTTTCCCTGGTGATTGGCAAATAGATAAAAAAAACAAAAAAAACAAACTGTTTGACATAACCATGGGTAGCTTAGATGGGCTCAGGTGTGTGAGCTTGTCAGTGTCTTGATACTTTCCCAACAATCAAACATAATTAAAAATACCGATATGAGACTATACAGAGACGACGGTCTAAACATCATTAGGAGCCTAAACGGACCAAAACTAGATACTCCAGGAAAAGGATATCCAACGCACTAAAATTGTTAGGATTTAAAATTACCATATATGCAAATCTAAAAATAGTAAATTTCCTTTATGTAACACTAAACTTAAAGAAAGGCACATTCGAGACAAACACAAGAATACATATCTCCAAAAAGCAAACCAAAACATAGAAATAGAAATATAACTTGGTTCAACCCACCTTACAACAAATGCATAACATCAAACATCGGTTGGGACTTCCGAAATCTAATAAGCAAGCACTTCCCCAATCATAGCCCCCTAGCTAAAATTTTCAACTGAAACAATATATTTTTATTATTAAGGGTTTTCGGGCTATTGTCTTCATCTTTATTGTTATTTCCACAATGTTTCAGCCAATATGTCCTCCGGCCTTCTTCAGGTCTTTGTTGAACTCGGGAACCTTCAGAGAACTTCAAACTACATCCTTTATTGAATCCACAGGGGCTGCCTGTTCTGATTCCATTAGCCATAACAAGGTACAAGTGTTAAGTATTCCTGTATTGTTACTCACCTGCAGTCAGAATTGAACCTGCAACCTCCAGAAACAATATAAAGGTCAGTTACAGTCGTACAAGTAACATATATCATACCATAAAAGGCCACAACAAAAAGATCGAAACCATCCACAGCACCACGCACTCCAACAAACAATGCAACTGTAGGGATAAAGAAACATGCCCCCTACTAGGAAAGTGCCAACAGAAAAACGTAGTGTACAGAGCCACTGTAAAAACCAATAGCTCCGTCAAGCAGTACATATGTGCAATGGAGGGTACCATAAAACAAAGAATATATAACCACAAACATTCCTTCATCAATGGAAATTAATCAACTAACACTTCTTTATCCACACACATATGGCACCTAAAAGACATAAACATCTCACCCACCATCACTTGGGAAATTAGAACTAGCACTCGTCTCCAGCAAGACATAAGAAATGCCTTCTTTGCCTACACAAGAAGCTAGTAATTACCCATCACAAAACACCCTGCTAAACAAAAAATCAGAAATTCTATCCAAATGCAGACATGAGAACAAAAGTCTACTCTCACATTTCTACCCATACACATAATCCATCCATCTTACCGATACCACCTCCACTACTAAAAATCCCCCCCACCAATAAATAACTCCATAACACACCCGAGCACTGTAAGTACCACTTCCTTCCATCAAACAACACACCCGACACCCCGACACACCGTAAGCACCATCTTCTTTCATTAAATCTCTATATCCATCTCCATGCACTTCAACAACCTGTTGACATTATGTTAGCCAAATTTTCATGAGTGTTGAAAATACGTCTCCACACAGTATATTTAACATATCCCTCACACACATACCATCATATATTACAGAAACATATACATAATATAACATTAACACTACATAGGCAACTAATAAAAAATTATTATTGTAATCAAACACATCTTCCCACCTATTATCCCTACTTCCCAGACTTATCATGCTTTTACATCAAATCAGAAATTCATTTTTTTATTTATGCAATGATGATAACTTGCTTGTTTGTTAAAATCATCACCATACTCACTAACACACATAAAAAAAATTTTAAAAAACCATATACTGGTGAATTAAATAAGTTTCCAGACTTTTTTTGTACAGGATTTTAAAATTGTCACGGACTCTTGAAAATTCAGTATGTTATTGCTATACATCTTATGAAATGACTGACCAATTTTTAGGATTTCAGGTTCAAATCAACAGCTACAGCAGGAATTAGAATACACCCTACTAAAGCCTGATTGTCACAGCTGGTGAATTTCTAAAATGCAATCTGGACGTGAGGACACTTCAGAAGAACAATATGCAATAAAATTCTGTTTTAAACTGGGAAAAAATGCCACAGAAACATATGGAATGCTTCAGACTGTTTTTCGACCATCTTGCATGAATCGAGCATCAGTTTTTGAGTGGCATAAGAGATTCAAGGAAGGCAGGGAGTCTGTGAGGGATGATGACAGATGTGGGAGGAGTAAGGAAGTCAATACACCATTGATTGGCCAAAGGGTTAGGGTTAGGGTTAGGGTTACTATGTTGAGGTTTTAAGGCAATGATGATGATATTTTGTTCCTTAGTTAAAATCATTACCACACACACATACACACGCAGAAGAATACATTAAAAAAAAATTTTTTTACTCGATCAGTCAGTCGCAACTTTGACATCCAGGAGGCAACCTCATATTTGCTGCGCGGCGCATGTATCTTCATTCTAAATATCACTTATACATCCACACACAATGATATGCAAATATAACCTACAAAAATGCACACACACACACACACACACACACACACATATATACACATAAATACACATAAATAAAGAGTTGTACACAATTCTAACATTCTTTTGACTGTATTTTTCAATTTTTTTCGATTTCTCCAATATTTTTTGTTCTTGGCCTGATGATTGTCATAAGACATCATGAAACCTATGGTCACAGACAAGCTTCGATGCAATTAAATGCCATGGGCCTAATGAGTAGAGTGTTCGCCAATGGTCCAGAAGACCGGGGTTCAATCCCAGGTTGAGTCATACCAAAGACTTAAAAAATGGTACTTGATACCACCTTGCTTAATACTCAGCATTATAAGGTAAGGATCTAGGGTAAAGTGGAGCAATCCAGGGAATAGAGTAATGACCACCCCCCTGACACCTCAGTGTGGAAGCTATTGAAAAGGGAGCCTTCTGGTCCTCCTCGACTAAGGTCGCCAAATTTACTTACTTATATATATATATATGTATATATATATATATATATATATGTGTGTGTGTGTGTGTGTGTGTAAAATTTGCATGCAAAGCCAACATACAAGTACTCAATAATAAATCATTAATTTGAATTATGTGACAAGACGACATTGTCCAATTTATTGGAAAGCAGAAACAATATTTTTCATAGTTCAAGATCAAATGACTATTTCTAAAATGGCAACCTGTACAAACAGGGGAATTCTGTAAGGTGAGGAATCCCAGATTTTAAATCTCTTCAAAACAGAACCAGCAGCTTAAAGATACAATATTTTTAATATAATCTTTCAATTCAATAGTGAATACAAATCCCATTGAACATGAAGATTTAAAATATGAAATTCTGTTGATAAATCCATGTGTGTGTGTGTGTTTATATTTGCATGCATGTGTGTGTGTATGTGTGTGTAGGTGGGTCAGTTGGTTTATTGGCTTTATGGCATCTCAACCAGAATGGGATTATTTTATGCCAAAATTAGTTTTACTTTGATAGGTAGCTCACCAATTGAATTTAGATTTCAGTTATGTAAAAATAGGCAAAAATTAAAAATCAATTTGACTTGATAAAATTAACAAATTAAGAAAATTCTCATTTTTTTATGGGGTTGATATAAGTTGTTAAATATATATAGGGTGTTTAAAAATTTAGTAGTCTTTGAGATATATATACAGGGTATTTCAAAAAATTTGATATCATTTGGGATGTACAGGGTGTTTCTAAAGATTTAATATCATTTGGGATGTATTAGGTGTTTAAAAAAATTTAATATCATTTGAGATTTACTGGGTGTTTAAAAAAATTTGATAGAATTTTGTGTTGTTTCTACACATTGCTAAAATTTGAGATCATTTGAAGTAGATCTATCTATCTATCTATATATATATATATATATATATATGTATGTATGTATGTATGTATGTATGTATGTATGTATGTATGTGTGCATGTTTGTGTTTGTGTGTGTGTGTATGTATATATGTATATATATATATATGTTTGTGTGTGTGTATATATATATGGTGTTTCAGAAAAATTGATATCATTTGGCAGTCGCATAACTTGACTAGATCTACTATAAATGATCTCAGATTTTAGCAATGTGTAGAAACAACGCAAAATTCTATCAAATTTATATATATATATATATATATATATATATATATATATATATGTATATATATATATATATATATATATATATATATATATATATATATATATATATATATATATATATATATATATATATATATATATATATATATACACACACACACTCGGTGGGGGTGTTCTAGTGGTGTAATGGTTAAAGCGATGGACTGTGGAATCGTAGTGAGTTCGTACTCCAATCACTCTATTACGTTCACTTTCGGACAAATACCCTTGGGGAAAGGTATGAACCCCCTTATCCTCCCAGCTATGGCTTAAATAGTACCACTACTGTTCTTCTAGGAGAATGGCTTTGGCATTAAATAACCAACAAATGTTGATATGCAATTAAACAAGGGAACCAAACCAAACCAGACACACACTCTCATATATGAATATATAGACATAGTTATTCATTTGCCCAGTCGACTCGGGCTGTAGAATACACTGAAAGTACCTCTGCAGATGGAGAAACCCACCCCACCCCAATGCATGTCCTGGATATGACACTAAACAGTCAGATGGTGAGGTCCCAGTAATTCTAGGGCTTTGGGGAATACAGAGCACCCCTTCATTGCCATTGCTCCCAGGTCCATTCTGGCTTGGCGTGATAGCACCTGATAGGGCCCTATCTATGGGTTAAATAGAACTAACGGCATACTTATGCTAAACTGAATTGTTTGATTAAACTGAATAGCTTGAAATAGAAATGTTTTTGACAATTAATCCGTACTTAGATTTAAACTGCGTGCTTATGCTAAACTGAATTATTTGAAATAGAACTGTTTTTGACATTAAAACTGTATTTACACTAAACTGAATTGTTTAAAATAGAACTGTTTTGACATGTAACTGTGTGTAAACAAAATCTGTACTTATACTAAAATGAAATAGCTGAATTAGAACTGCTTGACTAAACTGAATAGCTTCAAATTGAAATGTTTTTCACACTTAAACTGTGCTTACATTTAACTGCGTGCTTATGCTAAACTGAATTATTTGAAATTGAACTGTTTTTGACATTGAAACTGTATGTACACTAAACTGAATTGTTATATATAACTGCTTGAATGGTTTGAGATAGAAATGTTTTTGACAATTAAACTGTGTACTCATGCTAAACTGAATTGTTTTAAATGGAACTGATTATTTACATAAAAATGGATTTGGCGTTAAATAACCTACAAAGGTTGATATGCCATAAAACCCAACAAACCAAACCAAACCAAACATATTCATATGATATATATATATATATATACACACACACACACACATACACTCATATATATATATATATATATATATATACATACAAACACAACAAACACATACGTATATATAAGATTTAACTTCTTGGAAATCATTCTGTAATCTAAATTTTTTTTATTGGAGACAGCTGTCATTTAGTTGTTTCATGATTGTATTTTTGCTTTTATTACTAATTGATCTTAATGGAATGAACACTATCCAATTGTATTTAGAGATCTTATTATTGATAGCATTTCTTTGGTAAAGAAATATTTTTTTCTGTTAATTTACATTGTGGAGAAGAATGAACAGATGCTTAACTTTTAAGATCTTTTATTGTTTAGCTAAATTGCCCAGCCAGATAATTCCCCAAAACGAATCCATAATATAGAAAAGTGAGGTTATTATTCATCTCTTTCCATTTGTACGTAAATATATATTCATTTCAAGCATAACGGTTACTGTTGCCAAAAATGGGGGGGGGTCCTCGTGGTGTAATGGTTAAAGCGATGGACTGCGGAATCGTAGTAAGCGAGTTCGTACTCCAGTCGCGCTATTTCGTTCACTTTCGGACAAATACCCATGGGAAAGGTATGAACCCCCTTATCCTCCCAGCTATGGCTTAAATAGTACCACTACTGTTCTTCTAGGAGAATAGCTTTGGCATTAAATGACCAACAAATGTTGATATGCCATTAAACAAAGAAACCAAACCAAACCAAACCAGACCAGTAGAGACTCATCAGCTTTGTCCCAACACTTGGTGCTGTCTGGATAACTCAGGTATGAACTCCCTTATCCTCTCAGCAATAGGTTAAATAGTACCACTACTGTTCTTCTAGGAGAATGGTTTTGGCATTAAATGACCAACAAAGGTTGATATGCCATTAAACGAAGAAACCAAACCAAACCAAAAATGGAATTGGCAACCCAATGAATGAATGAAGCTGTTCTTTCACTTTGTACTTGAACGAGAAGAATATTTAGTTTGCGTTTGTGCTGCAAGCCTCATGGGAAATGAAAGAAGTAAAGAGATGAAATGGAGTTATGAGAGAGTAAAGAAAGCATCGCGTGTCGTTGGATGTGAGAGGGAAGTATGGTCGCCGTATCTAGCAAAAGTTATGTTTGCCGTTTGAGGAAATAAATGTTGAAATCACCGTTAGTTTGTGTTTCTGGTTGTTTCGGGGTGAAGCGTAAATGTCTCCAGAAAATGTTGCTCAGAGGTGAAGTAGTTGCTAGGTGCCGGAGCGGAATTAGACATCGCAGTCGACAGCCAATTTTGGGGTTGAAATAAAGTTGTTCCTGTGTGTGGCGTATTTAATTTATCTAATTCATATTCAGCTGGGATCCCTTGGTCTAAGAGAAATAGATGCAAGGGATCCATAAATTGGATAGGTTCCCTCATTGTGTCCATGCTGCTGCTGCTGCTGCTATTGAAGAGCAACCCATGAGGCGTCTGCACTGAACGGAGTTGTTCAGCCAAAGAAAGTGTTTGACGGCTTTTCCCCAGTTTGTGCTGCCTGGAAAGATGCTCCGGGTTGAATAGGATAAGACATCCTGATTGGGTGAAATTATGCATTGAATTAAATTATGAGCCAAACCAAAATTCGAAAATTCCTTCTGCTACACACCCTTAGGAAATGTAGGAATCCTCTTCTTACTCCGACTATGGATAAATAGTTGGGCAGACTGGGATCTTTAGCCTTGGTTCAGCAACCTCAGAAAGAAAACACCGAATTTAAACTAGCTTTACTGTACTTAAGAAAATTGACCTTGTGTCATATCCTGCTCTGGGTGCAGGGGTTGAATAAACATATTCATTTCTAATTTTTGTCAACAAGGCTTAAAATATGCTGACTTCAAGACTCCTCCCCCACGCACACACATAAAAAGGTTACCCTGAGTCTAAGTATGAAACTTAATGCTATGGGTGAATGAGGCTCCAGTTCTGGAGTCCTAGGGAGTGTAGAGTGACCCCTGAATGACAAATAAACAAAATGGAGTTTGGAAATGAAATGGAAATCTCTATAACATTAACAAAATACAATACTCAGCAGCGGCGTGAAGAAGGTAACCCACTACTAGTGTTGAATTAGCATATTATCCCCTCTTATAATAGTGTCCAACATATTTATGAAGAATGGGGCATACACATTAATGTCCATTGGTACGGTATATAACAGTGGTTGTACATTTTAGGGTCCCATCTATAGGTCAAATAGATCTGTTTAAGATAATTAAGTATATACATGTTTAAAATGATAAAAATGATAAAATGAATTGTTTGAAATAGAACTGTATGATCATTTAACTATGTGCAAACAATTTAAATTTGTTGACTTGTTTTCAAATCATATATATCTAATATATATAAATAAACTGGATTTGGCATTAAATAACCTGCAATGGTTGATATGCCATAAAACCAAACCAAACCTCTTTAAAACGATTGCAAAGATACAATACCTTATATAATTAGAGACCATAATATTGTTAAACAGACTTCTACATGAAATAACCCAACAGGAGTTGACAGGCAATAAAACCAACCAACCAACTGACTAGCTACCAATTTTATGTAAGAATTTCTTATTTGCAAAAAGAAATGAATAATGAAATAAGTGAATTTTGTTTTACCTTTAGAAATTCATGTGGATGTTTTATTCGTATATCTATTTTTATTTTTGTGTCCGTTTGTAAATATGCGGATGTAGTCTTTATAACTCATCAAAATAAATGTTTCTATTTACTAATACATACATATACAGACACGCCTTTGCAGGGCCGTCTGGCATTCGTGTCGGATGGGGTATCGAAATCAATGGCAGGTTTGAGGCCGAAAGACCCCCAGCTTCGATTAGGCCACCTTCGGGTGGGCGAGCTGCTTTTTTGACCCCTATGCACCCCTTGTATAGCACTAGACCTTATGGTCTAGTTCAAGCTATATTCTGGCATACTTGCCCAGATTTAGATTTAGGTCCGTGATACTGCTTGACTCATTAGACCCACATTGCACTTAGTGGGTCAATGACTAGCAGGGTTCAAGTCTCGGCTCGTTCCCAACCTTCCCCTCCCCTTTATCCCCACTTTATTCGGCCTTCGGGCTTTCGACCTTGTGTCAAGTCCTGTCTGGTGGGAGGCAGCAACAAATATCATACATATACAGACACGCAAAAATACGCACACCTGTCCAAATGACTTATGTTAAACTGAATTGCTTGATATAGAACTGTTTGATCATTTAACTGTGTGTAAACAAATGACTGATATTTAATAAAATTGTTAGTGATACATAGCAATACTTGGAGCTATTTAACTTTGTTGACCTGCTAAACTGAATTGTTTGAAATAGAACTGTATGATCATTTAACTATGTGCAAACAATTCAAATTTGTTGACTTGTTTTTAAATCATATATATCTAATCTATATGTTTTTAAATCATATATATCTAATCTATATATCTAATATATATAAATAAACCGGATTTGGCATTAAATAACCTACAATGGTTGATATGCCATAAAACCCAATCAAACCAAATCATATATATCTAATATATATAAATGAACCGGATTTGGCATTAAATAACCTACAATGGTTGATATGCCATAAAAACCAACCAAATCAAATCATATATATCTAATATATATAAATAAACCGGATTTGGCATTAAATAACCTACAATGGTTGATATGCCATAAAAACCAAACCAAACCAAATCATATATATCTAATATATATAAATAAACCGGATTTGGCATTAAATAACCTACAATGGTTGATATGCCATAAAACCAAACCAAACCAAATCATATATATCTAATATATATAAATAAACTGGATTTGGCATTAAATAACCTACAATGGTTGATATGCCATAAAAACCCAACCAAACCAAATCATATATATCTAATATATATAAATAAAAAGGATTTAGCATTAAATAACCTACAATGGTTGAGATGCCATAAAACCAAACCAAACCTCTTTAAAATGATTACAAAGATACATATAATTGGAGACCATATTGTTAAACTGACTTTAGCATAAAATAACACAGCAGGAGTTGACATGCCATAAAACCAACTAACCAACCAACTAATAACAAATTTTATATAAAAATTTCTTACTGGTAAATAATAATAATAATAATAATAATAATAATAATAATAATAATGAAATAGATGAATTTTGTTTTACCTTTAAAAATTCATCAGGATGTTTGATTCGTTTATTTACTTTTATTTTTGTATCCGTTTGTAAATATGCAAACGAAGTCTTTATAACTCATCAAAATAAAAATCTTTTATGTCTTCTTACTTATACATACATATACAGACACACAAAAATATGCACACCTGTCATAGGTATGACACTGAACTGTATCTGGTGGTGAGGCTCCTGTTCTGGAACTGAGGAGTATAAAGTCCTCTTTCATTCCCATTACTCCAAGATCCACTCTGACCTGGTATGGTTGTATCTATTAGGGTTCCATCTATGGATCAAATAGATATCTGTTTATAATAATATTTAAAATGATTTTGAACTATATCAACACATTGACTCAAAAACATTGATATGTATGACGTGTTTACCTGTTTAAAATGATTGGTAAGAGACTATAATTGTTAAAGCATAATTCTATGGGTTGGGTTGGGTTGGGTTTTATGGCATATCAACCATTGTAGGTTATTTCATGCCAAATCCATTTTTATGTAAATAATCTGTTCTATTTAAAACAATTCAGTTTAGCATAAGTACAAAGTTTAATTGTCAAAAACATTTCCATTTCAAACTATTCAAGCAATTATATGTAACACTTCAGTTAAGTGTAAATACAGTTTTAATGTCAAAAACAGTTCCATTTCAAATAATTCAGTTAAGCATAAGCACGCAGTTTAAATGTAAGTACAGTTTAATTGTCAAAATCATTTCTATTTCAAGCTATTCAGTTTACTCAAACAATTCAGTTTAGCATAAGTATGCTGTTAGTTCTATTTAACCCATAGATAGGGCCCTATCAGGTGCTACCACTCCGGGCTAGAGTGGACCTGGGAGCGATAGCAATGAAGGGGTACTCCACATTCCCCAAAGCTCCAGCACTGCTGGAACCTCACCATCAGATTGTTTAGTGTCATACCCAGGACACTCATTAGGGGGGGTCTTACCCCTCTGCAGAGAAGCAGTCGGTGTATTCTACAGCCCCAGCCGACTGGGCAAATAATTCTATGGGGTGGAAGTAGGTTTGTCATGGTAGTGGTGAATTGTTGGTATTGTTGGGAGATTCTGATTGTTGGTTGGTTTCTTTGTTTAATGGCATATCAACTCTTTGTAGGTTATATAATGCCAAAGCCATTCTCCTAGAAGAACAGTAGTGGTACTATTTAACCCATAGCTGGGAGGATAAGGGGGTTCATACCTTTCCCAAGGGTATTTGCCCGAAAGTGAACGTAATAGTGCGACTGGAGTACGAACTCAAGTACTACAATTCCACAGTCCATCGCTTTAACCATTACGCCACGAGGACACCCCGGGAGATTCTGAGGTTTGGGTCTGACACCTTTGTCTTCTTGGCACATTCACTTGTGATCTTTTTGTTGGTTGAAGCTGTAAGGGAATTAAGAATGGAAGGAAAGAGACAAGGATGTCTTTAGATTTAAATTTTATTTTGAGAGCTTATGGCAACTCTGTCATGAGGAATGTTTTCCTGAACCAGTAAAAACAGTTGCGGTTCCCCAGAAAAGGCTTTTGAAGGACTACATGGAATCATCAGAAGATGCTTGTAGGAGACACAATGCACTGCTAAGTTTGGAACTTAACAAGCACATGCACTCCCTACCAGTAGCTAAGAGAAAAGGTCTGTCCATCCGTCTAAGTTGACGTGTTAAATGCTCCAAAGGAAAAGTTTCTCTTTGGTCCCAAGAAGCCCATCTTTTCAGGCATGCACAGATTGTGCTTTCTGTTAGAGGCCTTCTGTGAAACTGTTATTTTCGAATTTATTTGTTTTATTTTTTTAAGTTATTGTGTTTTTATCTAGTATTCCATTCCTACAATCCTATCAAAATATATGTTATAAAGAAGTTAAATTGCATAAGTAGCTCACCAAATGAATTTAGATTTAAGTTAACTGATTGGTTTAGTTTGGTTTAGTTTGGTTTGGTTTGTTTGAGTTTGGTTTGGTTTTATGGCATATCAACCATTGTAGGTTATTTATTGCTAAATCCTCTTTATACATATATATTAAATATATATGATTTAGTTTTGTTTTATTTTATGGCATATCAACCATTATATGGTATTTAATACCATAACATTTTTATAAATATATATTAAATATATATAATTTTGGTTGGTTTAGTTTGGTTTTATGGCATATCAAACATTGAAGGTTATTTACTACCGAATCCTCTTTATACATATATATTAAACATATATGATTTGTTTGGTGGGGTTTATGGCATATCAACCATTGTAGGCTATTTAATGCCAAATCCTCTTTATACATATATATTAAATATATATGATTTGTTTGGTGGGGTTTTATGGCATACCAACCATTGTAGGTTATTTAATGCCAATTCCTCTTTATATATATATATTAAATATATATGATTTGGTTTGGTTGGGTTTTATGGCATATCAACCATTGTAGGCTATTTAATGCTAAATCCTCTTTATACATATATATTTGATATATATGATTTCATTTGGTTGGCTTTTATGGCATATCAACTAATGTAGGTTATTTAATGCCAAATCCTCTTTATATATATATTAAATATATGATTGGTATGGTGGGGTTTATGGCATATCAACTAATGTAGGTTATTTAATGCCAAACCCTCTTTATACATATATATTAAATATATGTGATTTGTTTGGTGGGGTTTTATGGCATACCAACCATTGTAGGTTATTTAATGCCAAATACTCTTTATACATATATATTAAATATATAGGATTTGTAAACAGATTTTGTTGACAATGTTTTTAAATGAACCTAAGCTCATTCTTTGCACACACTTAAATAGTTCCAAGTATTGCAATGTATTACTAACAATTCACTTAAACATCAATCATTAGTTTATACACAGTTAAATGATCAAACAGTTCTATTTCAAACAATTCAATTTGTTTGCACTCAGTTTGAATGTTAAGCAGTTCTATTTGACCCTTAGATAGGACTTTATCAAGTGCTCCCACCTGAGAGTGATGGCAATGAAGGGTATTCCGTATTCCCCAAAGCTCCAGCATTACTGGAACCTCACGATCAGATTTTTTATTGTCATATTGTTGGTGGGAGGGAGGTCTTACCCTTCTGCCGTGATACGGTCAGTGTATTCTACAACCCCAGCTGACTACACTGTCAGTTAATTGAATGATATGATTTAATAGGTTTATGCTTGGGTTGCATGGTAGGAGGAGCAATTAGCATCATAGATAAAAAGTAAAGTTGATGACCATAGTCGAGGGCGACCCAAAGGCTCCCTTTTCAATAGCTACTACACCAAGACTGGATGTGCCCGTGGTGTAATGGTTATCGTCATAGGAAATGGACCCGGTGACATGAGTTCAAATCCTGGACGAGAACGATTGCATTTCACATAGCACTAATACCCTTGGGAAAGGTATGAATCCAATTATTCTCCCTCCAGCTATGGATAAATAGTAGGGCAGACTAGGTTCTTCAGCTTTGGTGAGGCAACTAGTCTAGGAGAAGGAAAACTCTGAATTCAAACCTGTTAAACTCTGTTAAAAAAATTGACCTTGTGTCATATCCTGCCCGAGCGGATGTGTTGGTAAATATGATTACACCAAGACTTAGGGGAGCTCATTACTCCTTTCCCTGGATCATTCCACTTTACCTTTGATCCATACCTTATAATGATGAGTGTTAACCAAGGAGGCATTAAGTACCATTGTTTTGAGTCTTTGGTATAACTCGACCTGGAATTGAACTTTGGTCTCCCAGGCTATTGGGGAACACTCCATCCACTCGGTTAAACATAATACTTATTGTCATTAGAAATAGAATCAGCAACCCAAGTTCAAACCCTGGATGAGACTGTTTGCATTTAATTCAAATACTCTTGGGAAAGATGTAAATCCATCAGTTCTCTACTCACCTTGGGCAAATAATTGGGCAAACTGAATTCTTTAGCCTTATAATAGCAATCAGTGTACGAGAAAGTAAATTGAATTCAAAGCAGCTCTACTCCTCTTAAACACTGACTTTAGGTCACATTCTGTCCATGGTGGAGGAATTGGGGGGGAGTCAAAATTAAGAAAATCGAGACTTAACAGAGTTGTTTTGTGTTTACATCTGTAGCACAAACATAAGGGGGTCTTAAACATTAATCCCTAGTTGACATTTATCAATTGATAATTTCTCATAAAAATATAATTTGGAGTTACTAACTTAAAATTCTTCCTGTAGAGTAGATCTGATTTCCCACCTCGTCAGGTTTGACATGAAGTCATTGTATAGTGGAGAGGTGCACAAATTGAAACTCCATGCACAGCCATTACAAAAAAAAGCTTGGTCCTTTTGGGATTCCCATTATGGGGTGCTTCAGGCATTAATCAATATCAACCCTGTTAAGCTTTGGGAAAAGACTCTCAGGGACACAAGCTAATATTGATTTTTCACCCACTCTGCAGGATTGCTCCTACACAGGATAAGAGAGAGAGAGAGAAAGAGAGAGGTTGATATAGTTATTTACTAAGCTTAGCTTAGCTGTGGTAGAAAGCCAGGAATATGGGGCACCCAGTGAGAATCGAACTAACACTGTAAGGTAGCTTTTCGATTTCAAAATTAAATTCAGCTTCAAATAATTTAACTCAAACCCAAAATGAACACAACATCAACCTCACTTGGAGCATCTCACATGGTGTAATGGTTAGTAAGCTGGATTGGCAGACCATTGTTAGTCTCACTAATGAGCTTAGTAAATAACAATGTCAACATCTCTCTCTCTCTCCCCACAAACAAATTGGTGAAAACACATACATACATATATGCATACATTTAAGCATGTTTCATTTAATAATAAAGACAAATTTTGTCTGTATAATTTACTTAAAATCCTTTCAAGTTTTCTGGATTTCCCATGTTCCCATATTTTTGCTATGGTATAAACTTTCAAAAACTTTCAAAACTCTTTTAAAAACAAACACACCTTAAACAAGCAAGCAACTCCTAATGAGGGTCTATGAAGGGTCCCAAAGCGCTTGGGACAATTTTGAGAAATTCATCTACTAATTCCAACTTGAAACTAAGACACCTATCAGAAAACTTGAAAGGATCTTAAATAAATTATACAGACAAAAATTATCTTTATTATTTAATGAAACATGCTTAAATGAACGACTGCTGCCTAACTACACATATACATACATACATACATACATACATACATATATATATATATATATATATATATATATATATATATATATAAAATTTGTTCATATGTTTTTTTGAAAAAACATTGTTCCTGCAATATATTCAGTTTTCTATTAGTGGTTTCTTCAGATAGAAATTTTAAGTTAATGTTTAAACAGATTGTTTTTGATCAGTGGCAGTGGCTTATGACATTGGAACTGTGGATTAGTCAGTTCCATATTGAACAATTTTTTTTGTTTTCTTGGAATGAAATGTTGGCAGTTAACATTGATTTTAAGGATCATTGATTGAACTATCAAATATCTTTTACAAATATAGATTAATTCTTATTTTTAGTATGTATAAGGAGAAAATAGGGGGTGTTGCAGTTCCATCATGTCTATAGCCAAGCCACCATTGTTTATGATGATAAAGTTTCTGATTTTTAAGGGTTGTTTTTTTTTGTTTTACTTGAGATTGACCTAGTCATTACTGGCTTGTCTTTACAGGGAGGCTTGGTGCAGTCAAGCATGTGGTGGACAGGCACATTTATAATGTGTCAAATGTGGTGAGTCCCTTTTCAGATAGATTAAACATAGATAGATAAATACAGTAAGAAAGGAAAATATAAATAGTGAATTGGTTGGTTAATTGGTTGGTTGGTTGGTTGGTTGTTTTGTTGATCAATTGGTGAGTTGGTGGTTGGTTGGTTGGTTGGTTGGTTGATCAATTGGTGAGTTGGTGGTTGGTTGGTTGGTTGGTTTGTTGATCAATTGGTGAGTTGGTGGTTGGTTGGTTGGTTGGTTGGTTGTTTTGTTGATCAATTGGTGAGTTGGTGGTTGGTTGGTTGGTTGGTTGGTTGATCAATTGGTGAGTTGGTGGTTGGTTGGTTGGTTAAATGGTTGGTTGGTTGGTTTGTTGATCAATTGGTGAGTTGGTGGTTGGTTGGTTGGTTGGTTTGTTGATCAATTGGTGAGTTGGTTGGTTGGTTGGTTGGCTGGTTGGTTTGTTGATCAATTGGTGAGTTGGTTGGTTGGTTGGTTGGTTGGTTGATCAATTGGTGAGTTGGTTAATTGGTTGGTTGGTTGATTTGTGGATCAATTGGTGAGTTAGTGGTTGGTTGGTTGATCAATTGGTGAGTTGGTGGTTGGTTGGTTAGTTAATTGGTTGGTTGGTTGGTTTGTTGATCAATTAGTTAGTTAGTTAGTTGGTGACTGGTTGGTTGGTTGGTTCATTGGTTGGTTAATTGGTCAGTTGGTTGGTTTGTTGATCAATTTGTTGGTTGGTTGGTTAATTGGCTAATTGGTTAGTTTGTTGATCATTTGGTTCGTTGGTTGGTTTGTTGATCAATTGGTTAGTTAGTTAGTTTGTTGGTGGTTGATTGGTTAATTGGTTGGTTGGCTGGTTTGTTGATCAATTAGTTGGTTGGTTGGTTGTTTGGTTGGTTGGTTAATTGACTAATTGCTTGGTTGGTTTGTTTGTTGATCAGTTGGTTAGTTAGTTAGTTGGTGGTTGATTGGTTAATTGGCTAATTGGTTGGTGTGTTGATCAATTGGTTAGTTGGTTGGTTGGTTGGTTGGTCAATTGGTTGGTTTGTTGGTTGGTTAATTGGTTGGTTGATTGGTTAATTGGTTGGTTGGTTAGTTTGTTGATCAATTGGTTAGTTGGTTAGTTGGTGGTTGGTTGGTTGGTTGGTCAATTGGTTGGTTGGTTGGTTGGTTAATTGGTTGGTTGGTTTGTTGATCAATTGGTTAGTTAGTTAGTTGGTGGTTGATTGGTTAATTGGCTAATTGGTTGGTGTGTTGATCAATTGGTTAGTTGGTTGGTTGGTTGGTCAATTGGTTGGTTTGTTGGTTGGTTAATTGGTTGGTTGATTGGTTAATTGGTTGGTTGGTTAGTTTGTTGATCAATTGGTTAGTTGGTTAGTTGGTGGTTGGTTGGTTGGTTGGTTGGTTGGTTGGTCAATTGGTTGGTTGGTTGGTTTATTGGTCGGTTGGTTGGTTTGGTTGTTGATCAATTGGTTAGTTGGTTGGTTGGTTGGTTGATTGGTTTGTTAATCTGTTGCTTGATTGGTTGGTTGGTTGGTTGGTTGGTTGGTTAGTTTGTTAATCTGTTGGTTGGTTGGTTGGTTGGTTGTGTTTTATGACATATCAATTAACTTTCTTACCTATTCATGCCTCGTCTTGTATTTCTTTTATTTTAATAATACAAGTCTTTTGTTTGGATAAAAAATTATCATCATCATCAAAAAATGAACTTTTGAATTTGACTGTGGACTAACAACCATTACTAAGGCATTGATAGACTTCTCCATTCCACCACTCCCAGCTGAGGGCAAATAGTAGATTGGGTTCTCTTGCCTTAGTAAGAGCAACTGGTCTAGAAGAAAGAAAAACTCTGATTAATGTATCAATCACAGCTCATTCCTATGTTGGTGAATACAGCAACAGTTTCAATACTTTTTAAGCACATCTTGTAAATTGGAAGCATTACTTTGGAGGGCCCTTCTTCTATAATTATATAAACAAATAAATAGGTTCTATGTTGTCAAGGAAACTGAATTCACCAAGTAGGACATAAAGCAATATTTAGGTGAGTCAAAAGTTTTGCAATATTTTAGTATGTACTAATTTGTGGTGCGTATATCATGTGACTGAAACATTTCAAACCATGGTTGATACCTGTTTTGGTTGGTAGTATTGAGGTAGTTGGTGCACTGACACATTGTGCATTGCTTCTGTTACACAAGTCACACAAGTAACAAGGAAGATTTCAAAAAAGATCACCATTGTTTTTGGTATAGTAGCTATTGAAAAGGGAGCCTTCGGGTCACCCTGGACTAAGGTCGCCAACTTTACTTTTTTAATATCCTTATCTGACTCCATTTGGTTTCTTCTTACCCCATCTTAATTTTGCTGGTTTCTTTTGGTCTATTTAGGCTGCAAAGGAATTACTGAAAAAAGACGAAAAGAGACTAAGATATCTTTTACATTTTGACTTTATTTTATGGTTCAACAACCATTCTGTGGGTGAGGAAATCATTCCTGAATCCCAAGGAAATGGTTGTGTCTCCCAGACAAGGCATAATAATATGAAAGTCATTTTTGATAGATATCTCCATTATTTGGTATTTTAGTCATGGATTGCTGATAACAGAGACAGCTGCCTCTAGCGAAAAGATAAACCAGTGTGCCACACAAAACGGACATGTGGCCTTCCACTAACCACAAGGAAGATATAGGTGTTTCCAATCCACCGGTCACTGCTGAAAGAGGACAGGTTTCTTTCTTTTGCCAGGACAGTTCCTTTTCTTTGCGCATGTGTTGCCCCTACTTCCTGTCAGGGGCTTCTTGGAGTTTCTGTATCTTTTAAAATTCATTTTAATTTTATCTTATTTTATCTTTTTTTCACTACAGATGGTTTAAGAAATTTTGCTCAGGTTGTAAGAATATCAACAATCAGGCAAAGTCAGGTAAGCCTAAAACTGGATTCATGACCTCTACAAAAGCATCCAGATCTACTGAATTGTGCCTCATGTCACCAAAATACAGCAAAACTTTTGATTCACCCTTTGTATTTAAATCCCTTCTAGTTTGTATGCTTGAAGGTTTTCTTAAATTTCTTTGATGCACTTTTTGTAGAGATGACAGTAATTTGAAGAACAAGTCGAGTTCAGCACGGCTTTCAAACTGCAAGAGGAAGAATGCCTTGATCAGTTAAGCCACATTGGATGAAGCAAGCTTTCAGCAACAATGAAAAAATCTCCTCTTTATTCCAATGTAAACTACAACAGTCACAAGGTGTATAATGATACTGTTGGATAGAGCAAGTTTTTAGCTACAATGACAAAGGTCATTATGAAAGTAAAGTTTCCTCTTCATTCCTATGTGAACTACAACACTCATAGGGTGTATAAGGATACTATTCGATAGAGTAAGTTTTCAGCTACAATGACAAAGGTCATTATGAAAGTAAAGTTTACTCTTCATTCCCATGTGAACTACAACACTCATAGGATGTACAATGATACTGTTTGATAGAGCAAGTTTTCAGCTACAAAACATTACTTTTTCTTACAGTCACCACCATTGGCTATGCATTTTCAATAACAACCAACATGAACTTTCATGATGAGTTCATAAGAGATTTTCTCCAAAATTAATGCCTCATATTTTATTATGTTGTTTTAAAACATTAAATGCAGATATTAGTTTGTTATAGCAGTTTGATAAAATGCTATCTCACATAAAAGCAGAGTTGTGTCATTAAATATCTCTACGTGAAAGATAATACATCAATCGACATTCATCAGTGTTTAGGAAAGGTTTACAGAGATGAAAGAGTAAACATGTACAGTTCGGCAGTGGGTAATGCACTTTTGTAGAGATGACAGCAATGTGAATGACAAGCCAAGTTTAACAAGGCTTTCAAACTACAATACGAAGAGTGCCTTGATCAGTGTAACCACTTGAATTGATTTACACAGAGACATAAGTTCAGCAAATTATAAACTTTTAGCTTGTGTAGGTAACTCACATAAGTTAAATATAAAAAATAAACGGTACTGAGTGAAACAGTTGAGATTTCAGATTAAACTATTTTAATAATTTCTTGTTTGCAAGTTTGAAAGTTTTCTTAAATTGTGTTATGACATTTATTCAATAAAATTCAATGAAACAGAGCTTGCAATTTGAGACTTTTATTGCAGCCATTTTTCTTTTGTTTTCTCTGAGTTATAAATGAGATTAAATCAGATTGAGTTATATAGCAACACCAACCACCTGATATTTTAAAGTGTTGTGTTTGCCATATTTCAATGTTGGTCTTACCTAGATTTGTAGACCATTAGATGTGTCTGATGATTGATCTAACTGCCAACAATGATTACTGTACACTTCTTTATATCTTATGCATTAACAAATACAATGAAATAATTCTGAAACTTTTTAATTCATTCTTGTATTTCAGCAATCAAAGTAGTGATGGCAAAAATATACGATAGAATGTTGTTTGCATATTTTTAACTCTTAGGAGATGAATGAAGTAAACATGAATAATAAAAAGGTAATAAATAAAGACAAACATCCACTGAAAAAAGAAGCATTTTTATTCACAACAGAGCAGTAGCCTCTAAAAGAAAAACAGGTCAGGGATTTAGGAAATTTCCTTTAGTCTTTGTTGGCTTTTGCAATAAAATGCCACTCCCATTAATATATATATATATATAGATGGAGAAAGAAAGAGAGAGAGAGAGAGAGCATATTTGATAGAATCGTAGTTATCAAGCTGGTCTCGCAGGCATTTGATAGTAAGATTGATTTATAATAGAATCACTATAATTGTACCCATTTAAACTAAACTTATTAAAATCATTTCTTTTTATCTACCAATTAATTAATCTATCTCTCCAATTTGTTAGCTATCTACGTACCTGGTCAACCTCCTTATATATATATATATATATATATATATATATATAGCAACTATATCTATATATATATTGAAATACCAAAAGAAATATATATATATGCACACATACACACACACACATATATATAACAACTAAATACATATATCATAGCTATATATATAATAGCAATATACAATAGCTAAATACATGTAAATCTATTTTATATATATATATATATATATATATATATATATATATATATATATAAAGCTACTATATATATGTATATAAATATATATACAATATAAATAATATATATATATATATATATATATATATATATATATATATAGCTACTACATTTATATATATATATATATAAAGTAAAGTTGGCGAGCTTAGTCGAGGGTGACCGAAGGCTCCCTTTTCAATTGCTACTACACAGAGGTGAAGGGCAGAGTGCTACTCCATTCCCCGGATTGCTCCACTTTACCCTTCCTCCTTATCATATAATGTTGAGAGTTAAGCAAGGCAGCATCAAGTACCATTTTTTGCGTCTTTGGTATGACTTGACCTGGAATTGAACTCCAGTCTAACAGACCATTGGCAAACACACTACTCATTAGGCCAATGGCCAGGTTATATATAAATATAGTAGCTATGTATATATATAAGTTGGCCAACTGTCGTCGCGGATGACCAAAAAAATCTCTTTTCAATAGCTATAGCTGAGGTGTAGGAGAGTGCGCTACTCCTTTCCCAGAATTGTTACACTTACCCTTGATCTGTACCTTATAATGCTGAGTGTTAGCAATTAGGCATCAAGTACCAATGTTTTGAGTGTTTAGTTTGACTTGACTTGGGATTGAAAATCAGTTTACCAGACCATTGGCAAACACTCTAACCATTATGCAAATTTATATATATATATATACATCTAGTAGTCTGACATAAAGTTAGGTGGGTTTTGATCCCAGCTTAGAGCATCTTGTTTGTCTTGCCACTCTGAAGAGTTGTGATATGACAAAACAGTCTCTCTGTGGATAACAATATATATATATATATATATATATGTAGTTGGAATATATAAATATATTTACTATACACATATATATATATATATATATATATATGTAGCTACTATATACATACATGCATATATATTTACAGTAGCTATATATATAGTAGCTATATATGTAATAGCTAAATATATATATATTTATATATAGCGACTATAAGTGTATATATATATATATATATATATATATGTCAGTAATATCCAGTCAGCATCCAAAGATGGTGGGTGTGGATTATTCACATATAGAATTTATGAGGAATTTCATATAAATCTATAGGAGTGCTCAATGTATGCCTATTGTTGTATATTTTTTCTATCCAGGTTTATATAACAAAACTCATATACAGAACATATGCAGTGCAATTAGAAAGAAACTCAAATCTGATTAAATTGTCATTATAGATTTATTTTGGCAGAGAATATTATTATACTCTCCATCTCATCAGATGACTGAAATGTTTAAATTGATGTTGAAAAGCAGTAAATATGGATTACAGTCTATATGTTTAAGGAAAAAAAAAGAAAAAAAACCTATACAAATTTTAAATTCCCAGGTGAAAGAAAAGATAGCAGGTCAAATTCTTTTATTAATGTAAGCTTATAAACTAAACAATTATCTTCATATAGTTTTCGTTTATTTCTCATTCATATGTTAATTTCCTCAGCTAATGTGGTCTTAGACTTCTTCCTTAATAAAAATAAAATAAAAAAACCTTTTGGCAGCCACCAGGTGCCCTTAACTAACCCCAAAAATGGTCAATGGGAATTAACTACTCCATAAATAAAAAACCCTAATTTTGAATTGATATCTAAATTTCCCAGAATCTCTTCCTCTACATAAATCTCCCTATCATATAATACTATCAACTACTGAAATAAATGTTAATATTTCCAATAAAAATCATCCATCATCAATATCCCTGCTATTTTCTTGAGTATGGAGCCTTGGTGGCCCCCCAGTCAGGATAATATAAATTTACTGGTAGCTGGTGTAGGTAATGTTGTGGATGTATGTCTGGACGAGCGTCTTTGGTAGCTGGTGTTGGTAGAGTTGTGGATGTGTGTCTGGACGAGCGTCACTGGTAGCTGATGTAGATCGACGTCGAAGTTGGTATATATCAAGTTGGCATACGGATGAGGGAACCGACAGCTAAAGCTAGCCCTGGCTTTAGCGCTACGTAACCGTGCAAACGATCGAAGTAACCGACAGCTAAAGCTAGCTCGGGCTTTAGCGCTGTGCAGCAGTGCAAACGGACAGGAGACTGACTGCTAAAGCTAGCTCAGGCTCAATGAACAAGGTAACCGATCGAGTGTTTAAGACCGGATGGTCTTAGGGTCCGTTTCGTGGTGCCACCCGGCCGTCTGCTACGGCAAGTCAATAAAGACCACCAGAGATACTCCGACCCGCAGAAGGAGACCTCTAGCGGAGCACTACTCAGTCGATTTCCTCGACTGAGTGTTTAAGACCGGATGGTCTTAGGGTCTGCTTCGTGGTGCCGCCCGGCCGTCTTCTTCGGCGAGTCAATAAAGACCGCCAGAGATACTTCGGTCCGCAGAAGGGGACCTCTCGTACCTCTATCGGTCGTTAAAAGGACCTTTGTGCATATCAATGTAGGTGGGCGAAGGCGGATCTACCATGAGAAGTGGGATCTCAGCCTGAATGGTAAGGGGAATGTAACCACAAAAATGCAGGATTCGACCTTAAGTGAGCTTCGCCAAAAACCTAGCTGGCGAAAGTGAAAAAAAGGCTTGTTGATACTGAGGGTACGCTACGACACCCTGCCGAGTTGTGTAAATAGAAATTTCTTCTATTAAAATGGACATAGAAGTAAGGTACTTCTTTAGTCTGATTTAGGCTAGCGAAGATAATTAATTGCATTTTTTAAGGGTTTGTTTGAGCAGAAGTGTTTTGTAATTATTGTTAATTTTTAATTTATTCCTTGTTTTAGCTGTAACGGTAGTTCTAGGTCGTAACAGAGGCTTTGTCATTTCCGATCGTAACCGGATGTCGTTCGTAGTGGGGTGAGTAGTCCGATTTTTTTACGTTAGTAAACGGGTCGCGACAAGGTTACACATCGACAATGTTGGACCTCTAAATGGTCATTATTACCTTATAATTGTGGAAAGTTTCTCTAAATGGCTGGAAATATTTAAGTGTAGACATCTGACATCCACAAATGTTTCGGTACGCCAAAAACATTGGTTAGCGACAATGGGACGCAATTTACCGGCAGAGAATTTAAAGATTTCTGTACATCTTTGTCCACAGACTACATTACGACCTCTGTTTACTATCCTAAATCAAATGGGCAAGCGGAGAGATTCCTGGACACTTTTAAAAGAGCTCTAAGAAAGAATCAAGGTATGGATACTGATGAGAGGAGTATATAAAGTTTTTAGCGGTTTACAGAATTACTCCAAATCCAAACACAGATTCAAGCCTTTCACCAGCCGCAAGAAAAAGTAGGTCAGTTGTTGACAGGCTGTTGCCTAGTCCAACGAAAACACTTGTAAAAAGAACTTTGCTTCAAAATTTTACAAACTAGGAGACAGAATTTTCTTCAAAAATTATAGAGGTGGAAAAAGCTTTTGAGATGACGGAATTATAACTGAAAGACTTGGCAGAGGGATATACATGCTCAAAGGGAGAAAATTCAAATGTTAGAGATACTTAAATCAGTTAAAGTCAATACATATTAGATATTTCAAGCAAAAATATAAAGAAGAATTGCCGATGGAGGTAATATATGACGCATTTGAAATACATATTCCCATATCTCCACCATTACCGATAGAATTATCTCCAACCCCACCAATGCCGGAAGTACCAGCTCCCCGAAAACTACTGATACTACAATTCCCACCAGCACAAAAATTGATCAAACAGAAAAGTATCAGGAAGAAAAAAAAATCAAACGACTATATCTCGACCCCAAAAAGAGAAGGTATTGAGCAGACTTTTCCTGGGAGGATTTTTCTAAAAATTTAGAGAGATAACATTTGTAATATAAAAAAATTAAAGGGAATAAAATTCAATATAATGGTATTTAGAGTAAAATTTAATGTGTAGGAACGACACTAAAGCCATGTTTAGTATTTAACTGGGTAATGTATGGGGTCAGGGTAAGCTGTGTTGCCGTTTGCTATCTGACTTCATTCTGGGTTATCCTACTCTTATCCCACTTTTGTTTTGTTGGTTTAACTTCTTGGATATGAAGGCCATAAAAGAATTATATGAAAGAAGATAGTAACAGATAGGAGACGCAGACATTTTTTATATTTTTCTTTTATTCCTGGGTTCAACAACCATTCAATGGGCGAGGAAATTCCCCCTGAATACAATTGAAATGGTTGAATCCTCCAGTCAAGGTGTTAAAAGTCGTTTCTTGGGTATATCTGTGCCATTATTCGGTGTTTAAAGCTTTAATAACGTATTCGGAATATAAAGCTTTGGCGAGGTGTTATTCACTTTTGGGAGTTTGTCTAAATCTGGTGTTTTAGTCATGGGTTGGTAGTGAAAGAGACGACTACTACCAGTGGAAGGGCTAGCCAACGCGTCGTCTAAAGACGAACGCGTGGCATCCTCCACCAGTTAGCAAGGTGTTATCACTCCGCTGATCGCTGCTGAAAGAGAATGAGATTCCTCTTTTTGTCTGGACAGTCCCTTTTCTTTGCATATGCGTCGCCTATTCCTGTCAGAGGCCTCTGGGAGTTTCTGCATATTTTAACAATTGTTTTAATTCAATTTAAATTTGTTTTTTTTTTTAATTATTTATTCCCTACAAATGTTTTTAGAGGGCTTTCGCGCGTAATTTTAAACGGTAAGTTCAAACGGTAAGTTCGGCAGCTTTCTAGCTCGGATACTGATACAAAAGGATAACACGGACAATAAAGTTTTTAAAAAGGAATCTTATACAAAAGAAACAAGAAAGAAAGGGATAGAAAAGATAAAGTGCTGCAAATTTTAGTGTAATTTGCAGGAACTTATCTGAGGGAGTGTCCAGGAAACAAAGTCCTTTGAATTTGAGTATTTTTCTTTTCTTTTTAGTTTTGTCAAAATGTTTCAGTTTTCCTTTAATTGTGAGTCCTATGTAAAGTTCTTTTCAGCAGAATACGTGGTTGAATTTTCTTTCAGTTGTTTAACTTGGTAGAAATTGAGTGGTCGACTTTCGTTTAATTCTACTTTTATTTCTTGGAAAGCCTGTTGAAATACTTATCGGCTGTTCAAGAAGCAAGTGACGAAACCCTTCTGCTAGCTATTTTTTCATGCCTTTACTGTTGGTCCCCATATTTGTACTGAGGGTCCCAATAGTAGTTCTTGACAAATAGCAGGAGGTAGTTTTGGGGGCCATGTTGTCAGCGATTACTTCTCCCTTTTCCACTCTGGTCAAATCAAGTGCCACACATGGTCAGTTTGATTTTTTCTTAGAAATAAATTCTTATAAATTAGCTCAAGGTTGTAATGGAATATCCCACTCCCACTCTCAGTCATGTTGAGTGACTATATATAGAGTAAGCACAGCATTATACCTGGCCTAGCTTCAGGGATTAGTAGTATACCTCACTTTTTCTTGTCTGTCTTATTGTATCTCTCTTGCAATAAAACCCTCTTTCTTTTATTCTATGAACGTGTTGACTGTTCTTTCCACTCAAGTACCACCTTGTCTGATTGTATCTCTTTTAAGGACACAACACAAACAAAGAAACAAAGAAACCAAGTTCATGGAAAGAAAGGAAGAAAGAAAGAAAGAAAAATGTTTGTGTTTTTTTTTCCTTCCTTCTTATTCTACTTTGTGTTATTTCTTTTTCTTAGGTTTGTGTAGTGGTTATGGACACCTCAAAAAATGTTATACTTATCATACTATATAGTTAGTGACCTTAGTCGAGGGCAACCAGAAGGCTCCCTTTTCAATAGCTACTACACTGAGGTGTAGAGGCGGGTGCAACTCTTTTCCCAGGATTGCTCCACTTTACCTTTGTTACGTAACTTATATTGCTGAGTGTTAAGTAAGTACCATTTTTAAAGTCTTTGGTATGACGCAACCTGGCATTAAACCCAGGTCTCCCGGACCATTGGCGAACACTCTACCCACTAGACCATTGACCCGTATAAATATTATTTAAGGAAAGAAATATATATATCTTTTTCAAATTTTTTATGCTGATTAGGTGATATAGGTATTTAAATTCAAAAAACAAAAGCAAATCTTAAATCAATGTTTTTAAGCAGAAGACAGTAGTCATTAAAATGTAATTTCAATGAATGGAACTGGTGATATTTAAATGATTTTTTTGCTTTTTGTTTTGTTTTTTGTTTGGTTTTGTTTTATGGCATATCAACCTCATCAGTCATTTAATGCTGAATCAAGTTAAAGAAAATAAGTCTGAAAAGAAATTCAAATGAGAGGTCTTAGGACTTAATGATAAACTTTAGATAATTAGTTGGTTATTTGTTGTTTTTTTGTTTTTATTAGGAGTTTATTTGTAGGGAATCATGATCATAAAAAAAAACTGTGAAACAGGTTGGGGAAGGGATCAGTTTGTTAGAATATATCTAGTAAAGAAAGGGTTTATAGAAGATTTTTTCCATTGTATTTTTGTTGATTCAAAAGAGAATAATTATTGTTACTCTTTTTATTGATTATATATTGATTACTTACAAACAATTCTATAATTATCTTCATCTTTGTTTTTAATCTGTACAATACTGCACATTATAAATGGCGCTTTTGTAAAAGCCATAAAAGAATGCACACAGCATACAAGAAATGTATTTTAAAAGAGCCATCTTGTGAAATCAATAAACAATGGTGATCCTTTTTGAAGTCTTTGTTACACGATGAAATACCTGTATATAAAGCAGCTCATTTCATCAGGGAAATTTTAGTAACTTTTTTTTTAATGGCCAAATCAACATACAGTAAATGGATGATTAAAAGTAAAAAAGTGAAAGGTAAAGAATGGTGTGTAAAAAGTACTATCAATGCCTTTTTTAGGTAGGTCCAGGCACATGCCCAGCGGTTCCAAAAATGCCTCAGGCCCCATCAGCATTCCCCTAAAAAGGGGCGCCTCAGGTGCCATGTGATAAACCTAACCTCTCCAAGGAAGTTTAAAGTCTAGGGGGATGGCTCCTTGAAGCTCGAGGAATTGACCCTCCAGCACAGATGTCAGACAGTCCGCTGAAAAATCTCTGCATGAAGCAGAGATCTTTCAGCACTCACCGTGCTTAAGAAACACGTCTTTTATTCCTTCGACATACTGAAAGTCACGTGGTATGAGCCACTATACAATAATATGTGAAGTCAGGCTCAAGAATGACACTAAACAATCCAGTGATGCTAGAGCTTCGGGAATGCGGAGTACCCCTTCATTGCCATCGCTCCAAGGTCCACTCTGTCTCAGAGTGGAAGCACCTGATAAGGGTCCTATGTATGTATTTGAGCTCAGAGTGGAAGCACCTGATAAGGGTCCTATGTATGTATTTGAGCTCAGAGTGGAAGCACCTGATAAGGGTCCTATGTATGTATTTGAGCTCAGAGTGGAAGCACCTGGTAAGGGTCCTATGTATGTATTTGAGCTCAGAGTGGAAGCACCTGATAAGGGTCCTATGTATGTATTTGAGCCTCCATTTATTTGTGTTGTGCTGGCAGCACAATAGGGCTAGTGCATGACACAATCATTACAATTGCTCAATACTGCTGTCTCTGAATATAGTATTGCCATATGACTATTATTGTAGGTTAAAATTTACATACACATAAATTCTATTTTCTTCGGGTGGGGTAATTTATTAAACATCTTGTTGATTCTTATCTTATAGAAAGCTAAAATAGTAATGAAACCTGTGAAGATTGAACTCCCTACTTTATAAAATTAATTAGGGAGACTAGCTTGTTAACCATTACTCTACAATGAGTGCTCCACCCAAGAAGTAAAGTAATTGTAGCTTTCTTGACTAGGAGAGTGAATATTCATCAATTAGTCCAACCCAACATATCTCCATTTTTCTTTATTTTAGGCTAGAATGAAGTGAAAGTTATTCCTTTGAAGTGAACACACATATTTCCCTTATGGCAAAAATTTTTTTTAAATAAAGAAATGTGGCATAATTTTGAACAAGAAAATAACACGTTCTACAACATAAACCAACAGGACAAGTACAATACAAATATTTTAGTTTCATATTATCTGACTCTTTTTATCTTTTTCTTGACAACAGTTACCTGTATTAAATAAAAAGTAGGAAACACAGAGTACATGGTATTTTGATGATTGAAATGTGAATGTAAATTTCAAATATTTTTGATTTGGTTTGGTTTGTTTTGGTTTTATGACATATCAACCATTGTAGGTTATATATACTTTATACATAAATATCAAATATATATAATTTGGTTGGGTCAGGTTTTATGGCATATCAACCATTATTTAATGCCAAATCCTCTTTATACATATGTATTAAATATATATGATTTGGTTTGGTTGGGTTTTATGGCATATCAACCATTGTAGGTTATTTAATGCCAAATCCTCTTTATACATAAATATTAAATATATATGATTTCGTTTGGTTGGGTTTTATGGCATATCAATCATTGTAGGTTATTTAATGCCAAATCCTCTTTATACATAAATATTAAATATATATGATTTGGTTTGGTTGGGTTTTATGGCATATCAACCATTTTAGGTTATTTGATGCCAAATCCTCTTTATATATAAATATTAAATTTATATAATTTGAAAACACATTTGGTTGATAACATTTTTAAACAAGCCTAAGCTTATTCCTTTGCACACAGTTAAATGGGTCCAAGTGTTGCTATGTATTACTAACAGTTCAATTAAATATCCGTTAGTTGTTTACACACACTTAAATGATCAAACAGTTCTACTTCAGACAATTCCCTTCAGCAAAAGTTTGCACTCATTTTAAATGTCAAAGAGTTCTATTTGACACATATATAAGAAAGACATTTTCAGGTTCTACTACTCCAGGACAGAGTGGACCTAGGAGTGATGGCAATAGAGGGGTGCTCTACATTCCCTAAAGCAACAGCATTACTGGAGCCTCAGCATCAGATTGTTTACTCTCATATCCAGGACACTTGTTTACATGGGGATGTGGGCTGGTGTCTTACTATTTTCCAAAGATGCAGTCGGTGTATTCTACAGCCCCAGCTGACAGAGCTTTTAGTTTGTTATAATCATCATTGAAAAATTTTTCGAAGATGTCTTTATGCCTAATATTCTATAGATTTCTCGAATCTTTAATAATGCAAACCTGATTCTATTTATAATGCATTCATTTCATGTATCACTCTCTCATAAGACTTATAATTCTTAGAAATGAGGTGCCCGTGGTGTAATTGTTATCGTCACAGGATATGGACACGGCGATACGAGTTCAAATCCTGGACCTGACTGATTGCATTTCACATCGCACTAATACCCTCGGGAAAGGTATGAATCCAATTATTCTCCCTCCAGCTATGGATAAATAGTAGGGCAGACTAGGTTCTTCAGCCTTGGTGAGGCAACTAGTCTAGGAGAAGGAAAACTCTGAATTAAAACCTGTTCAACTCCGCTTAAAAATTGACCTTGTGTCATATCCTGCCCGAGCGGAGGGGTTGGGTAAATATGATAATTCTCAGAAATGTATTGCCCAATCGGCTGGGGCTGTAGAATACACTGACTGCACCACTGCAGAGGGGTAAGACCCCACCCCAAACAAGTGTCCAGGATATGACACTAAACAATCTGATGGTGAGGGTCCAATAATGCAGTTTAGATGTCAAAACAGTTCTATTTCGAGCAATTCAATTTTGCATTAGTACACAATTTAAATATCAAAACAATTCTATTTTAAACAATTCAGTTTAGCATAAATACGCAGTTTAAATGCAAAAAATAGTAAAGTCAAGAAACCACAGTTTAGTTATTTAATCCATACATAGGACCCTTATCAGGTGCTTCCACTCTGAGACAGAGTGGACCTTGGAGCGATGGCAATGAAGGGGTACTCCGCATTCCCAAAGCTCTAGCATCACTGGATTGTTTAGTGTCATATCAGAACATTCGTTGGGGGTCTTACCTCTCTGTAGAGAAGCAGTTGGTATATTCTACAGACCCAGCCTACTAGGTAAGGGAATGCGGAGTACCTCTTCATTGCCATTACTCCCAGGTCCACTTTGGCCTGGAGTAGTAGCATCTGAAAGGTCCTATCTATGAGTCAAATAAAACTCTTTGACATTTAAACTGAGGCCATACAAATGAATTTTGCTAAATTGAATTGTCTGAAGTAGAACTGTTTGATCATTTAACTGTGTGTAAACAAATGACTGATGTTTAATTGAACTGTTGGTAATACGTAGCAATGCTCGGAACCATTTAACTTTGTTGACTTATACTAAATCAAATTGTCAGAAATAGAACTGTTTGATCATTTAACTGTGTGTATGTTTGATACTGTACCTATGAACATTAATGGGTATGTCTCATTCCTCATAAATACGTTGGACACTATTGTGAAGTGGGGGGTTAATATATTGATTAAGCAGTACACCACTAACTGTGGTTTACCTTCTTTATACCGCTGGTGAGTATAGTATTTTATTAATGTTATAAAGATTTCCATTTCATTTCCAACCTCCATTTTGGTTATTTGTCATTCATTAATTTTTGTTTGGTACAACAGTGTATCAACTAAATGTGTTTACAAATCATATATTTAATATATATGTAAAAACAGGTTTTGACATTAAATAACCAACATTTATTGATATGCCATAAAACCCAACCAAACCAAATCTAAATTCAAAACCTGAAAAGTGTTGTTCAGTAAAATCTGTGGCATGTTGATGCACCATTTTCCTTGTTAAGACATGCAAGTTACCTCTCCTAATACTCTCGAGAAAAGAGATTGCTTTTCTAGGAGCGGAAGTAAACAGACGGCCATATTGGTTTTATGTGAAAGTGTAAGAAGTACAGGTGAAATGCGTCTCTACGTATGCTGAGTGTTGTAGTCTGAATTCTTTGTATTTAACATTCCTGGTACTGTGGGTAGTCCTATGCAAACTCTCACCACTATAAACAAATCACCTGTGTCACTCATCAACAATTTCCATCATTAACTGAATTGCCGGTCCTTAATATTTTGATCAAGAGAAATGGAAATAACTTAGGAAAAATATTCATCTAATATTTACAATGAAAGAATTTTTAAAGTCCCAAATGCTTTTGTTAAAGCAGAGCTATTCTAAAACAAAATTTTAAAAAAATAAAATGTTTAGCAATATTATAAGTTCATAACTGGTTGTTTTGTGTTTGAAGAACATGCTTTTCATACATATATATATATAAAGATAGATATATATTAAAAAAAAAATATATATATATACATACACACACATATATATACATATATATATAGTTTTTTTTAAATATTTATAAAAGTTTATAAAAATATTAAAAAGTATAGAAAATCTTTAAAATCTTTTTACAAGTGAAGTTTGTTTATAAACAAAAAGTCTGGGACAATACAGGAAATAAACAGATTAATATCTAATTCATAATCTATTAGATTAAAATATTTGGTTAGCATAATAAATTTCTTTTTTTTTTTCCTTTTATATGTTGAATCATAATTACCTAAAAGTCTAACATAATATAGAATATACATGCCAGTCTTATGGGGAAAACTCCAGAGAACCTTGTATTTCATCTGAAGATACAGTCATGCAAAAAGACTGCTGAAATAAATTTATATATATATAAATATATATATATATATATATATATGTATATATCACCATTATCATCATCATGTCATGCCTCCAGTGTGGATCTCCCTGACCCTCTCCTGCCACCCTTCTCTATCGTCCATCACTCTCAGTAGGTCCTCAAGGCTACATTTTGTAGTATCCTGCATGTCTGGTTCGTCTAACTTGGATGGTTTTCATGATGGGTGGTAAGTGGCCATACAGCTGCAGCTTTGTGAGGTGCTGCCTCCAGGACTTGTTTGATATTGCTCACAGCATTCTTGCGTAAATTTCTGTCAAACTTTTTCTCCAGATGTTTAGTTAGCGTCCATGTAGTGCATCCATATAGCAGTATCGATACGACCACTGCATGGAAAAAGCTGCGTTTCATTTTATCGGTTGGGTCTCACTTCGATATGACTGATAGCCAATCGATAGCTGTCCATGCCTTTGCTAGTCGTGTTTTGATGTCTTCCGAGGTAGGTGAACTTGTCTACTAATTTCAGAGAACAACCATTTAGTTTATTGTCGCTTCTTTGATTAAAGCTCATGTACTCCATCATGTTCGTGTTGACATGGAGGCCTATGCCTGCAGCTGCTTATTCCAAATTATGTAGCAAGGATTCGGCTTGGGTGGTGTATTTGTCAGAAGCGCTGTGTCATCAGTGTAGTCCGCATCCATAATTGTATGTGTGGGATATCTTCTGCTTTGTTCCTTTGTCAGCTTGAAGCTGTTGTCTTTCATTTTATCAATAGACATTCTAAACACATAGTCTAGACAAATCATACAGAGGTATGGGGCTGATGTGTCTCCTTGTGGCACACCTGCTACAATGTTGAAGTAGTCTGTGTCTCCATCTGGGGTGTAGACTTTTACTTTCTATATAGCATCATAATGGCTGTGATGGTTTCTTCGGGTAGGCCATAGACAAGTAGTATTTGCTCTATCTTCCCTCTGTGTATGGAGTCAAAGGCTTTGGTGAAGTTGACAAATCATATTGTTGCCTTAAGGTTTTTTGCACATACCCCTTCAAGAATTCGACAGATAGTCAAAATTTGTGATGTCATGGATCGATTTCTCCAAAAGCCATTTTCATTCTTCCTAAGTATCTTTTCAATTTTGGGTTCTATGCAGTTCTGTAGTTGAGCATTGTATATCTTGTAAGGGTTATACCTCAGTAGTTCTTGGTTAATCCAAAGTCACCCGTCTTAGGGAAGGGAAGGATGCATCCCTTTGTCCATCTATCTATTGTGTTTTGATTATATACGGCATTACAATGTCAGAGCAGTAGGTCATTGAATTCCCTAGTCTTCCATACTTCTGGGGGTATTTCATCAAGCCCTGCTGCTTTTTTATTTTTTATTTTTTTTATACTGAGTGGAGTTCTTTTTGCATAAACTGTTCTACTTTGATGACTCATTGTATACTAATAATTCTCATGATTGGTTCATGTGTAACTTTCCAAGGTTTTCTGAGTAAATTCTCGAAATGTTGTTTCCATAGTTGTATTCTTTCTTCTTGGCTGGTAGATTTCAGTTTAGCTTTTGTAGTTCTCTTCCTTCTGCTCACTTTGTTTACCATTTACCATGCTATCCTATATATATATATATTTAAGCATGTTTGATTTGATAATAAAGACACATTTTCTCAATATAATTCTAATAGGATCCTTTCAAGTTTCCTTACAAGTGTTTTGGTTTTAGATTGGAATTGGTAGGTGAATTTGCTGAAATTGTCCCATGTGCTTTCAGACATTTTATAACATTGCAAAAATTATATAAACGTATAGTTGGATAAAACTGAGATGCTAATGACGTTGAATGAATTTACAATGAATTTATCAATGAAAATAGAATTTTTATCAGAAGAAATAGAATATTGTAAATTTTTCTTTTTCACTTTGTTAGTGACTCATTAAAAATACTAAAGTATTTCAAAATATTGTCACTATTTTCAAAGTTAATTCTATTAATTTTAGGTTTTTAAATCTAAGTTGTCCAAAAGACACTTGCTCTCTATTTGAAATTCCCTGTATATATATATATATATATGTATGTGTGTGTGTGTGTGTGTGTGTGTGTGTGTGTGTGTGTGTGTGTGTGTGTGTATATATATATATGATAAAAATAAATGGAAAAGTGGAATAATCAAACACTTACAGTGGGTTTAGTAGTAATATTCGTTCTTTATTGAAGGAAGAATTTAAACCCATTGAAAGTATTTGATTTATCCACTTTTCCACTTATTTTTATCATCTTCTCACATTCACCAAAATCAACCATTTCTCCATATATATATATATATATATATATGCCCTGTAGTAAATGTAAATAAAACAAAGTTCACATGTTTTAAACAAGATGGAGCCATCTTCACTTAAATTGGCAAACTCTGAATCTAGAAGACTTGTTCACATAACTCACCAGCAATATCTCATCTACTGAAAGCAATGTTGACATACACAGAGCAATGCTAATTACACATACATTTTAACTTTATGATAAATGTTGAAAATTATTAACCTGTCTCATTAAGTTTGCAGCCACCTTTTGTAATGAATGATTATTTTGAGACAATACCTCTTTCAAAAGCCATCAAAGGAAGAAATTTATACATGAAGTGAGTTTCAACAAGAGAGTGTGAGGACTTTAGACAGACAGAGACAAAAATAGAGTGAGAAAGAGCAAGAGAGATAGTACTCCCAAGAAAACCTATATTTGAAGAAGACTCTTTGGTCCGACAGCTTCTTTAGTCTGGGATATCAAAGCAATATTTCATGATGCCATCATATTAAAATTTGAATTTTGTCAGTCATTTAAGATACAATATGGCTTTCAAAAACCAATAGATACAGTTGTCATTTGCTAAGTTTAGCTTAGTTTAGCACAAGTCCATAAGTATAAGGCCCCCAGTGAGAACCAAACTCACTAACTATGGTCTTCTTGCCAAGCTCTCAAATCTGTTATAAAAACAATTACATTTCATGCAATGTGAAAAAAAATATTACATTCTTATGACTTTTTCTTCAACATGAATTTTCATTAAAAAATTTTAGTTGATATTTTGGAACTAAATCAGTTAAAAAATCACATTGAACCTGTGCTAAAAATATGAAATCTCATTGAACCTTTGCTAAAAATATGAAATCACTTTGAACCGTTGCTAAAAATATAAAATCACATTGAACCTTTGCTAAAAATATAAAATCTCATTGAACCTTTGCTAAAAATATGAAATCTTGTTGGACCTTTGCTAAAAAGATAAAATCACATTGAACCTTTGCTAAGAATATAAAATCACATTGAGCCTTTGCTACAAATATGAAATCTCATGGAACCTTTGCTAAGAATATGAAATCACATTGAACTTATGCTAAAAATATAAAATCTCATTGAACCTTTGCTAAAAAGATAAAATCTTGTTGAACCTTTGCTAAAAATATAAAATCACTTTGAGCCTTTGCTAAAAAGATAAAATTACATTGAACCTTTGCTAAAAATATGAAATCTCATTGAACCTTTGCTAAAAATATGAAATCACATTGAACCTTTGCTAAAAAGATAAAATCACATTGGACCTTTGCTAAAAATATAAAATCACATTGAACCTTTCCTAAAAATATGAAATCTCAATGAAATATATTTCATCATCATCCATTTGTTTTACAGATTAAAACTTCTTTTTTTTTTTTTGCCTTTGGCTTATAATTCCTCAGTATATTATCTTTCAAAGGAACAATTAGTTTTACATTGTAGACGACATTTGAATTTAGTGACAAGATAAAAATGTTGAGAGATATTTGGTGAGTCAATTAAATGACTGGTGGAAATACAAGATTTTATTTGATGTCTTTAATCTGTGATGTCATCAAATGTTTGTTTTTAAATAAAAGATATTTTTGGAATTTCCCTTCCTATGATTTGACAAGACACACAATATGTTGTTTAAGGAATGAAGATATAGAAAATGATTAAGAAATACTCTCATAATTAGATATGTATAACATTGTTGACTGAGTGCAGTCTATGAGCAGGAGAATATCTGTCTGTCTGTCTGTCTGTCTCTCACTGTCTCTGTCACAGTCTCTCTCTGTCTATCTGTCTCTCTACTCAACTTAATACTATTAACTGAGTAGTTGGAGGGAAAGGTCTGTTTGTCTGTCTGTTATTCAGTCTGTCTCACTGTCTCTGTCTCTGTCTTAATCTCTCTCTGCTAAGTTTAATGTTGACTCAGGGTCTATAAGCAGGAAAATCTGTCAGTCCATCTCTCTCTATCTCTGTCAGTCTTTCTGCCTGTGTCTCTGTCTCTACTCAGTTTAATGTTGTTGAAATGTACTGTATAAAAGCAGGAAAATCTCTCTCTCCCTCTCTCTCTCTCTCTCTCTCTCTCTCTCTCTCTCTCTCTCTCTCTCTCTCTTACACTAAACTCTACTTACACTAATACTGATTTTTGCATTTAAACTGTGTATTTATGCTAAACTGAATCATTCGAAATAGAACTGTTTTGACCTCTAAACCGTGTACTTATACTAAACTGAATTATTTGAAATAAAACTATTTGACTAAACTGAATAGCTTGAAATAGAAATGTTTTTGACAATAAAACTGTACTTACATTTAAACTGCCTGCTAATGCTAAACTGAATTATTTGAAATTGAACTGTTTTTTCACATTGAAACTCTACTTACACTAAACTGAATTGTTTAATATAGAACTGTTTTGACATTTAACTGTGTATAAACAAAATCTGTACTTATACTAAACTGAATTAGCTGAATTAGAACTGTTTGAATAAACTGAATAGCTTGAAATAGAAATGTTTTTCACAATTAAACTGTCAATTGGGGGAGGGTCTTACTCTTCTACAGAGGTGCAGTCGGTGCATTCTACAGCCCCAGCCGATTGGGCAAAATAAGTAATTAACTTCAAAATGTTTGAAGATAAAATCTTATAAAAAACAAGTTGGTATTTGTTTTTTTACTCACAGAAAATAAACAAAAAACATGACAAATGATAGAGACAAATGGAGAGAGAAAGATTCAGGGAAATCTATGATCTCAATACGATGATGATGATGATGATGATATATTGACAGTTGAATGATCAATATATATATATATATATATATATATATAATTGCAGGTTGATTGTAGTCAAGGGCAGCCTGAAGGGTCCTTTTTCAAAAGCTACTACACCAAGATGTAGAAGAGGGCACAACTCCTGTCTCCTAGATTATTCCACTTAACCTTGATCCATACCTTATAATGCTGATTGTTAACCAAGAAGGCATCAAGTACCATTTTTTGAATCTTTGGCATGACTTGACTTGAACCCTGGTCTCCCTGACCATTATGCTGATGGGCCAGTTTTATATATATATATATATAGATAGATAGATACTGACAAAAAGACCAAATTCATTCATGGTTAAAAAATAAAAATGAACAACTTACCAGTTTCTGTCCTATCTGATCACAGTTTGAACTAAGACAACGATTAAGACACAAAAAGAGGAAGCAGACTCTGTAATATTAGGGAAAAAAAATGGCAGGGAGGGGAAATTTAAATGGTAATCAAATTAAGACCTAATAAACATTCCCTCTGTTTACAGAGGGACGGTTTATGGGTCAAAATATGAATAGTCTCAAACACTTTGAGATGGAAATCCAAGTAGGACCTGCTTAGAATAGTAAACAGGTCCGCACTGTAGAACAAGGCACAATCACGGTTATTTATCAGATGTTCAGCAATAGAAGACCCGTATGTATAGTTAATATGGTCAGCAAAGTAGTTTCCTAGCTGTATTTTCGTAGGCAAATGTTTAATTCTTGCATCCAATCGCTGATTTGTTCACCTGATGTATTGCAAACAGCAAACACATCTAAAAGAATATATTAAAGCACTGCTATGTTGGGGGGGAAGAACATCTTTCTGACCAAATGGCAAAACAGTAGGTGTGCGAAACAAAACATGCAAATTGGAAGAAAAGTAACACTTCCATACACAAGTAGAGATCTGATTAACAAAACGATCACTGATATCACCATGGTAGCCTGAGATAAACAGGACATCTCTGGGCAAAAGGAACGTTTGCCTTATGAAAGTGAGCAATTTTATCCCTGATAACAGATCAAACAATGTCTTCAGGGAAGCTGTAGTTACAAAGTGTCTCAGGGATAAAACTAACTTCACATTCAAGTTTAGACTCAGAACATATCATCAATGTTCTGTGTATTAAAGTCTCGATCAAATTAAGTTTACACTTCTTTGGGCAATATATATATATATATATATATATATTTACAAGGGTAGTTAACTTTATTGCACATCTCTTACCTTTGTCATAATGTCTGTGGAAGTGAGGCCCATACAGATATTTGAATTAGTTTTTCTACTTTTATAACTAGTGGTAGTGTGTTGCCACAACAAAAATGTTCTGCTATGTCTCTTCTTTCTGGGTGAGGCTTAGAAAATTTTCAACGATTCTTATATATATATATATATATATATATACATATTGGTTAAAATGTCAAGTCAAATATTCTAGCAGACTACAAACTGTAGATTGTGAGTTCAATCCCTGGTCCTATTTTTGGTAATGGTGAAAAAGGCAAAAAGGAGCCTTTGTCTGCCTGATCATTGTCTTAATAAGACAGCATGAAACCAGCAGTTGCAGATAAGCAGTCCATGCTATTAGATATATATAAAAACTAATATATATCTATTTATTATTTTATGATAGCTCAATCACAGATTGCACTCTCCAAATTATACCATATTTGGTCTGCCACAAACCCACCAAGTAAGATAGTGACAAACATACACAGTGGAAATATATATATATATATATAATATTTCATACACACGCCATGGCAAAAACAACGAGAACCAAAGCTGAACCATATCTACAACAAAGCAGATGATGACTCTCGGATCAGGCGTACTAGTACTAATACTAGTAATAATACTAGTACTAGTAACAGTAATAACTAGGCAGACTATACGACTTAATCTCTCTCTTTTTTTGTGTCTCCCTCTCTCTCTCTCTCTTTCTTTCTCTTTCTTCTCCTTTTCTCTCTCTTCCTCTCACTTTATTTCTTTTCTCTTGTATTACTATGATTTTCTATACGTTCATCCTTCCTTTCACTTTGTCTTATCATGATCTTTCATTTTCAATTTCTCTTTCTTTCTAACTTATTCTCTCTTCATTTCCTTCTTCCCATACTTTCCTTCTTTCTTCCATTTTCTTTCAGTTCTTTTTTTTTTCTTTCTTTCTTTCTTTGTTTTACTTTTACTTCCTCCAGTTCACTTCTTTCTTTCTTTCTTTTTTCTTTCTTTCTTTCTTACTTTCTTTCTTTCTTTCTTTCTGTGACCCAATCTTCTTTCTTTCTTTCCTTCTTTCTTCCATTTTCTTTCAGTTCTTTTTTTTTCTTTCTTTCTTTTTTACTTTTACTTCCTCCAGTTCATTTCTTTCTTTCTTACTTTCTTTCTTTCTTTCTTTCTGTGACCCAATCTTCTTTCTTTCTTTCCTTCTTTCTTCCATTTTCTTTCAGTTCTTTTTTTTTCTTTCTTTCTTTCTTTCACTTTTACTTCCTCCAGTTCATTTCTTTCTTTCTTACTTTCTTTCTTTCTTTCTTTCTTTCTGTGACCCAATCTTCTTTCTTTCTTTCCTTCTTTCTTCCATTTTCTTTCAGTTCTTTTTTTTTTCTTTCTTTCTTTTTTACTTTTACTTCCTCCAGTTCATTTCTTTCTTTCTTTCTTTCTTTCTGTGACCCAATCTTCTTTCTTTCTTTCCTTCTTTCTTCCATTTTCTTTCAGTTCTTTTTTTTTCTTTCTTTCTTTTTTACTTTTACTTCCTCCAGTTCATTTCTTTCTTTCTTACTTTCTTTCTTTCTTTCTTTCTGTGACCCAATCTTCTTTCTTTCTTTCCTTCTTTCTTCCATTTTCTTTCAGTTCTTTTTTTTTCTTTCTTTCTTTTTTTACTTTTACTTCCTCCAGTTCATTTCTTTCTTTCTTACTTTCTTTCTTTCTTTCTTTCTGTGACCCAATCTTCTTTCTTTCTTTCCTTCTTTCTTCCATTTTCTTTCAGTTCTTTTTTTTTCTTTCTTTCTTTCTTTGTTTTACTTTTACTTCCTCCAGTTCACTTCTTTCTTTCTTTCTTTTTTCTTTCTTTCTTTCTTTCTTTCTTTCTGTGATCCAATCTTCTTTCTTTCTTTCTTTCTTTCTGTGTTTTACTTTTACTTCCTCCAGTTCACTTCTTTCTTTCTTTCTTTCTTTCTTTCTTTCTTTCTTTGATCCAATCTTCTTTCTTTCTGTCTTTCTTTCTTTCTGTGATCCAATCTTCTTTCTTTCTTTCTTTCTGTGTTTTACTTTTACTTCCTCCAGTTCACTTCTTTCTTTCTTTCTTTCTTTCTTTCTGTGATCCAATTTTCTTTCTTTCTTTCTTTCTTTCTTTCTTTCTTTCTTTCTTTCACTTTTACTTCCTCCAGTTCACTTCTTTCTTTCTTTCTTTCTTTCTTTCTGTGATCCAATCTTCTTTCTTTCTTTCTTTCTTTTACTTTTACTTCCTCCAGTTCACTTCTTTCTTTCTTTTTTTTTCTTTCTTTCTTTCTTTCTTTCTGTGACCCAATCTTCTTTCTTTCTTTCTTTCTTTCTTCAGTTTACTTAGATGATTTGATTGAATTTCAGTTAACCTATGCTTAACTTGCCAACATGATTGATGCTAACATCTTAAAAGCTATAGTAAAGAGATATTAATCCACACATAGATAATCACATCATTTATGATGGAAACTATGCAATTTATATCATAAATTCTATAAATAGCCAGAAACTAAAGTTGCAGAACAAACAATGGGCCCCAGAGCAGCATAAAAATTAACCTCTTGACAACATTTATTGACTCATAAGTACTTGCCAAGATGTATGAAGGCACGTTTAGTATTTTAGTTATAGTAGGAAATTAAATCGGTTGTTCCACCACATGGTTTATGCATGTATCGCAAAGTCTTAAGTGGTCGTCAGACCCTGCTGTAACCTTGTTGTGGGAAAAAGTAATGACTACACAAAACTCTGTCTTAGTTCACTAACACAAAAGTTTATTTACCAATACCTTTTAAGGCAGTTGTCGGGGAGAAAGAAACAGAGTATGAAAGCTGAGTTGACTGCATTAGCTAGACAAAGACAAGCAACATGTCATGAAGAGAGAGAAAGTAGACAAAGACCTTGAATTTAGTTTCTGATTTTCTGTTGCAGTTCTAAAATACTTGTTTGCTGGTTTTGCCCCCACTGCTGCGCGTCTGGTGTGAGATCCCTTTTTTAACACACCCCAAAATGGCGTCTACAACATTCAGTCATCCTTCCATTGCAGTATTTAATCTTCAACTAACTGTCTTTACCTCATTGCCTCAGACTGCCAACTAACTTTCAAATCCAATTCATCCCCTTACTTCCCCTTCATGTTAGAGGGAGAAACATATCTGTTACAGGTGGTTTCACAACTGCACAAAAGATTTAGGACCTCCAGTTTTTCTTCTAGTCATTTTTAATAACTGTAATTGTTCACCTGTAACTGACTGTCTTACAATGGGTTGACTCTTCGGAGGTCAGCTGGGTGTTCCCTAGACTCTGTCTTTTTTTTTCTTCTTATAATTTTTTTCCCCTCTCTCTCCTTCCCCAGAAATCATAACTTGAACCTACCATAAGCTTGTTCAATTATATTGTATGGTGACCAAGTTCAAATCCTGAATAAGGCTGTTTGTGTTTCACTTGTCTTTGGAAAAAAGATAAATCAATTTGGGAAAATACTCAGACGGACTGGATTCTTTAGCTTTAGTATAGCAATCAATATAAGAGAAGGAAACTCTGAATTCAAACCATAGTTGGGGATAAACCAAAGGCTCTCTTTTAGATAGCTACTACACCGACGGATTGCTCCAATTACCCTTGGTTCATACCTAATAATGCTGAGTGTTAAGCAAGGAGGCATCAAGTACCATTTTTTCAGTCTTTGGTATGGCTCGACCACAGATTGAACCCCAGTCTGCAAGACCATTGGCAAACACTCTGACTATTATGCCACTATCATCCTCATCATCATGTCGTGCAGCTAGCACGGATTTCCCTGACCCTCTCCTGCCACTCATCTCTATCATCCATCACTCCCATTTTTGGTTGATGAGACACTGCTTCCAAAGTAGGTGAACTTGTCCAAGAGTTTCAGAGAACCACCATTTAGTTTGGAGATGTCGCCTCTTTGATTAAAGCACATGTACTCTGTTTTGTTTGCATTCACACGGAGACTGATGCCACCTTATGCCCCTTCCAGACTATGTAGCCAGGATTCGGCTTGTGCTCGCATGTATTCGCCAGAAGAGCTATGTCATCAGTGTAGTCCACGTCTGTAATAGTTTGTAGGAGGTATCTTCTTTATTCTTTCTTTAGCCAGCACAAAGCCGTTTTCTTTAAATGACTTTATGTCACATCCCAACAATTGGCAAAGTCAGCTTGGGCTGCAGAATACACCAACTGCATCTGCAGAGGAGTAAGACTTCCTCAATGAGTGTCCTGGATATGACATCAAATAATTTGATGGTGAGGCTCCAGTACTGCTGGAGGTTTGGGGATGTGGAGTAACTCTTCATTGACATCTCTCCCAGCTTCACTCTGGCCTGGAGTGGTAGCACCCCATAGGGTCCTATCTCTGGGTTAGATAGAACTAAACTGTGTACTTATGCTAAACTGAATTGCTTGAAATAAAACTGTTTTCACATTTAACTGTATATAAACAAAAACTATACTTATGCTTAGTTGAATTGTCTGAAATAGAACTGTTAGATCCTTTAACTGTGTGTAAAAAAATGACTGATGTTTGATTGAATTGTTAGTGATACAAAGCAATACTTGGAACCATTTAACTTTGTTAACATGCTAAACTGAATTGTTTGAAATAGAACTGTTTGATTATTTAACTGTGAGTAAACAAAACTGAGTACTTATACTAAACAGAAGTGTTTGATTATTTAACTATTTAACATTCATTGGCCTTGTGGGTAGAGTGTTCACCAATGGTCCCGGAGTCCGATGTTCAATCCCAGGTTGCATCATACCAAAAACTTTAAAAATGGTACTTGATACCGCCTTGCTTAACACTCAGCAATATAAGGTACATATCAAAGCTAAAGTGGAGCAATCCAGAGAAAGGAGTAATGCCATCCCCTACACCTCGGTGTAGTAGCTATTGAAACGGGAACCTTCTGGTTGCCCTCGACTTTGGTCGCCAACTTTACTTTTTTTACTTCTATAAATTCAATAAATAGAATTCAAATTGATATCAGACTTAATTGGTACCAAAATGGTTTTTAAACAAGATAAAATGATAATACATTTTTACTTATTTTCTATATCCCAACATCTCACAAGTGATCTCTGGTGAATAATCAGTTTTTTTTTCCACTTGTAATCCACATTGGCTCAATTCAAACAGGTGGTAATTATACCAATACAGGTACGAAAGTCGTCAAATGCTGGTGCAGACCAATTTTCCTGTTTCGCATTATCATCATATATATAACATACAATGTAAAAATAAAAATGCGTAAAATCTTTCTGCATCGTTTAATATTATTCTTTTCATTCTGTGATACAATACAACTGACAGAGCTAGGGCTGTTGAATACGCTGACTGTATCTCTGCTGAGGAGTAAATCCCTCCCTAATGAGCGTCCTGGAAAAGACAAAAAAAACATCTGTTGGTGAGGCTTCAGTCTTAGAGCTTAGGTAAAGTGGAGTACCTCTTCATTGCCATCACTCCCAGGTTCACTCTGGCTTGGAGTAGTAGCACCTGAAAGGGTCCTATTTATGGATCAAATAGAACTGTTTAACATTCAAACTGTGTACAAACAAACAACTTATGCTAAATTGAATTGTTCAAAATGGAACTGTTCGATCATTTAAATGTGTGTGAACAAATGACTGATGTTTAACTGAATTGTTAGTGACAGATAACAATACTTGGAACCATTTAACTTTATTGACTTATGCTAAATAGAATTGCTAGAAATAGAACTCTTGATCATTTAACTGCTTGCAATCAAATGGCTGATGTTTAATTGAATTGTTTGTGATACATAGCAATACTTGAAACCATTTAACAGTGTGCAAATGAATGAATAGTGATAAATAGAAAAATTAGTGTTGAATAGTAATACTTATAACCACTTCACTGTCTGCAAACAAATGATTAATATTGACTAGAATTAGTAGTGTTAAATAGCAATAATTGAATTAAACATTTCCAAACAAATGATTTATGGTAAATTGAATTATTTGTATTAGATTGAAATACTTGAAACCATTTAACTGTGTGCAAAAAGAAAATGAGCTCAGGTTCATTTAAAAATGTTATCAACAAAATGAATCTAAAAATCATATATTTAATATATATGTATAAAGAGAATTTGGCATTACATAATCTACAATGGTTGATATGCCATAAAACCCAACCAAAGAAAATCATATATATCTAATACATATGTATTAAGAGGATTTGGCATCAAATAACCTACAATGGTTGATATGCCATAAAACTCAACCAAACCAAATCTGATATATTTAATATATATGTATAAAGAGAATTTGGCATTACATAATCTAAAATGGTTGATATGCCGTAAAACCCAACCAAACCAAATCATACATATTTAATACATATATATAAAGAAGATTTAGCATAAAATAACCTACAATGGTTGATATGCCATAAACCCAAACAAATGATATATATTTAATATATATGTATAAAGAGGATTTGGCATTAAATAACCTACAATGGTTGATATGCCATAAAACCAAACCGAACCAAATCATATATATTTAATATATATGTATAAAGAGGATTTGGCATTAAATAACCTACTATGATTGATATGCCATAAAACCCAACCAAACGAAATCATATATATTTAATACATATGTATAAAGAGGATTTGGCATTAAATAGCCCACAATGATTGATATCCCAAAATGCAATATTTGAACCCATTTACTTGAAACAACAGACTGAAATATTTTGAACTTGTATAAATTATTATCACTCTGGATATCCAAACAATATTTTCTCGGATTGTAAACAAAGAATAATATGGTATAAATATAGTACCAGTCCATGGCATCTTGGGAAAATATCTGGCCTGTTTGAGAACCACTAATCTAAACTTTGTATTTAAATCATTGAAGTATATGCAGAGGGTATATTAAAAACTTTTGACAACAGCCTTCTCCTCATGTCTTGAATTTCTTTTCATTTCTTGATATGAAATTCATTTTCGTTAACCATTTATCAAGAAATGAGTTAAAGCTTAGATTATATTCTGTCAAAATAATTTGCATTTTCAATTGTTTATTTTACGATAACAAGTTACTCTAGATCTGTCACACACCCATTATATTAAAATGGTGAGCTAGAATTATTTCATTGTATTTGTTAACGCATAAGATATAAAGAAGTGTACAGTAATCATTGTTGGCAGTTAGATCAATCATCAGACACATCTAATGGTCTACAAATCTAGGTAAGACCAACATTGAAATATGGCAAACACAACACTTTAAAATATCAGGTGGTTGGTGTTGCTATATAACTCAATCTGATTTAATCTCATTTATAACTCAGAGAAAACAAAAGAAAAATGGCTGCAATAAAAGTCTCAAATTGCAAGCTCTGTTTCATTGAATTTTATTGAATAAATGTCATAACACAATTTAAGAAAACTTTCAAACTTGCAAACAAGAAATTATTAAAATAGTTTAATCTGAAATCTCAACTGTTTCACTCAGTACTGTTTATTTTTTATATTAAACTTATGTGAGTTACCTACACAAGCTAAAAGTTTATAATTTGCTGAACTTATGTCTCTGTGTAAATCAATTCAAGTGGTTACACTGATCAAGGCACTCTTCGTATTGTAGTTTGAAAGCCTTGTTAAACTTGGCTTGTCATTCACATTGCTGTCATCTCTACAAAAGTGCATTACCCACTGCCGAACTGTACATGTTTACTCTTTCATCTCTGTAAACCTTTCCTAAACACTGAGGAATGTCGATTGATGTATTATCTTTCACGTAGAGATATTTAATGACACAACTCTGCTTTTATGTGAGATAGCATTTTATCAAACTGCTATAACAAACTAATATCTGCATTTAATGTTTTAAAACAACATAATAAAATATGAGGCATTAATTTTGGAGAAAATCTCTTATGAACTCATCATGAAAGTTCATGTTGGTTGTTATTGAAAATGCATAGCCAATGGTGGTGACTGTAAGAAAAAGTAATGTTTTGTAGCTGAAAACTTGCTCTATCCAACAGTATAATTATACACCCTATGAGTGTTGTAGTTCACATAGGAATGAAGACGAAACTTTACTTTCATGATGACCTTTGTCATTTTAGCTGAAAACTTGCTCTATCAAATGGTATCATTATACACCCTATGAGTGTTGTAGTTCACATAGGAATGAAGAGGAGACTTTACTTTCATAATGACATTTGTTATTGTAGCTGAAAACTTGCTCTATCCAACAGTATAATTATACACCCTATGAGTGTTGTAGTTCACATAGGAATGAAGAGGAAATTTTACTTTCATAATGACCTTTGTCATTGTAGCTGAAAACTTGCTCTATTGCATAGTATCATTATACACCCTATGAGTGTTGTAGTTCACATAGGAATGAAGAGGAGACTTTACTTTCATAATGACCTTTGTTATTGTAGCTGAAAACTTGCTCTATCCAACAATATAATTATACACCCTATGAGTGTTGTAGTTCACATAGGAATGAAGAGGAGACTTTACTTTCATAATGACCTTTGTCATTGTAGCTGAAAACTTGCTCTATCCAACAGTATAATTATACACCCTATGAGTGTTGTAGTTCACATAGGAATGAAGAGGAGACTTTACTTTCATAATGACCTTTGTCATTGTAGCTGAAAACTTGCTCTATCCAACAGTATAATTATACACCCTATGAGTGTTGTAGTTCACATGAGAATGAAGAGGAAACTTTACTTTCATAATAACTTTTGTCATTTTAGCTGAAAACTTGCTCAATCCAACAGTATAATTATACACCCAATGAGTGTTGTAGTTCACATAGGAATGAAGAGGAAACTTTACTTTCATAATGACCTTTGTCATTGTAGCTGAAAACTTGCTCTATCGAATAGTATCATTATACACCTTGTGACTGTTGTAGTTTACATTGGAATAAAGAGGAGACTTTACTTTCAGAATGTCCTTTGTCATATTTTTCTGATGAGGGTATTCATCATGAAGATAATCTTACTAGGATAAATCACATCTTCAATTATGTATTCTTATTATATTTAAGCATTTCTGAAATACACATGTTGATTTCAATTGGGACACAAATGCAAATCTTGCCTTTACTGAAGCTGAAAAATTTTTATGTGATGTGATCAAATTTTTTTCCAAACTGAAGATTAAATATTTTTTTCTTTAAATTCAAAGATTTTAAATTTAAATGAAGACGTGTGCACAGCTGAACAACTTATATTATAAAATAAATAGAATACAATAAAGACGGTTGAATTTTATATAAAATACCTTTTTTTTTTATAATCCAAATTAAAAAGATTTCAGAATCTAAAAAGAATAAATCAATAAATGAAAAGCATCTCATATGTTATTGTAATAAAAAACACAACTTTCAGGTAGTAAACTTAGTTATCTGAAAAATCAAATTATCTCTGTACAATTTCCTTTTTTTTAAGTTCGGGCTGCTGGCTAATTGCTCTCTGTCCATCGACTCCTTACCTAAAAAGGGATTAGAAAAAAAGTTCTTGAGAAGAAGAAGGAATTAATGCGCTCTGCCAGTTGATTGGTCAGTAAGTGACCGAATCTCTTGGCCGGAGCATTGATTCGTGAAAGGAAATAGATCTGTGGCTGCTACACCATCAAAGAAATCAAACCAACCTAGTTTAATTTTCTTCTAACAGGCAATAACTAAAATTTGGAAACAAAATATGAAAAATTTAAAAATATTACTAATATTTATAATACAGGTAAATAAGAAATTTCAAAATTTCTTTATAGAGGAAAATCTTGGTTATTTTTTATTTATTTATACTGCATGTTTATTTGAACAAATCCTGAAAGCAGCAATCCACAAAACAATTGTACAGCCACTTACCTACCATCTCCCAAACTATAAAAGTAATACAAACTGGACGCTGGTGGAGAAGTAAGAACAAGCTCATAAGTGGCATTCTCCTATGGATTCCGACACATGAACATACCAGTATTGGCCGATAGCCAAAAAGTTAAATTCATCAGCTCTGTACAGACACTGGTGCCATCTATAGTCAAAGGAATCCATTCTGTTGGCATGACTTAATAATGATGATTTTTTACAAATATACCTGCCAAATTTGGATGTTCCGTATATTCCAGAAAAAAGATTAATTAAAGAAAGATTAAAAATGACTCAAATTCTAAAAATCTCAATAGATCAGTTTTATGTTAAAGAAAATACAACTTATTTATATAATGAACAACACCTAAAATTTAGATCTACATTTTTCTTTTTTAAGTTGAGGAATTATATTGTGAATTGAATTACCATGACCAGAAAATCCAGCGAACACTTGCGCACGACCTATATAGGGAAGTATGCACTGCTGATGAGGCCTAATAAGGTCGAAACAGCTGTCCAGTGTTTGCGTATGTCATGCGCAAGTGTTCGCTGGATTTTCTGGTTGTGGTAATTCAATTCACAAATTGTCTGTGTCCTTAATAAATGGAGACTCTCTTACTTTCTATCTCTTTCTCTGTCTTCCTTGTTGCTGCCAATGTAGATTCCAAAGATACATAGCCAAGCAGACGAACTCAAAAACTGAAGAAACCGTTCCGTTATGACATCAGCTTGCTTTCCCAACAATTTGTCTGCTTTTTTTTCCTTTCTTTTTAAATGTAGCAAACCACAAGTTGCATGATTCTTTCTTTCTTTCTTTCTTCCTAACTTCATTTTTTCTTTCATGAAAGATTATAACAGAAAACGTCAGAGATCTCTCCTTCCGTTCTTTCTGTCTTCCTTCCTTTCTTTTTTTTATTTCTTTCTTTCATAAATATTATGTGCACAGATACACAGATGTACACACAGAACACTACACTTGTGTTTTATATTAATAGGAATGGTGTCTAGACAAAGTCTAGATGTCTAAAGTTATAATTAATATTTTTGAAATTCTGAAGTTATGACCAAAATGTTTTTGGTGAAACAGGATTTTACAAGTGTAGCCTGGTATACTCATCAAATATAGAACCATATGACCATTTCTTGTTTTTTAAACCAAAAATTCATCTCAAAGTTGAATTTGTATATGGAAGATATTAAGTCTTCCAAATTCTCAAATTTATACCATTTGATGGTGCAGCTTGACACCATATCAAGTTAAGAGTTTTAGAGATGCTTTGGCCGATGGAAACTCACAGGAGTAAGTGTTTTAAATGCTAAGAGGACTATTTTGAAGAAAATTTCTTTTTTCATTTCTTGTTCATTTCTGTCTTGGTTGGTTGGTTGGTTGGTTGGTTGGTTATTTGTGTTTTTTGGCATATCAACGTTTGTAGGTTATTTAACGCCAAATCTATTTTTAAGTAAATAATCAGTTGTAGTTCAAAAAATTCAGTTAAGCATGAGTACACAGTTTAATTGAAAAAAACATTTCTATTTCAAACTATTCAGTTTATTCAAACAGTTCTAATTCAGCTAATTCAGTTTAGCGTAAGTACAGATTTTGTTTACACAGTAAAATGTCAAAACAGTTCTGTATATAACAATTCAGTTTAGTGTAAGTACAGTTTCAACATCAAAAACAGTTCCATTTCAAACAATTCAATTTAGTATAAGCACACAGTTTAAATGTAAGTACAGTTTAATTATCAAAAACATTTCTATTTCAAGCTATTCAGTTTAGCATAAGTATGCAGTTAGTTCTATTTAACCCATTGATAGGGACCTATCAGGTGCTACCACGCAGGGCCAGTGTGAACCTAGGAGCGATGGCAATAAAGGGGTACTCCACATTCCCCAAAGCACCAGCATTACTAGAACCTCAACATCAGATTGTTTAGTGTCATATCCAGGACACTCATTGGCGGGGTTCTTGCCCCTCTGCAGAGAAGCAGTCAGTGTATTCTACAGCCCCAGCCAACTGGGCAACATTTCTGTCTTGTTGAATGCAGTTTCAATCTTTTCAGTCTTGATACGTGTTTAACACACCTCACACACACACAGATATATATCATATAAAGTAAAGTTGGTGACCATAGTCAAGGGTGACCCAAAGACTGCCTTTTCTATACCTACTACACCAAGTTGTAGGGGAGGACACGACTCCATTCTCTAGATTGTTCCACTTTACTATTGATGGTTACCTTATAATGCCACAGGATGGCATAAAATACCATTTTTTGAGTCTTTGCTATGACTCGACCTGGGATTGAACCCCGGTTTCCTGGACCATTGGCAAACACGCTACTCATTAGTTGAATGGCCCGATATATATGTATATATATATGTGTATACATATATATTCATATTTACCAACCCCTTCACTTGGGCAGGATATGACACAAGGCCAATTTTTAAGCGGAGTTTAACAGGTTTGAATTCAGAGTTTTCCTTCTCCTAGACTAGTCACCTCAACAAGGCTGAAGAACCCAGTCTGCCTCACTATTTACCCATAGCTGGAGGGAGAGTAATTGGATTCATGTCTTTCCCAAGGGTATTAGTACTATGTGAAATGCAATCAGTCTCGTCCAGGATTTGAACTTGTGTCACCGTGTCCATTTCCTTTGACAATAACCATTACACCACGGGCACCTCCATATATATATATATATATATATATATATGTTTTTTTTTAGATGTAAATGCTCTATCATTGATATAGAGCACTATTTAACAATACTGCAACATTTGGTCCTCCATTAACTCACCAATTTAACTAGTAAGAACCATAAACCTCTTTATATATATATATATATATATATAGTTGAATAAACAAATCGTTAATAAACCCTTTTTCATAAATCAAAAAAGTGCTCAGAACTTAAGATAAATGAATATTTACCGACCCCTTTGTAGCAGTCACATTAAAAAAAAAAGGAGTTGAGTCTTGGTGGTGTAGGGGTTAATGTGCTCAATTGCAACATCATGGTAAGTGAGTTCAAACTCTAGTCGCATCATTGCATTCACATTCAAACTAATGCCCCTTAGGAAAGACATGAACTCCTTATTTCCCCACTAATGGGTCAAATAATACAGCTAGTTTTTCTAGAAGGATACTTTGGCCTTAAATAACCCATGCAGGTTGACGTGCCATTTAACAAAGAAACCAAACAAAACCATTTTTTTAAGTACATGAACAATATTTGTCTCTGCCTCTCACAAGACAAGACTTGATATAAGGTCAAATGACCTAAAGGTTGAATAATAGTAGAGATAGGGGTGGGTCCACGGCTGTACAAAGGTGCCAATAATACAGCTCACCCACCTGAAGGTGGCCCAGCTGAAGCCAGGGGCCTTCCAGCCTGAAATCTGCCTTAGATGGACAATGCCCCATCCAACACAGTTGCCAGACGGCCCAACTAAAAAGCTGGTGGGCAAAGCCAACAGCAAATTAATACAGTTGGCCTTGTCCTTGAAGTATACAAATCTAGCAATATTGAGATTACTACAGAAGGGTGAATAAACATTTATTTTAGGCTTTATATATATATATATATATATATGTGCATATGTGTGTGTGTGTGTGTGTGTGTATGTGTGTGTGGTTGGGCAGACACATTTTGACTATATAATTTTATTAGGATCCTTTCAAGTTTCCTGACAAGTGTTTTTGTTTTAGGTTAGAGTTGGCGGATGCATTTACCAAAATTGTACCGAGTGCTTTCTGACTCTTCATAGGCCCTCATCAGAGGTTGTTTACAAATATATATATATGTATATATATATATATATATATATATATATGAGGATAAGGTAAACATGTGTATATGTTGCTTTTCAGTTTGTGTGTGTGTGTGTGTGTGTGTGTGTGTGTGTGTGTGTGTGTGTGTGTGTCAGATGGACAACATTTACAGAGAATATAGAACAAATTAAACAGGCCATTGAGAATGATTACCCACAATGACATTTATTCTTTATGATTTCAACCTTTTCAAATTACTTTTTTTTATCTATAAGCATTTCCCTGTGTATATATATATATCTGTCAAATAGGTGACAAAATCGATTTAAGACCTTGTGTGGTAATGAGCGTCTTTATTTGAAAAGTCAATGATTTGATACTATCAATAAAGAAAAAAGAATTAAGGGCAAGAATTTTTAGATTTTTTCAGAGTAAATTCTGCAATGATATAATCAGATTATTATTTCATTCACAAGAAAATTTGGAGACTACAATATTTCTCAAAAGGAAGTATTTTTGTTTTAAAGAAAATATCTTAGGGATTGATCCCAAGACAATTCTTGAAAGATATGACCTAAGTTGTGTGTATGGATGTCTAACAAAACAAAAAAAAAATGCAATATATTTAATTCCATGTAGGCAACAAACTATTGTATCGCAAATATTTCTTTTGTTACTAAAAGGTGTGTGTGAACTTGTACACATGCCAATGACTATATGTGAAATGCTTCTTTGTGTCATATTTTCTGTTTGTCTAAGATTTCTAAAAAGATATTTCTTAAATAGAATTAGGAAAATCTAAGTTTACTAATGAATCAAAAAATATTTCTAAAATTTGGTACAAAGAATCCATTTTCACACAGTTTTTTTTAGTGTTTGACTGGACAATCAGAATGGGATAAAATTGTTATCATCATCATCATTATCATCAAGGCATGCCAATAGCATGGATTTCCTTTATTCTCTCTCACCATCAGTCCCTATCAGCCATCACTCTGTGAGGGTCCTCTAGACGGTATCCAGAATCCTCACAGATCTGGTTGATATAAGTTTTTACTTGTTGGCTAAGACTGGTGTGTCCACAAGTAGGAATCTAAAGGAAAACGTTGCTTTAGAGTTCATTCTTACTTTTCCCACAGTGCCCCAAATGTCTTGTTTGTCTTACTTGGATGGTTTGTGTGATGGGAGGTTAGTGGCCGTACAACTGTTGTTTTGTGGGGGTGCTACTTCCGGGATTTGTTCAAAACAGCATTCAGCATACTTGTGTAGTTTCCATCAAGCTTTTTACCTGGTGTTCCGTTAAAGTCAAGGTGGTGCAACCTAACAGTATTACTGACACTGCTACTGCTTGAAAGAATTCCAATTTTATTTAATCAGAGATATTAGATAAGCAGGTCAATGTCACACTTCACCTGATGCTGGGCAGAGCAGTTTCATAGGTCAATGGCCAGGATCAAATAGTTCAGTCAGGAAACTATTCATCTATAAGGGTTGCATCAATAGATGAGTAAAATAATCTTTGAAAGACAACTATAACCCCAATTCATATCAGATAAGTATGTAAAAGTAAAGTAAAGTTGTTTCCCTTTAGTCGAGGGCGACCAGAAGGCTCCCTTTTTGATAGCTACTACACCGAAGCGTAGAGGAGGGCGCTACTCCTTTCCCTGGATTGCTCCACTTTATCCTTGATACGTACCTTATATCACTGAGTGTTAAGCAAGGAGGTATCAAGTACCATTTTTAAAGTCTTTGGTATGACGCGACCTGGGATTGAACCCAGGTCTCCCGGACCATTGGCAAACTCTCTACCCACTAGGCCAATGAGCTGTAAAAGTTTACTTCTTATATGATTGATTAAAGTTGCTTTTTTTTTACTTTAAAAATCATGAAGAGAAGAGTGATTTATAATTTTTTATTTCGTTGATAATGACTATTACCATTGGCCTAGTGGTAACCCTTATTGCCTTGAGTAATGCTATGAAAAGGAATTCTTCAGCATACCTCCATGCTGATCTGATATGTTATAGAACCTATTCCTCTCTTATAAATATATAAATTGCCGTAAACATTTTAAGGGCAAATAACATCAAAATCATTTTAAATTATCTTGGAATCGCACCATTTCATCTTTTCCGTGCTTTAACAATTGGTTTAGTTATTTTCCTAACAACATTTCAAGTTTTAGAACTGCAGAAAATTTTAGTATAATTGTTTGATTATCTTCTGGGTATAAGACATAAACAACTTCCTGTCTAAGATAAATAACCGTTGATGTTGCATGCTGGGAAAAATAATCTTCTTATTACTATAAAAAAAAGCCTAACTCATGTGGGCCATTTAATATGTCATCTTCCACATAAAAAAAGAAATCTTGCTAATGTTGGGTTTATAATTTGGATTTGCCTATTTGAAACTTTGCCCTTTCTGGATTTAATACTAAACTGGACTTTGTAATTTTTATTGTCATGGAACTTGATACCAATTATTTGTGAGTTAACTGGAAGTAAAATTCTTTTCACAAGTTTATTTTCAGTATAACTGTTTAACGTCACATTTTCCAACATTATATCTAATGTAATATAATAAACAAAATTGAATCTATATTATTATTCAACTATCATTTGTGTTTGGATTTTGCTGCTCCACTTTCACTTAAATCTAGGTGCATGTTGACTTTCACAAATTCAATATCACTGATATCTGCATGAAGGCTGAATCAGTAGAAATGCCAAATCACAGAAAGATTTTAACTCTAAACAATTACTACACGGCACAAACTCATAATCTGCAGTGCTGTTTAAACCAACAAAGAAAGGCTTCACTGCAGTCATACTCATCATCTTTCTTTATAAGGTGTAGAATGGTTAGGTCTTTCTTTTTTCTAACCCTCACACTTCAACCATCGCTTCTTAAAGTACTATATATAAACCCCTGGGGTAAATAGAATTTTGCTAGAGTGAAATAAAGCATAAGAGATCCACGCAGGGGGTGAATTTACAATTTTGCATTTATAAATCCCTAAAAATAAAAATAAAAATAATAATAAAAATCTGTGGGATTTGAAAGGGCTTTTGGAGGTCAGGGGCTAAGGGCAAGACTGTGTTGCCGTAAGATATCTGACTCCATATTTTGGTTGTATTATTTTACCCCACGTTGACTGGCCGGCGCAATGCCTTGTCCAAAGAAAGTCCCAAAAGAAATATACAAAAAGAAAAGATAGAAACAGATAAGAGACGAAAACATTTCTTCCATATCTTCCTTTATTTACTTGGTGAATGGACTAACCAACACTACGTCCTAAGACGTAGCGTGGTGCCCAAAACACCAGACAGCAAAATGATGTTGTTGGATCGACGGACACTGCCTGACAAGAGCCGGTTCACAGAAAACCTGAGTATTTATCTCTCTCCACTGGCTCCAAATTCGCCACTCCAAAATCCTTCTAATTTTGGCGTGACCGCTTCCCATTGGCTACTTTACTTTTTATTATTTTTCTTTTTTTCGGATTTTTAACTGGATGGATGCATGGAGCCTTATGCGTGGCGACGCGTTTATACATTTTGTATGTGGCAGCCGACGAGTCAACATCCGGTTGGGAGTTTTATTGTTAATTCCTAAATCCCCACAAATCCCTGGATTGGGTAGACTAGTTGCAAGATATCACACACCGAGCAAAATGCTTGATTGGGTGTGATAGCTGTAAAGTCTTTATATCTGAGGTAATGGATACTTGCTAGGTATGGACTATTACCAAGATGAATCGATAGGATGGATGGTGATTAAAGACAGAGCAAGAACGAACATCTGCTGCTATGCCTGGTACATTCCTTTATTGACCAAATCCCCCGGATGTGGTAGGGGCCGTAACCCCTGTGGCATCAGAGGTTATTTCCCTTTTGTTAGTTAGGATATTACAATAGCCACTAATGGTGTTTCATTCATATATGACCCACTCAAATATATAATTTATTTAAGTGAACAAATAATCTGTCTCTGACCAAAAAGATCAGGATCGTTTTGGTGTCATTAACAACGCATATAATCGTATTTTCACCAAAGAAAACATTTAAAAACAATTATATTTTGGGTTTGGTTTCTTTGTTTAATGGCATATCGACCTTTGTAGGTTATTTAATGCCAAAGCTATTCTCCTAGAAGAACAGTAGTGGTACTATTTAACCCATAGCTGGGAGGATAAGGGGGTTCATACCTTTCCCAAAGGGTATTTGCCCAAAAGTGAACGTGAGAGTATGACTGGAGGATGAACTCACTTACTACTATTCCGCGGTCCATCGGGTTAACCATTACACCACGAGGACACTCCCAGAATTATATTTTAAATGAAGTATTTTGTAAAAATACCAAATTCTAAAACCTCTTTTTATTATGAGACTTTTTTGAAAAAGGATTATTGAATAATAGACATGAAAACAGATTTAATTAAGAAAGAAAATAATAAAAAAGTAAAATTAAAACACAATTCCTGAAATTTTTATTCTTATCCTTAATAAGAGATTTTTAATGAATAAAATTAAAATAAAATTATTATCAATGAAAAATAGCAATCTGACCCAAGAGATCCAGATCTTCATTTATTAAGTCAGTTTCAGTATTGCCAGGTATTTGTGGATGTAGGTATTATTTTATGATTCAATACTTCATTTATAATAACTTTCCAACATTTTATAAAGATTTTAATCTTGAAACTGAAAACATTAAAAAATCAATCTATAGCAGTTCGGGAAATTGTTAATTTCTCTAACACCATATTTTTTTAGGCAACACAAATGAATGATGAAACTTTTCTTTAACAACACAACAAAGAAAGTTTTTTATTTGCAGCATTGAATATGGTTTGCTTTTGGTGCTGTAAGACCCGTGGAGTTTAGGCTTGTTAGTGTTGGAGACGAAATGGCGTAGCGAGATGTTGAGAATGCAGCATGTGTTGCTGGATGTGTGAGGGATTGTGTTTAGAGTCACCATGTAGTTTTGTATCTGGTATTTGGGGGAGAGTCTGCGTTGTCTCCATGTGGTCGAGAGCGGAGTTACGCTCAGATCGACATAGCCAATTTTTGGGGTGACATGAAATGGTGCCTGTGGAAGGCATGCTGAATGCATCCAATTCATATTCAACTGGGATTCCTCGTAAGGAATCCATAAATTAGATGGTTCCCTCGTGAGTGTCCATGTTGCTGCTACTGGTGTTAGAGCCACAGTGAGATGTCTACACTGGGTGGCTTGTCTAGCTAAAAAGCATCGCTAAGTAGGGACGGCCAGAGGAACGTCTGTTCTGGTCGCCGTCTCAAGCCAAAGAGACTGAGTTTGGCAGCTTACAAGCTTTGGTGGGCGGAAATGAAGGTCCGGGCTGAATAGGATTAGTCATCCTGATTGGTTGAAATTAAGTGTCGAAATAAATTGAGCGCCAAACCAAAATACGAGATTTTCCTCTTCTCTACAAATCCCTCTTATCAAAGCATCCAGTGAGACAAGGAAAAAAGGTGGCAATATTCAATTAATTGATTGAGTGAGTGATTGGTTGATTGATTTTAATAGTATGTCAACCTGTCAGGGGTTATTTTATGCCAAGAGGTTAGGGAATCGTATTCATATTTACATTTTTTGTGCATTTGTTTCTAAAAAGTTTTTCTTGCACATGATCCTATTGAATATGAATAATTTTTTAAACAGATCTATCCAACCAAAAGATGGAACCCTGACAGGTAATTCCACTTCAGGTCAGAGTGGACCTGGGAGTAATGACAACAAAGAGGTCCTCCACATTCCCCAGAGCTCCAGTAGTGGAGTTTCACCATTAGATACAGTTTAGTGTCATATGCAGGACACCTCTTTATTATGGGGTAAGGTCTTACTCCTCTTCAGGGAATACAATCAGCATATTCTTAGTCTTATCAACAGGGTGAAAATTTATTTGGCGGTAAAGGGAAATTAAATTTGGTTACAAGGGGTGCATCAAGTTAGAAGTTTGAGAAGCTCTGATCTAGACAGTTCAACAACCTGGGGCTGTAGAATACACCGATTGCAACCCTGCAGAGGGGTAAGACATCCCCATCAATGAGTGTCCTGGATATGACACTAAACAATCTGATGGTGAGGTTCCAGTGATGCTGGAGCTTTGGGGAATGTGGAGAACCCCTTCATTGCCATTGCTCCCAGGTCCACTCTGGCATGGAATGGTAGTACCTGATAGGGCGCTATCTATGGGTTAAATAGAACTAACTGCATACTTATGCTAAACTGAATTGTTTGAATTAGAAATGTTTGACTAAACTGAATAGCTTGAAATAGAAATATTTTTGACAATTAAACTGTGTACTTACATTTAAACAATATGCTTATACTAAACTGAATTGTTTGAAATGGAACTATTTTTGACATCAAAACTGTACTTACACTAAACTGAATTGTTTAATATAGAAGTGTTTTGATATTTAAGTGTATGTAACCAAATTTATACTTATACTAAACTGAATTAGCTCTGTTTGAATAAACTGAATAGCTAGAAATAGTATTGTTTTTGACAATTAAACTGTGTACTCATGCAAAACTGATTTTTTTTTAAATAGAACTATTTGCATAAAATGGATATGACGTTAAATAACCTACAAAGGTTGATATGCCAACCAACGAACCAACAGTTCAACAACATCTTCATTTATGCAAAGTTTAAGAATTTATTTGACCTCTAACCTGGCTGGATTTGACATAAGGTCACTTTAATGTGGGGAGGGGATGCACAAATTGAAACTCATGCTTAGCCATTACAAAAAATGGTTGATCTATCCAACCAAAAGATGGAACCCTGACAGGTAATTCCACTTCAGGTCAAAACTTCTTTAATCTTTCCTTGCAGTTTTTTTCTTTCTGTTACTCAATACGGCAGAATGAGACAATGTTGAAACATTCATATGAATTCATACATTGATACACTATCCAATTCAGACTGCATTTTTGCAGAGAGATAATGAGTAACCTTGATATAACACTAAACAATCTGATGGTGAGGTTCCAGTAACACAGAAGCTTTGGAAACCATTTAACTGTGTGCAAACAAATGATTAATTATAAATAGAATTATTTCTGCTAGATAGAAAAACTTGAAACCATTTAACTGTGTGCAAACAAATGATTAATTGTAAATAGAATTATTTCTGCTAGATAGAAAAACTTGAAACCATTTAACTATGTGCAAACAAATGATTAATTGTAAATAGAATTATTTCTGCTAGATAGAAAAACTTGAAACCATTTAACTGTGTACAAACAAATGATTAATTGTAAATAGAATTATTTCTGCTAGATAGAAAAACTTGAAACCATTTAACTATGTGCAAACAAATGATTAATTGTAAATAGAATTATTTCTGCTAGATAGAAAAACTTGAAACCATTTAACTGTGTGCAAACAAATGATTAATTGTAAATAGAATTATTTCTGCTAGATAGAAAAACTTGAAACCATTTAACTATGTGCAAACAAATGATTAATTGTAAATAGAATTATTTCTGCTACATAGAAAAACTTGAAACCATTTAACTGTGTGCAAACAAATGATTATTATAAATAGAATTATTTCTGCTAGATAGAAAAACTTGAAACCATTTAACTGTGTGCAAACAAATGATTAATTGTAAATAGAATTATTTTTGCTAGATAGAAAAACTTGAAACCATTTAACTATGTGCAAACAAATGATTAATTGTAAATAGAATTATTTCTGCTACATAGAAAAACTTGAAACCATTTAACTGTGTGCAAACAAATGATTATTATAAATAGAATTATTTCTGCTAGATAGAAAAACTTGAAACCATTTAACTGTGTGCAAACAAATGATTAATTATAAGTAGAATTATTTCTGCTAGATAGAAAAACTTGAAACCATGTAACTGTGTGCAAACAAATGATTATTATAAATAGAATTATTTCTGCTAGATAGAAAAACTTGAAACCATTTAACTGTGTGCAAACAAATGATTATTATAAATAGAATTATTTCTGCTAGATAGAAAAACTTGAAACCATTTAACTATGTGCAAACAAATGATTAATTGTAAATAGAATTATTTCTGCTAGATAGACAAACTTGAAACCATTTAACTGTGTGCAAACAAATGATTAATTATAAGTAGAATTATTTCTGCTAGATAGAAAAACTTGAAACCATGTAACTGTGTGCAAACAAATGATTAATTATAAATAGAATTATTTCTGCTAGATAGAAAAACTTGAAACCATTTAACTATGTGCAAACAAATGATTAATTGTAAATAGAATTATTTCTGCTACATAGAAAAACTTGAAACCATTTAACTGTGTGCAAACAAATGATTAATTGTAAATAGAATTATTTCTGCTACATAGAAAAACTTGAAACCATTTAACTGTGTGCAAACAAATGATTAATTGTAAATAGAATTATTTCTGTTAGATAGAAAAACTTGAAACCATTTAACTGTGTGCAAACAAATGATTAATTGTAAATAGAATTATTTCTGATAGATAGAAAAACTTGAAACCATTTAACTGTGTGCAAACAAATGATTAATTGTAAATAGAATTATTTCTGCTAGATAGAAAAACTTGACACCATTTAACTGTGTGCAAACAAATGATTAATTATAAATAGAATTATTTCTGCTAGATAGAAAAACTTGAAACCATTTAACTGTGTGCAAACAAATGATTAATTGTAAATAGAATTATTTCTGCTAGATAGAAAAACTTGAAACCATTTAACTGTGTGCAAACAAATGATTAATTGTAAATAGAATTATTTCTGCTAGATAGAAAAACTTGAAACCATTTAACTGTGTGCAAACAAATGATTAATTGTAAATAGAATTATTTCTGCTAGATAGAAAAACTTGAAACCATTTAACTGTGTGCAAACAAATGATTAATTGTAAATAGAATTATTTCTGCTACATAGAAAAACTTGAAACCATTTAACTGTGTGCAAACAAATGATTAATTATAAATAGAATTATTTCTGCTAGAAAGAAAAACTTGAAACCATTTAACTGTGTGCAAACAAATGATTAATTGTAAATAGAATTATTTCTGCTAGATAGAAAAACTTGAAACCATTTAACTGTGTGCAAACAAATGATTAATTGTAAATAGAATTATTTCTGCTAGATAAAAAAACTTGAAACCATTTAACTGTGTGCAAACAAATGATTAATTGTAAATAGAATTATTTCTGCTACATAGAAAAACTTGAAACCATTTAACTGTGTGCAAACAAATGATTAATTGTAAATAGAATTATTTCTGCTAGATAGAAAATCTTGAAACCATTTAACTGTGTGCAAACAAATGATTAATTATAAATAGAATTATTTCTGCTAGATAGAAAAACTTGAAACCATTTAACTATGTGCAAACAAATGATTAATTATAAATAGAATTATTTCTGCTAGATAGAAAAACTTGAAACCATTTAACTGTGTGCAAACAAATGATTAATTGTAAATAGAATTATTTCTGCTAGATAGAAAAACTTGAAACCATTTAACTGTGTGCAAACAAATGATTAATTATAAATAGAATTATTTCTGCTAGATCGAAAAACTTAAAACCATTTAACTGTGCACAAAAGAAATGATATTAGGCTCATTTAAAATGTTATCAACAAAATGTGTTTACAAATCATATATATTTGATATATATGTATAAAGAGTATTTGGCATTAAATAACCTACAATGTTTGATATGCCACAAAACCTGGCCAAACCAAACCAAATCAAATCATATGTATTTAATATATATGTATAAAGAGGATTTGATATTAAATAACCTGTTAACATCCTATCTTGGCTTATGGGACGAGCAATTATCTCCCCCTGGAGGAAGAGGGAGCTGTGAGGAGAGGAAGGAGGAAAAAGAGGGTCGACCACTTTTTAGAGGGATCTCTAAAAAGTCGCACGTGTCAACTCTAAAATAAAATATATATTTATCCTATTCTTGCCTGGACCTTATTTATCTTAATTAACATTTGGTAGCAGAGACCAACACCTACGGCAAAAAAAAAAAAAAAAATGAGTTTGAGACTATTTGAACCACCGCTCTTAAGCCCAGAATTTTACGATTCGTGGAAGCGAGAAATTCAGCTATGGCGGCTAGCATCAAATATCTCTCCCTCTCGCCAAGCACCGGCATTTTATCACTTACAGGTCGGACAGCTATATTAGAAATGGACATTTCCCTACTAAATGCCGAAGACGGAATGGACAAACTTGTTGAAAAACTTGATACCCTTTTCCTGGAAGACAAAAACCAGTCTGCGTTTATTTGTTACGAAAACTTCGAGAACTACCACCGGGAATGTAACACTTCCATTAATGACTATTTAATCCAATTCGACCGACACGTAGCGAAACTGAGAGAATTTCAAATAACATTACCCGAACCGGTATTAGCTTACCATGCTCTGAAATCTGCCAACCTCAGTCCCGAAAATGAGAGGTTAATTAGGGCAACAATAAACAACCTCACTCTTTATGATATGGCCCAACAATTAAAGAAAATCACGCGTGGGAATTTAACCCTGATAAACACCTCACAGCAGCAATCTATTTCTGTCAAAAAAGAAATGGACATCGCCTCTAGCTGAAATGACACACATTCAAAAGATGACCAAATTCTATACGGCAGGCCCTTCCACTTGTCTAGTAGTAGCACTAACAACAGAAGAGGACCTCATAAATTTAACGGCCGATATTCAAATCGACAAAGCCCAAATTGCTACATCTGTGGATGCAAATTTCACTATTCCAACAAATGCCCTTACTCAAAAACTAATAATACTACTACACAAGAAAATATGGTATTATTAAATGAATATAAAAATGACTGCCATAATGAGACTGGAAGTTGTGAAGAAGTTGCAAACATAGTGTTGCTTAATCGAGAGAAGCTTGATAATTCATCCCTTCTTGGACAGACAATAAACTCTGTTATCTTGGACTCAGGTGCAAGTACCACCGTATGCGAAAAGAAATGGCTCGATTGCTTTCTTGAGACTTTGCCTGGGGACTCAAAAAAAAAATCCCCTACGAAGAACGAACAAAGTGCAAGATTAAAACAGGAAAATGTGGAATGTATTAGACAAATCAACCGGACTATAAAAAAGGCAAAAAAGGAGAAATCACAAATTCATATCCCAAACTTGGGTAACCCTAAACTGTTGCAAATTATAGCATACAGCGATGCATCTTTTGCCAACCTAACTGATGGTGGATCACAGGGTGGCTACATAATCTTTTTAGTTGGCAACAATAACCAATACATGCCCATAGCCTGGCAATCCAAACGCATTAAAAGAACAGTTAAAAGCACTCTTGGTGCAGAGACTCTGGCCATGGTTGATCTCACTGAGGCCTGCTTTTATTACAGAAAATTAATACTGGATTTGTTACAATTAGAAGACTACCCTACGAATATAAAGATAACATGCAAAACAGACAATTCTTGTTTATATGACACAGTGCATTCCACCACACAAATCCTTGATAAAAGGCTATGAATTGAAATGGCAATCCTTAGAGAAATGGTTGACAGAGGAGAAATTGCAGAGATATCATGGATACCCACTGACAAACAAATTGTGGATAGCTTAACAAAAAAGGGAGTCCCCTCCTTCAAAATTCTACAATTCATATCTGAACCCAAGGAATCATCGGTCTAATTTTCAAGTATGCAGTCTTAAATTTTTGTTCAACTGTCTTTTTCTTTTTCCCTGCAGACAGCCATTTAATGTTACCTCCTAAAATGTCCCACCTCAGTACCAGAAAGAAAAGCGGGGAAGTGTTAACATCCTATCTTGGCTTATGGGACGAGCAATTATCTCCCCCTGGAGGAAGAAGGAGCTGTGAGGAGAGGAAGGAGGAAAAGGAGGGTTGACCACTTTTTAGAGGGATCTCTTCGAGACAAGTCACACGTGTCAACTCTAAAATAAAATATATATTTATCCTATTCTTGCCTGGACCTTATTTATCTTAATTAACATAACCTATAATGATTGATATGCCACAAAACCTGGCGAAACCAAACAAATCAAATCATATATATTTAATATATATGTATAAAGAGGATTTGGCAGTAAATAACCTACAATGATTGATATGCCACAAAACCAAACCAAACCAAACCCAATACACTACAATCAAGTTTTCTTAAGAGTTCAACTTCATATCATATTCTATAATTCATGTAACTCTGACTTCATAGCACAACATACACTTCTTTTCTATACAGGATTTAGATAAGAGCAAATGATATCTATGTTTATGGGAGCACACTAACAGATAAAGAGATTTAGTGTAACCAAAGTAATGTGCAGGAAGTTAATGCTGTGCCCCATAGAATTTGGAATTAAAGGGATAAAGAAAGTGTTTAATTCATGCAGAATTAGTGAAAAGACTAGATTAGTAAAGATTATCCATATCAATAATCCTTAATAAAAATTAGTCTAATATCATATTCTCTTGCGGAATGTTTTTTAAAATTTAGCAGTCTTTTAATCCCTTTAACCAAACTTTAGGGATTGTTCCAATTACGACTGGTATTATCATCACTTTCATGTTCCATTGTTTTTTTAGTTCTCTAGCAAAATCTAGGTATTTATCTCTCTTTTTGCTTTTTTTTAATTTTACTTTGTCATCTGCCGGGATGGGAAATCCAGTATTCAGCTGGTTCTCTTCTTTTCATTGGCTATCAATAGGTCGGGTTGTCTGGCCGAGATTAGGTGATCTGTTTATATCTCAAAATTCCAGAGAACTTTGTGGATCTCATTCTACTGGACAGATTCCAAGTTGTGCATATGCCACTTGTTCATATAGTCAAATTTCAATTTCTTGCACAATTCCCAGTGGATCACCTTCTCCACCCAGTCATGTCTAGTCTTATACTCTTTTGGTGCTAATTTGCTGTATTTGCTTATTATATGATTGATCGTTTCATCTCTATCACCATCTAAACTACACTTGCTATTTTGTTGCATCTTATCTATTTTTGCTTTAATGTGAAGTAGCTACTGCCCTAACGCATAGGAGTAAATAATAAACAACACTTACCAGCTCAGCAGCCCGGCTGGCGTCGGCTAACAAATAAAAATGCCAATGAGTGGGCCAGCATATATATATTGGCTCGCAGCCAATCACCACACTGGGAATGGACGAGACCACCTGCACATTGTGGAACGCCCCGATGCGCATATAATCTTCCCTTCCTAATGCTCAAGTCAGTATTCACTTTCACGGGTAATTCAACGTGTGAACTACACTCAAGTACAGAACTTTGACATGTAGGTTGTCTTTATGGCAATGTTTTGTGATGCTATCAGAAGATATTCAGTTTCTCTCTTTAGGTTTCCCTTTCTTAGCCATGTTGAAGTCTTCTTGTGTGAAATTTCTCTTGTTTGTTACTTGAAATATCTATACAAATGCTTATATAATATGGAAGACTTGTTTTGAGAGGCCTACAAAATACCCATGTTGTCTAATGAGCTGGTAAGGCACTAAAAGAAACTGAGTTCTCCTTTTACTGCAGAATGTTTAATTTGTGATTGAAGTGAATAATTATTTTTGTAAAACAGATAAATTTGAAATTTAAAATCTGTTTAATTAATTATGTTTTGCAGGAACATGGCTTCTGCTGATCCTTACTTGTTGTTAGAGAACTTCTCTCAATGTGAGCACCCACTTCCCCATAAGGAGAAAAAAAAATTTTAATTAAAATCTTCCCCTGGGTCCAGTAATTATGCATAAAAATTTGGTAACTCTCTTTAAAGAGTGTGGACTAACAAATTCTTTCTAATTATCAATATAGCCTTCTTCATTCCACCAAAATCTGACACTACCTCTCATGTGGTTTGGTTTTATGGGATATCAACCATTGTTGGCTATTTACTGCCAAATCCGATTTATACATATATATTAGATATATATGATTTGTAACATAAGTCAACAAAGTTAAATAGTTCCAAGTATTGCTCTGTATCACTAACAATTTAATTAGCATTAGTCATTAGTCAATTAAAGGATCAAACACTTCTATTTCAAACCATTCAATTTAGCATAAGTCATTTGTTCACATTGAGTTTAAATGTCAAACAGTTCTACTTGACCCATCAATAGGACCCTTTCAGGTGCTACCATTCCAGGTCAAAATGAACCTAGGATCAATGGTAGTGAAAGAATACTCTGCATTCCCCAAAGCGCTAGCATTACTGGAGCCTCACAACAAGTGACCAGATTGCTGAAGCCTTGACAGAACAAATTAACCTCTTCTTCTTCTTCTTCTTCTTCTTCTTCTTCTTCTTCTTCTCTGCTGACAAGATAGTATTGTTGAGTAACAAGTAATTCTAGAAACAGTTTTGTTCTAAACGAGTTTTTGTCTAAATTTATTTATCTCTCTCTCTCTCCCTCTCCCTCTCTCTCTCTCTCTCTATATATATATATATATATATACCCAACCTCTCTGCTACAAGCAGGGTGCAACTCAAGGTCAATTTTTAAGTGGAGTTTAACAGGTTCAAATTCAGAGTTTTCCTTCTCCTAGACTGGTTCCCATACCAAGGTTAAAGAGCTCAATTTGCCTTACCATTTACCCATGGCTGTAGTTGTTGGATGCATACCTTTCCCATTGCTATTAGTGCTATGTGAAATACTCACAGTCTTGTCCAGGATTTGTACTCCGGCCTCCTTATCCATTTCCAATGACAATAACAATTATAGGACAAGCACCTCCCAATTCATATCTGTATCTATAAATTCATATTTATCGGGTCTTTCAAACTTTTCACTTGACTTTTGTAGTCACTTCCAAACTTTCCAATTTAAATTTTGCACATGTGGCCCAGGGTAGAAAAATTTTCTAATCTTTTTATAAACATGGAATCTAAAATATGAATTTTTTAATTTTGTCATCAAATTCATTCTTCTACTTTTCTTCATACATACACGTGGTGCCTTCAATAAGTTTCCAGATTTTTTTTTTGTACAGGCATTTAAAATTGTCATAGACTCTTGAAAATTCAGTATGTTATTGCTATATATCTTATGAGATGACTGACCAATTTTTATGATTTCAGCTTCAAATGAACAGCTACAGCAGCAATTGGAATACACCCTACTAAAGCCTGATTGTCACCACTGGTGAATTTAAAAAATGCAATCTGGACATGAGAACACTTTAGAAGAACGATATGCAATAAAATTCTGTTTTAAACTTGGAAAAAATGCCACAGAAATGTATGAAATGCTTCAGACTGCTTTTGGAGCATCTTGCATGAATCAAGCATCAGTTTTTGAGTGGCATAAGAGATTCAAGGAAGGCAGGGAGTTTGTGGGGGATGATGAGAGGTGTAGGAGGAGTAAGGAAGTCAATACACCAGAGTTGATTGACCAAACGGTTAGGGTTAGGATTACTATGTTGAGGTTTTAAGGGAGTTCAGAAGAAATTCCGTCGGAAGAGGCCAGCACTCTTCAAATCGGGTCAGTGGCATTTCCACCAGAACAATGTACCAGTCCACAACTCTATCCTTGTCACAGACTATTTGACCAAGATGGGCATCAAGACAGTTCCTCACCCTCCCTATAGTCTAGACCTTGCTCCCTGTGACTTTTGCTTATTCCCTAAGCTCAGAGGCTGTTGTTATGAGACAATTGAGGAGATGAAAGAGACTGTGATAAAGGTCATTGACATGCTTACACAAGAGGACTTCAATGGGGCCTTCCAGAAGTTGTTGGAATGGTACTACAAGTGCATTGCAGCCGGAGGCAATTACTTTGAAGGGAACTAGAGTTTCAATTGTGTACTATCAGTAAAAGTGCCCATATGAAAAAAGTCTTGAAACTTATCGTACGCACCTCGTATATTATAATGGTCAGATCTATTATAATAAGCAGATAATAAGCGGATTTATTATAATAATCTGATTTATTATAATGATCTGGTTTATTATAATGATCAGATTTTTTTGTTTGGTTTCTTTGGTTCCTTTTTTTAATGCCAAATCCACTCTTCTGGAAGAACAGTAGTGGTACTATTCAACCCATAGCTGGGAGGATAAGGGGGTTCATACCTTTCCCAAGGGTATTTGACCAAAACTGAACATAATAGCTCAACCGGAGTTCAAACTCGTTTACTACAATTCTGCAGTTCATCGCTTTAACCATTACACCACGAGGACACCCATCCCCAGATTTATTGCAATGGCTTGATTTATTATAATGATCAGATTTAATATAATGATGTGATTTATTATAATGGTCAGATTCATTATAATGATCAGATTCAATATACTGATCTGATTTATTATCATGATCTGATTAATCATCATGATCAGATTTATTATAATGATCCAATATATTATAATTGTCTGATTTATTATAATGATCATATTTATTATGATTATTTGATTTATTATAATAATCAGATTTATTATAATTGTCTGATTTATTATAATGATCATATTTATTATAATTGTCTGATTTATTATAATTGTCTGATTTATTATAATTCATTATAATAACCTAATTTATTATCATTATCTGATTTATTATAATGATCCAATTTATTATAATTGTCTGATTTATTATAATGATCATATTTATTATAATGATCTAATTTATTATGATGATTTGATTTATTATAATAATCAGATTTATTATAATTGTCTGATTTATTATAATGATCATATTTATTATAATGATCTAATTTATTATGATGATTTGATTTATTATAATAATCAGATCTATTATAATTGTCTGATTTATTATAATGATCATATTTATTATGATTATTTGATTTATTATAATAATCAGATTTATTATAATTGTCTGATTTATGCATTTATGCTACCATAAAGTGTCAAAAATGGTATATCATAACAAGGCTTTTCAATTTACAAATAATTATAATATAAATTATTTAAAGATGATTGATGACATCAAACTTAATAACCACCATAAGTGACTTTTAAACTAACAGTATATGAAAATTTATTTTGTTTTTTGACATTTTGTAGTCAAAACTTGTTAAAGAAGACTTCAGCAATATATTTTATTATGGACGAGCAGAGGCAGGATGACCAGCTAGAACTTATATACAACAGCTCTGTGCCGCTGCAGAATATAGCCTTGAAGACCTCCCAGGAGCGATGGACAATAGAGACAGGTGGCGAGAGAGGGTCAGGGAGATCCATGCTGGCAGCACGACATGATGATGATGATGATGAAATAAAATTATGATTAACTTCAAACTATTTTGAGGTTCTCTCAATTTGAATAAAAGAAAAGAAAGGGATGACTCATTATAGTTGTCATAATAAATACATTGTTAAAAATTGTAAAAATGGCAATACTTCTCTTTAATTTTGGATCTGAAGAGAATTTTTCTTATTACTGCTTAATCTAAATACAATTTTAGATGCCATTTGAGAAAAGTACAATTATTAGAACAAGAAGTGAAATATTATACTCGGATGATTTTTAAAAACATATGTTTGATACTTTATTATACAATATGTTGTAACATCTGTTGTAACATCTGTTGTATCTGTTACAGCATCTGTTGTATCTGTTACAGCATCTGTTGTAACATCTGTTGTAACATCTGTTGTATCTGCTGCAGCAGATGTTACAACAGATACAGATACAGTTACAACAGATGTTACAACAGATACAAATACAGTTACAACAGATACAGTTACAACAGATACAGTTACAACAGATACAGTTACAACATCTGTAACAACAGATGTAACAACAGTTACAACATCTGCTGCAGCATCTGCTGTTGTTACATCTGCTGCAACTGTTGTTATATCTGTTGCAACTGTTGTTGTAACAACTGTTGTTGTAACAACTGTTGTAACAATTGTTGTAACAACTGTTGTAACAATTGTTGTAACAACTGTTGTTGTAACAACATCTGTTGTAACAACATCTGTTGTTGTAACAACATCTGTTGTAACAATGTTACAACATCTGTTACAATGTAACATTGATGTAACATTGTAACAACATATGTAACATTGTTACAACAGATGTAACAGATGTAACAATGTAACAATGATGTAACAGATGCAACTGTTGTAACAACAGATGTAACAACTGTTACAACATCTGCTGCAGCATCTGCTGTTGTTACATCTGTTGCAACTGTTACATCTGTTGTAACAGATTTATTCACATCTGTTGTAACAGTTATAACAGTTGCAACAGTTGCAACAGATGTAACAACAGTTGCAGCAGATGTAACATTGTTACATCTGTTGTTACAGATGTGGTAACTGTATCTGTTGTATCTGTATCTGTTGTAACTGTATCTGTATCTGTTGTTTTACAACATCTGTTGTAACTGTATCTGTATTTGTTGTTTTACAACATCTGATGTTGTAAAACATCTGATGTTGTAAAACATCTGTTACAACATCTGATGTTGTAAAACATCTGATGTTGTAAAACATCTGATGTTGTAACAGATGTTTTACAACATCTGATGTTGTAAAACATCTGATGTTGTAAAACATCTGTTACAACATCTGATGTTGTAAAACATCTGATGTTGTAACATCTGATGTTGTAAAAACATCTGATGTTGTAACATCTGATGTTGTAAAACTGATTGTAACATCTGATGTTGTAAAACATCTGATGTTGTAACATCTGATGTTGTAAAACATCTGATGTTGTAACATCTGATGTTACAACATCTGATGTTGTAAAACATCTGTTACAACATCTGATGTTGTAAAACATCTGATGTTGTAAAACATCTGATGTTGTAAAACATCTGATGTTGTAAACATCTGGTGTAAAACATCTGATGTAAAACATCTGATGTTGTAAAACATCTGATGTTGTAAAACATCAGATGTTGTAACAACATCTGATGTTGTAAAACATCAGATGTTGTAACAACAACATCTGATGTTGTTACTGAAACAACATCTGATGTTTCAACAGATGTTGTTACTGAAACAACATCTGATGTTTCAACAGATGTTGTAACATCTGTTGTAACATGTTGTAACAGATGTTGTTACAGATGTTGTTACAACAGATGTGGTAACATGTTACATCAACATGTTACAACAACAGATGTTACAACAGATGTTACATCTGTTACAACAGATGTTACAACAGATGTTACAACAGATGTTACATCAACAGATGTTACAACAGATACAACATCTGTTGTAACATCTGTAACAACATCTGTTGTAACAACATCTGTTGTAACAACATCTGTTGTTACATCTGTAAATCAACAATTAAATAAATAAAGTATCAAAAATCAACAATTAAATAAAGTATCAAACATATGATTTTAAAAATCAACAACTTACAACATCTGTTGTAACAACATCTGTTGTAACAACATCTGTTGTAACAACAGATGTTGTAACAACATCTGTTGTTACATCTGTTGTAACAACAGATGTTGTTACAACATCTGTTGTAAAAACATCTGTTGTAAAAAAACATCTGTTGTAAAAACATCTGTTGTAAAAAACATCTGTTGTAAAAAACATCTGTTGTAAAAAACATCTGTTGTAAAAACATCTGTTGTTACAACAGATGTTTTTACAACAACAGATGTTGTTACAACAGATGTTACATCTGTTGTTACAACAGATGTTACAGTTGTTGTTACAGCAGATGTTACAGTTGTTGCAACAGATGTTGTTACAACAGATGTTGTTACAACAGATGTAATCAAATAGTTAAATTAACTGATGTAACATCTGTTGTAACGACAGATGTAACATCTGTAACAACAGATGTAACATCTGTAACAACAGATGTAACATCTGTTGTTACAGCTGTTGTTACAGATGTTACATCTGTTGTTACATATGTTACAACATCTGTAACATATGTTGTAACATATGTTGTTACAGATGTTACATCTGTTGTTACATATGTTACAACATCTGTAACATATGTTGTAACATATGTTGTAACAAGATGTTGTAACAAGATGTTACAACAACATATGTTACAGATGTTGTAACAACATCTGTTGTAACATATGTTGATGTAACATATGTAACATCTTGTAACATATGTTGATGTAACAGATGTTGTAACAACAGATGTTGTAACAGATGTTGTAACAACAGATGTAACAACATATTGTTGTAACAGATGTTGTAACAACAGATGTTGTAACAGATGTTGTAACAACAGATGTTGTAACAACAGATGTAACAACATATTGTTGTTACATCTGTAACAACAATATGTTGTAATATTGTTGTAACAGATGTTGTAACATATGTAACAGATGTTGTAACATATGTTGTAATATTGTTGTAACAGATGTTGTAACAGATGTTACATCAACATATGTTGTTACAACAGATGTTACATCAACAACATCTGTTGTTACAACAACATGTTGTTACAACATCTGTTGTAACAACATGTTGTTACAACATGTTACAACAGATGTTGTAACATGTTGTAACAATATGTTGTAACAATATGTTGTAACAATATGTTGTTACATCTGTTACAACAATATGTTGTTACATCTGTTGTTACAACATCTGTTGTTACAACATCTGTTGTTACAACATCTGTTGTTACAACAGCTGTTGTTACAACAGCTGTTGTACAACAGCTGTTGTACAATCTGTTGTACAATCTGTTGTACAACAGCTGTTGTACAATCTGTTGTTACAACAGCTGTTGTACAACAGCTGTTGTACAACAGCTGTTGTACAACAGCTGTTGTACAACAGATGTTGTACAGATGTTGTACAACATACAACGTAAATACAACGTACATAACATACAACGTACATACAACGTACGTACAACGTACATACAACGTACGTAACATACAACGTACAATCTGTTGTACAATCTGTTGTACAATCTGTTGTACAACAGCTGTTGTACAATCTGTTGTTACAACAGCTGTTGTACAACAGCTGTTGTACAACAGCTGTTGTACAACAGATGTTGTACAGATGTTGTACAACAGATGTTGTACAACAGATGTTGTACAACAGATGTTGTACAACAGATGTTGTACAGATGTTGTACAACAGATGTTGTACAACAGATGTTGTACAACAGATGTTGTACAACAGATGTTGTACAGATGTTGTACAACAGATGTTGTACAACAGATGTTGTACAACAGATGTTGTAAAATAGATATGTTGTAAAATAGATATGTTGTAAAATAGATATGTAATGTTGTAAAATAGATATGTAAAATAGATATGTTGTAAAATAGATGTTGTAAAATAGATATGTTGTAAAATAGATATAACAACAGATGTTGTACAACAGATGTTGTACAACAGATGTTGTACAACAGATGTTGTTACAACATCTGTTGTTACAACATCTGTTGTTACAACAGATGTTACATCAACATGTTGTAACAACATGTTGTTGTTACAACATCTGTTGTTACAACAGATGTTGTAACAATGTTGTAACAATGTTGTAACAATGTAACAATGTTGTAACAATGTAACAATGTAACAATGTTGTAACAATGTTGTAACAATGTTTCAACAGATCTGATGTTTCAACAGATCTGATGTTACAACAGATGTTAAAACAACATCCGTTGGAACATCTGTTTCATCTGCAAGTGTAACATCTGATGTTGAAACATCTGTTGTTACAACAGACCTGTTACAACATCTGTTGTTACAACAGATCTGTTACAACATCTGTTGTAACAACAGCAGATCTGCTGTAACAACAGCTGTAACAACAGATCTGTTGTAACAACAGCTGTAACAACAACAGCAGTAACAACAGAAGATCTGCTGTAACAACAGATCTTGTTACAACATCTGCTGTAACATCTGTTGTAACAACAGATCTGAAACAACATCTGTAACAACAGTATCATTAATGATACTGTTGATACATTAATGATATTAATGATACAACAGTATCATTACAACAACATTACAACATCTGTTACAACATCTGTTACAACAATGTTGTAATCTGTTACAACAATCTGTTACATCTGTTGTAACAATGTTACATCTGTTGTAACAATGTTACAGATGTTGTTAACAGATGTTGTTACAACATCTGTTACATCTATTACATCTGTTACAACAGATGTTACAGATGTAACATTGTTACAACATCTGTTACAATGTTACAACAGATCTAACATTGTTACAACAGATGTAACAGATGTAACAATGTTACAACATCTGTTACAATGTAACATTGATGTAACATTGTTACAACAGATGTAACATTGTTACAACAGATGTAACAATGTAACAATGATGTAACAATGATGTAACAGATGTAACAATGTTACAACAGATGTAACAACAGATGTAACAACAGATTTACAGATTGTTGTAATGTTGTAACAGATGTAACATTGTTGAAATGTTGTAACATTGTAACAGATGTTGTAACATTGTTACAACAGATGTTGTAACATTGTAACAGATGTTGTAACATTGTTACATCTGTTACATTGTAACGGAAACTTGATGCTTTTTGTCCAATGTACATGTTTTTCATATAAGCAAAAGAAACTTCTCTCTCAATACTTTCATTTACTAGATTTACTTTAACAAATATTTATGAATATGTAGAAATTTTAAACTTTTCAAAACCCAAAAATCAATTGGGTTTAAAATGTAAAGCTTTTACCAAATCTCTAGAAAACAAGTGGAACAACTTGTCAGACACAACAATACTAATTCTTTATCTTGGATTTTTCTTGATTCATTGTCAAATAAGTGGGACATGGTAAATAAATGGAATTATAACAATCTACCCCTGTGTATTGAATAAAGGATTAGGGTTGAAGTTCCATGAAGGCTTCTGAGTTTGACAAGAAACATCTGAAGAAGGCGGAAGGATGTATCTCCCGAAATGTTGTCAATATAATGAAGACAATAGTCCAAATACACTAAATGATAAAAATCTATTGAATGTTTGTAACTTACCACAATGTTGGTTGAATGTTTGTAACTTCCCACAACATTCGTTGAATGTTTGTAACTTCCCACAGCATTGGTTGAATGTTTGTAACTTACAAAAAATCTTTTAAATACTTGCAATTTCCCGCAGTATCAGTTAAATGTTTGCAACTTCCAAAAAATCTTTTAAATACTTGCATTTTCCCGCAGTATCAGTTAAATGTTTGCAACTTTACAAAATATTGATTAAATGTTTACAACTTCCCAAAATATTGCTTGAATATTTGGCACTTTCCACATCTTTGGAATGTTTTCAACTTCCCAAAACATCAGGTGAATGCTTGCACATTTCCAAGTTTGACAAGAAACACCTGAAGAAGGCTGAAGGGCACATCAGCTGAAACATTGTGTATATAACAATAAAGATAAAGACAATAATTCAAATACTCAAAATAATATGAATTATCAAGCCTTATCTAAAAAAATGCAGACAAATAATATCCATTTGGTACAGACCCATTTAAATAAAAGTTTGAAATAATAGTACACTCTATGCACTTATAAAGAGGAAAACATACTGTTTGTTATAATTGACCAATCATAAAACATTTTGAAAAATTAGTTTTTCAAGAGAAAATAATTTTAAATTCTCTATTGTTCCTTTTAACTTTTAACATCTTTTTTTTTCAAGAGAATTTCATTTAATTCCTTTTACAATCTTTCACATACTTCTTTTTTTCTTGACAGTCAATTTTCAATGCCTTTCCCCCTCTCCAATGACATTTTTCTATTTTCATTTTGCTTCATTACATTTTCTACACCGGGAGTACAAATCCATAAATAAGCCCATGACTTAATTTCAGGCAATAATAGTTTCAAGAAGTAAATTAGGCGTTGCTTATCTTATAAAACCTACTCTGATTATGAGGGTTGTTCAAAAAGCCTCACCTAGAAAGAAAAGCATAGTTGAACATTCTTGTTGTGGCAACACACTGCCACTTCTTATAAAACAAGAAAAATCTGAATTAATAAGTAATACCAGAGTATTAATGCAATAAATAACCTAGTGTAACATGTTTTCAAGATAAGAATAATAGTTTGTTTTTTTTCTTTATATCTAAAATACAGTAGATTATGAATAGTTTTTATTGATGCGAATGACGAGTTCCATTAAACACAGCTGTTAATGTACAAGTTAAAAAGTCCACATAAACTGAACTAATGAAAGATGGATTACACAGATAAAATTTTCCTGACAAGGATGGCATCTTTACTGCAATGAAAAAGTAAATTGTCACCGTAAGTACAGAGTTTGAGATTTTCTGACATATTTATGATGCTACTCTTGAAGCCAAGAAAATCTTGACTCATCAAAGATGACATTCTGAAATAAATGCAAGTTCTTGTCCAAATATAGATTAATACATTGCTTTCTATCAGCTGTGTTCTTCTTTGATTGTTGCGTCTTTATTATACAAACCCCACTGGAAATGCTAAATTCTTTGAAAGATTGCTTAATAGCATGTTCGAAGATACTTTTTACTTTAGTAAAAGTAAAATTCTTGGACAAAGAAGTGGTTGTCTGCTTCCTGTCAGAAGACTTCTTTTTGGCCAGTTAGCTTTTCTTTCTTGAATAAAGAACCTTATTTTCTTCCTGATTCAAATTTTTTATATCTACTTAGTATATGGTGGCTAATTAAATATTTTTATTTCTTTCTTTCAGATGATTCTTGATAGGTCAAAAGGTATGATCAGTCAAAAAGTATGATTGGTCTAAACCACTGATAAATCTAAACCTTTGATTGGTCTAAAGGTATAATCAGTCTAAAGATATGATAGGTCTAAAGGTGTGATAAGTCTAAAGCTATGATAGGTCTAAAGGTTTGATAGGCCTAAAGCTCTGATAGGTCATGTTGTTTAGGATTACCTACCTCCCCATGGACTATAAAAGAATGGTTGCATCCATCTTATTAATTAGCTGTCAAACAGACAGAGTAAGCATGAGTTAGTGTGTAGATGAATTCCTTATTGAATAAATATACTATTACCAAGTATTGACTTTCCTCTTATTCGCTATTATTACATATCTCCTACTTTCTTTTTGTGTGGATAATTGGCTGCCTTTGCCATGACACAAAAGGTCAAAAGCTCTGGTAGGTCTAAAACTCTGATAGGTCTAAAACTCTGGTCTAAAGCTATGATTGGTCTAAAGCTATGATGGATCTAAAGTATGATAGGTCTAAAGCTCAGATAGGTCTATGACCTTTATAATAAAGAGAAAGAGCCTTTCCCATTTTGGATAGTAATAGCAGAGGCTGTTAGGTAACCTGGCCTTTGCTGTATGACACTATTCAGAGGCAACATGATCTATTGTCAAAGAAACATGTCAGAGTATTCAAAAGAAAAAGTGAGAATCTCTTTCCATTTTCAATTTGACAGGCTATGAAGAAGACACACATTTCTGCCGAGGAGCATTTTGTTTGATGAGAACATATACACATATACACTATGTCCCTTTTTGTACCATGGACTGATCCACAGATACTACAGGCATTTCTATTTCACATAAAAAAAAACAATGGACAGTACTAAGTAGGTGATATGAACTCAGTTTTCTATACACACCTTTATTTTTGTACAAACACTCACATCTTTGTTGTATGTCTTTTTCCTGCTCAACTTTTACTTTGATAAAAGTAGTTATTAAGTAACAAAAATTGTTGTTATAACATTTTTCTATGGACTATCAGAATGTGGTCATCCAGCCTAAAATAAATAAAATTAATCTTACACTCTGTAATTACATGTATGAAGAAGAATGCTAATATATACACAAGTTGAAAGAATCAGACATTTTCAGCTTTTCATTTCTTATAAATGTTACAAGACGAGATCTTGCCTTGATTTGAAAAAAAGAAAAAGAAAAAAAAAATAAGAAAAAACGGAAGTTACCACTTCGAGTTCTCAACTCAAAATGAAAAGTTGGTCGTTCACGCATCGGCTCCGCGCAAAACTTCCGTTTGCGATAAATTAACAAAAAAAAATACATTAATAGATATCCAATCGGAACGCTTCCCGCGGGGCACAAAAATTGCCCGTTTCTGAGCCTACAAAAAATGTATAAATAGACGGACCAAATAATTATTTGTCAGACTTGCTCCTTTACACTACTCGTGCTAACAGATTCTACGCCACTGACCGGCGCCTGTCATCCGATACTTCAAACGATCGCCGCCGTTAGGAACGCTGCCCTTGTTTTCAAGAAAACCATCCCTTCACCACGAGACAAGTACAGTATATGAACTTTGTAACTATCACCCTGAATTCATTCTTTAACTATGAACATATTTCTCCATTCTACTCTCTGTACTTAATCTATTTATAAAAATTTTCTATAACATCATTACTGTGTTATTGTGAGTATCTATACGTTCTTTGTTTTGCAACCATACGCATTTCTCGCCCACAACATTCATATCACAGATATCAACAACTCAGAATATAACATAAAGCATAAAAAATAAGGCATTTGAAGAATTTCCTCCGTGAAAATGAATGTAAAAAAATGAATGTGAGTAAGAAAAAATAGATCCAATAAATTTTCAAAGTTATTAGATGAAATTTGACAAAATCGACAAACTGAAAGATCAAAATAATTGATCATCTTGAAAAAATCAAACTGAAATGACCACAGCTATTGAATTTTGATTATAATAAAAAAAAATTTGTTCTATGGTGACTTTACAAAAGAAGGAAAAAATCAATGATTTTACAAGTGTTTCATCAACTGTGTGTACATAACATACATAGATTGATAGTCATTTACTAAGCTTTGTTTAGTAATGTCAAAAGTATGGGACACCCAGTGAGTATGAGAAATTTAACGATTCCCCATATAGGTCATAAGAAAGAATAGAAAATACTAGTGGATTTTCAAACATGCGGAAGGTTTGCTAAAAACATATTCCTTTAGCGATCAATTCTTAAAGTGGGACAAATTACAAAAAATACTTATCTGTGTTGGTCTGAATATCTTGTTTGTCTTTCTTGTATATGTTTCTGGTTCTTTAGGGTTGTTGGTTTAAAAAGACCATTGTTGGTTGGTTTTATTTGGGCTCAAATGTCCGTTCACATGCTGGTTTGCCAGCTTAACGAGAGCCAGCCAGCCAACCTGCTTGGCTACCGGGTCATGTCTGTCACTCTATTGTCTTGTCTGTAAAGGAATGCCCTTGCCTTTTACTTCTGTCTGTCTGCTCTGTGACTGACCCCTACTTCAGGAACTCACTCTTCTGGGTGCACAATGTTGGGGGAATAACTCATATTTTTCATATGAGAAACAAACTCATTAGTAATGGTCAGTTATTCTTGCTGGACTTTGATGAAGCACTTGTAGGAAAAGCTAGATGAGAACTACACAAGAATGCTGCATGCTGTTTTAAACAAATCCTGGAAGCAGTACCCCACAAAACAGCTGTTTTATGGGCACTTACCTCCCATCTCATAACTCATAAACCGTTCAAATAAAACATGCAAGACATACTGGGCATATATATATATATATATATATATATATATATATATATATATATATATATATATATATGCCCAGTATGTCTTGCATGTTTTATTCAAATGGTTAAAACTGTTAAATCAAATATATACATATATATATATTTGATTAAACAGTATAGACATCTTTTGTCCACATATTTTTGTTTTGATCCTTTCAAGTCACCATATGGATATTATGATTAATGTTTAATTCTTACGAAGTTGTAATGTACTTGCAAAGGTTCTATCGCTTTTGCAATATACACACCCCCTGATGATGTTCCAAGATGGGTCTGAAAGAACTTGTGAACCAATTAATCATGGGAGATTTATCAGCCAATTCCAGTCTGACATTATAGTATCCATATGGTGACTTGAAAGGATCAAAATAAAAATATGTAGACTGAAGATATCTATACTGTTTAATCAAATATGTCTCAATAAAAAAATGCTGCCCAAATACACACACACACACACACACACACACTCACACACACACACATATATATATATATATATATACACACACATTTTCTTGGATTACTTAAGTCTGTGCCTTGAAGCTTATATTCATATTTTATGATTTTCCTAGGCATATACATTAATATAAAAAAAAAAATACAGATTTATATGATCTGTACTTTGTCGAAAACGAGGAAGGATTCGAAATCTCTCGATGAACTAACGAAACGTGGATTCTGCACAATGTTTCTAATGTCAGGTGATGTATTTTAAAGAAACGAACGCTGATTCATTGATCAAACAGCCAATTGTTCTTGTCATAAACAGCCAACTTTTCTTCTTATACAACTTTTCCAAATTTTTATATATTTTTACACCTTTTATACATCCATCGTTAACTTAACATCACTAATATAACCCCTCATAGCCTTGATGATGGTTCAGCAGAACCAAAACACTATAGTGTCGACTTTGTTTCTCAATAAATTTCCCCTTTCTATTTGGTTTACTTGTCAATTTTTCTTCACAAACTGTCGGATTACAATCCATTATTTTCTTCCATATATATATATGTTAATGTAAGAGTTTGCGTTTCAACCGGTATAGTTTTTTAGATTGAACTTTGCCTCCCGCACCGGTCACTTCCAGGTGGAAGGTGCAGGAGGAACTTCCAGCCCGAACACCAGCTGGCGCGAATTCGGTCATTTTCAAATTGACCAGCATGCGAGATCGACATTTTTTCTTCGTGGGTCACTAGCAAGGCAAAAAAGAGGTAAGCACGTGAATTCTCTTGAATTGATTCGATTTAAATCATTACTTTCGTGGTGTGTTTCCTTTTGGAACATTTACGAGTGTGTTTATTTTGTTTCAGTTTTCAAGTTGGAGAATGTAAAGTTCGAGAATGTGTACTTGTTTTTATGCTGAACATGTGCGCAAATAAAGATATACAACTTCATCAGTACGAGACTCGTGTCTTTGATTTTTGGCCCCAGTTGCTACTGTTAAAATATATATATATTAAATCTCTGATATGTTTGTTTATAACTGAATTAGTGTGGAAAATGGGATATTTTAGCAGAAACTTTTTTTTTATTATAAAGTAGCTTGACATTGAAGATGAAATTGATTTCCAGTCAATTTAGCAACCTGGAGTTGAGTTAGGGGTACTTCTGAAGTATCACATGGAAAATTTTCTGATCTTACACACATCATTAGAATTATTTCTTTCATCTTTCACTTTCTTGAAATCAAATCAAGACTGGAACAAGTGATGCTACATTGCTGAAAAGAGGAAGTATCAAGTGAAACAGAACAGAGCAATGCAAATATGTAATGTTACGACACCAAATAGACGTTTGTAATACTACGTCAATAAATAGATGCTTGCACCGCTACGGTTGTCAGCAGACCCCTGTAGTACTACAGCACCACGGACATTTGCACCATCATGGTTCTAATGGGTCAATGAGCGTAGCACTACGCCTTAAGTTTCAATTGGACATCCATCGTAACCTTACCTGAGAAAAAATGACGAACACACGAAACACATCTGCTAGTTCATTTGATATGAAGTTTATTTGCTACCATCCTTTCCCGGTGGTCGCCGACAAAAGAGAAACAAAGTATGAAAATGAGTCAACTGCTTTTGATAGACAGAGAGAAATAGACCATCATGAGAAGAGAGAGAGAGCAAACACAAACCTTGATATTATCTTTTGCATTTTCTATTGTAGTTCTCTCTTCACATCTCCGCAGCAGGTGTGAGAACACTTCACAGAGCTTACCCCAAAATGAGTGCTGTCATTTTTGGCCCATCTTCATATCATTGCATCTAGTTCCTAACTAACTTTCTTTTCCTGTTTTTTATCCCACATCCCCTCTAATGGCTTCCATTTCAGTTTCTTTCAGCCAATCAGAACCTGTTGCTGATTTGCTGCTGATACATGATTATTTTTAACCAGATCATCCACTTCTATCCTGACCTAGATTTGGAGAACCACTTAGTCTAGCTTGGAAACAACTTACTACTATAACAATCAACCTGATTCCCTAGTTATATAATAAATAACCCCCTTTTTTATGAATTAGTATTTATGTGGAAAAAATGTCTATGAAATAATGATGATGATTAGTATTTCCATTTTTCATTTAATTTTCTATGTAAAAAAAAAACAAAATTGATGTCAAATTAAAAATGTTTTTTTTTAAACAGCCAATAATTCTAAAAATTATTTGTATTTTATTTTCTTAATATTCAGATAATTTTCTTAATGATGGCAAATCTGTTCCTTAATAATAATTGTTTGTATTTTCTTAATAATTGTATCAATTGTTGATTAATTTTGTTTTGGGAATTTTTTCAGTAATGAATATAATTATTTTTTAGATTTTCTTATTTCATGAAAATTTTGTTGAAATATATTTCTTTTTTCAATTTGTTACCTCTTGCTACATAAAATTTTTAGAAATTTAAAAAAAAAAATATCTATATTTCTTATAAATGCTACATATTGACCTTTGACAGACCAATTCGTTAGGGATTTTGTAAACAGGATATGACACCTGTGTAAACAAGGAACAATGGAAATAAATCCCATGAATTGAGAACCGGAATGAAAATTTATGGGTATTAAGAATATTATATAATGGCAATTCCGAAGTTTCTTGTGTCAGATTTCACTTGTGTTGAAACGTTGAGTAACCAGTTGAGTTACAAGTTGAAGTGAGCTCTAGAACTCTGAGGAAGGACAGATTTATAAACATTGAGAGATTCTATTATGTGCATGTGGTTAAGTCCATTTCCTGGACAGTGATTGGTTCCTGGCTCAGGAATGGATATATTAGTGCCTATGTATATATACCAGCCTGTTTCAGTAATGTCACAGGTTCTTTATTGAGTTACAGCCCGTCTTATTTTTGTCTGCAAGCTGATTGCAAGCTAGGACCGCTGAGCTGGTAAGTGTTGTTATTATTGTTGTTTATTCTACACATTAGAGCAGTGACTTCTACAGACAAGAGATTCGCATGCAGATCCAGAGATTCAGAAAGCAGCCAACAAGTAGACAAGATATGCCGTCTTGGGCGCCACTCACAGGAATGGGGGCCAGCTGAGAATTAAACCTCCTGTCAAAGAAGCAAAGAAGTAAGGCTCTGAATGTCTGTCTATAATGCAGTGTCAATGATAGCAGTCCTCCGTCCATCTCTTAGTCTCTCTGTCTCTCTCTCACTTGCAGCTATTTTGACCCTTTTGTGACAATAAAAAAGAGGAAGATATATTTTCATAAACAAGCATTATGGTCTCTTCATTGGCTACACAACAAAAACATAAATCTTCAGAGAATTTAAGTCGTTAAAAATTTTGTCATGCAAGATAAATTCTGGCAGAAAACCTGCACAGTATCATAAGATAAAAAATAGAATAACACTAAAACATTGTTCAGTTTGGAAACATGTACATTTTTATTAAAGAAAATTTTTATAGAAATATAATTTTTTAAAGTTTATTGCTCATCAGTTAATTTAACTATTTGATTAAAATAAACAAATTACTGATATTGAGCACACTATAAATATAGAAAACTAAATTATTAACATTATATATATATATATATATATATATATAGGAAGTTGATCAACCATTATTAAGGATGAGCTAAAGGCTCCCTTTTCAATAGCTACTACACCAAAGTGTTTGGGAAAAGCACAATTCTATTTCCTAGATTGCTCTACTAACCCTTGATTTGTACTTTATAATGTTGAAGCAAGAAGGCATCTAGTACCAATAAGTTAGTAAGCCTTTTGTATGACTTGACCTGGGATTGAACCCCAGTCTCCCAGACATTAAGCCAATGACTAAGCTTTAACCGGCTCATTGGCTTAATGGTTACAGTGTTTGCCAATTGTCTGGGAGACTGGGGTTCAATCCCAGGTCAAGTCATACAAAAGGCTTACTAACTTATTGATATAGAAAGAGAGGAGGGGAGTCCCCATGGCGTAATGGCTAAAATGCTGGATTGAAGCCTCAAAGTGAGTGAGTGAGTTTGAATTTCAGCCAGTTACTTTCAGGCTAATAACTATGAGAAAAGTATGAACCCCCTTATGTGGGGGTAAATAGTATCACTACTGTTCTTCTATAGGGATGACTTTAGCATTAAATAACCCATGAATGTGGATATACCATTAAACAAAGAAATCAAAAAGAGAGGAAGGGAGAAAGCAAGGGAGAAGTACATCACTCACTCTACAGCCTAATGATGAAAAACATTGATTTATTTTTCAAAATAATCTCTTTCCTTTAAAAAGTATTTTTACCTTACCAAGTAGGCTGTGACAATTTAGTTTTAAATGAATGATAACATTGAACATTGTCACTTTGAAACCAGGCATTGGCTATTGATTCATTTTGATGTCAAACAAACTTGTCACAGCATAGTGGTATGTATGTTGCTTATTTTATGATAAACAACAACTATAATTAGATTTTTCTTTTTCTTTTCAGTTTATTACACATGTGTACAACAAAAATGACTGTTTTGTTGGCAAACCAGACAACTGATACTGTATTAAACTAAATCAAATACATTGATTCTGTTTTCAGATTTGTCCACACTTCACAGCTATTTGAGGTATGTCCCTGACTTAATCATAAGGATGAGGTTTTCTGTGCTAAATTGAACCTGAGTGTCAACAAAAATATGTATTTCTAAATTATTTTTCTAAAATGATCTATTAGTAGAAAAGTGATTTAAAAAAAAAAAGAGCATTTTTCTTTTGTTTCACTTATGATTACTGCCTTTAGGTGGTTCCATAGTTAGTTTAATCTTGAGTTCTTCTTTTGTTTAATTTACTTTCTTTGTTTTAAAGGCATATCAACCTTCATGGGTTATTTAATGATAAATTAATCTTTTTAGAACATCAGTTATACTATTTAACTCATAGCCGGTGGGATAAGGGGGTTCAATATCTTTCTCAAGAGTATTAGTCTGAAAGTGAATGTAATGGAGTTTGAACTCACTTACTTTGAGACCAAAGTCTATCACTTTAGCCACTACACCATGGACACTCCCCTTTTTAGAATTTAGGCTTCTTGTTGTATATATATTTACCCAACCCCTCCGCTCAGGCAGGATATGACACAAGGTCAATTTTTTTAAGTGGAGTTTAACAGGTTTGAATTCAGAGTTTTCCTTCTCCTAGACTTGTTGCCTCACCAAGGCTGAAGAACACAGTCTGCCCTACTATTTACCCATAGCTGGAGGGAGAATAATTGGATTCATACCTTTCCCAAGGGTATTAGTGCTATGTGAAATGCAATCAGTCCAGGATTTGAACTCGTGTCGCCGTGTCCAATTCCTGTGACGATAACCATTACACCACGGGCACCTCCGAGCACAACGGGCACCTTCTAGGCTTCTTGTTGTATAGGAGAACAGTGTAAAATAAGTTTGTTTTTCTTTTCATTTTTGCTGTTAGCTCAGATTTAAGCAAAGACTAATTCAAGGTTAAGATTTTTAACCTCCTGTCTCATGTCTAGTGATCAACTATCGCAAAACAATAGCAGCAGCTTCAGTAGTCAGATACTAATTAAGTGAATAAATGAACCAAATGGTTCTTTAAAATTCGTTCAAGTTTTAAATAAAACTCATTTGTAATTTCTTTTGGGATTAGTAACAAAATTTCCAAACAGAATTTTTCAAAAAATCTTTTTTTGCTTCAAAGTTTGTTTTATTCACTTAGATTTCATGATTCATAGAAAAATTGTAAAAAAAAAAAAGAATTATATCAATAATTAAAAAAGAATCTAAACAACATTTATATTTTTATTTTGTTTTTATTTATTTGATATTTTAATTTAATTAAAATTTATTTCTAAGTAAAAAATAATATATCAAAACTTAAATATCAAATTAACTAAAAATTTCAATTTTTCCATTTTTTTCTTTTTTAATTTTCTAAATGCTTCTACTGAGAAGGTGATGTAGAAAGATATAATCTGTGATCTTTTATTTTTCTCTCTTTCCAGGGTAATTTTAAAATATTACCAGCTTGATAAACTTGTCTCACCTGGATTCAATTCAGAGTTTTTTCCTTTTCCTAGACTTGTTGCCTTAACAAAATGAGAGCATCACATTTGTCCTATTTAAGTGGTAAGAAAAGATGGATCCATGCCTTTCCCAATGGTATTAGCAAATAACTAAAAGCAAACAGATTTGTTTGTAATTTGAACTTGGTCCGCCAGATCAATTTTCTTCATCAATGACTTTTATACCATCAACACCTTTTAGTTTTTGCCACAAACAAAAAGTGTCTCATTCATTTTTTACTTTTTTTCTTTAGATAAGTTCAACAAATAAAGAGAAATAGATAAACTTATTATTAAAAACAAATCAAGTCACTTATATTTTATAAACAATATTTAAAGAAACAAGCATTTTAGATTCGTTTGGATTTTTAATACATAAAAAAAATCTAAAGAGTTACCTATGACATTTTATAGATGGAAGCTGTAATCTAAAAACGTCTAAAAAGTTCAGATTAGAAAATTACTTTATTTTGATAAAAACTTGAAAGTTTAATTATAAAAGTTATATATAATCCCAGGTCGTGTCATACCAAAAACTCAAAAACGGTACTTGATATCTTCTTGCTTAACACTCAGCATTATAAGGTATAAATCAAAGGTAAGTGGAGCAATCCAGTGAAAGAAGTAAGCTCTCCCCTACACTTCAGTGTAGTAGCTATAGAAAAGGGAGCCTTCAGGTTGCCGTCAACAAGGGTTGGCCAACATGCATACATATATATATATATATATATATATGTGGTGCCTTCAATAAGTTCCCAGACTTTTTTTGTACAGGCATTTAAAATTGGCATAGACTTTTGAAAATTCACTGTTATTGCTATACATCTTATGAGATGACTGACTAATTTTTATGGTTTCAAGTTCAAATGAACAGCTACAGCAGCAATTTTAATACACCCTACTAAAGCCTGATTATCACAGCTGGTGAATTTCAAAAATGCAATCTGGACGTGAGGACACTTTAGAAGAATGATATGCAATAAAATTGTGTTTTAAACTTGGAAAAAATGCCACAGAAACGTATGGAATTCTTCAGACTGCTTTTCAACCATCTTGCATGAATCGAGCATCAGTTTTTAAGTGCCATAAGAGATTCAAGGAAGGCAGGGAGTCTGTGAGTGATAATGAGAGGTGTGGGAGGAGTAAGGAAGTCAATACACCAAAGTTGATTGGCCAAAGGGTTAGGGTTAGGATTACTATGTTGAGGTTTTAAGGGAGTTCAAGAAGAGATTCAAATCGGGTCAGTGGCATTTCCACCAGGACAATGCACCAGTCCACAACTCCATCCTTGTCACAGACTATTTGACCAAGATGGGCATCAAGACAGTTCCTCAGTCTCCCTATAGTCCAGACCTTGCTCCCTGTGACTTTTGCTTATTCCCTAAGCTCAGAGGTTGTTGTTATGAGAGAATTGAGGAGATGAAAGAGGCTGTGACGAAGGTCATTGACACGCTCGCACAAGAGGACTTCGATGGGGCCTTCCAGAAGTTGTTGGAACGGTACCACAAGGAGATTACTTCGAAGGGTCTAGAGTTTCATGTGTGTACTATCAGTAAAAGTGCTCATACGAAAAAAGTCTGGAAACTTATTTAATGATCCTCGTATATAACATTATGGTTCTCAAATAGACGTCTGTAATACTATGACACCTAACAGATACTTGCACCCTCACGGTTCTCAGCAGACCCTTGAAGTTCTATGGTACAACATACACATTTCTACCACCACAGTTCTAACAGGTCTATGAGTGTAGCACTACGCCTTAAGTTCCAATCAGACCTTATTGTAAAAGTGATGAACACACAAAACGCCATCTGTTGGTTCGTTTTATATGAAGTTTATTTGTTACTATCTTTTTTTGGTAGTCACTGAAGAGAGAAAAAAATAATTTGATTACTTTAACTAGACAGAAAGAAATAAACCATCATGAGATGAGAGAGAGAGAGAGAGAGAAAGAGAGAGAGAGAGCAGATACAGCCCTTGATATTATCTTTCTCATTTTCTGTTGTAATTCCCGCATGTGCTTGCTCATGGTCCTGTCTTGACCTCTTCGCGTCTTGGTTCCAACTCTTCTTTTTTCCATCCCGCATCCACTCCCACGGCTCTGGAACGCCTTTCTGCCAATCACAGCCGATTTGCTGCTGATACATTTCTATTTTTAACTTGGGCATCTGCTGTTATCCTGACCTAGACTTGGGTAAGCTCTAAGTGTGACACTATGAGTTGGATATATGCACATATATGTATACACACGTGTGTGTGTGCACCCATACCAGTGTGTGTATGTGTGTGTGTATATGTGTGTGTGCGCCCACGCCCACGCGCACCTGCGCGCACGCGCACATATGCACACATATATATGTGGCGAGATGAGTTAGATTCGGCCTGGGTATCGAATTTCAAATGTTAGGAAAGCCCATTAACTAGATTAAGGAAATCTAGATAAGAAAATGTTTATACATATAGTTGCGGACGTGTTAAGTACTTGTCAGAACTTAAAAGGGTCTGAATTTAATGTCCCTGTATCGGAGACGGCCAGTCTAGGAACTAATTTTATGTCCGGGTTTTTTTAAGAGAGAATTGGCTCCCCAAAAAGTTATGGGTTTATTCGTGGGTGTTCCATTAGCCGGAAATAATAATGAGACATTCTGTATATATACAGGTGCATTTTGGGTCCGAGGGTCAGACTTAGTTTGGGTTCGAAGGGAGTTGATTAGACCGGGACAAAGAAATAACGAACAGTGACATTACCAGCCGGACCCAGTTAGTTAAGATAATCTTTTGCCAGCCGAAACTCAAACTAGAATTAATCATCCACTAAGTGTTACACGCTTCTCAACATCCCTTGACGTTTTAACCACAAGTTGTTGTTTTGTCTTGTTCTTTTCTCTGTGAACCTGCTTCTCGCTTTGATCCGGCCCACATAAGTATTCAGACGTGGACTCAATGACTTATGCAAACTGCAGAAGTGGGTATTATCACATAAGTCTAGCTAGGAAACAACTTACAACTAAAACAATCAACCAGAGTCCCTAATTATATTACATATATATATATATATATATATATATAATCGCTTATTTATAATGATCATAAAAGACCGAATTGAAAATAGATAACAAAACATTCATTTACCACAATTTGATTCCTAAATATGAATATTCAAATTATTCACCCCTATTAAACAAGAAGTTGGCCAATATATGAAAGACATACAGCTAGGATGACAGTTATTTTGAAAATAGATTATAAGTAGTACATACAAACGTGCATGCGCTTGCATATACACGTAAATATGCGCGTGTTCCCAAAACCACTAGTACGGTGTTTAGATCTGTGGGGTTTGAGGTTTGAAGGTTAGGGGCTAAGGGCAAGGCTGTGTTGCCGTAAGATATCTGACTCCATATTTTGGTTATATTATTTTACCCCACGTTGACTGGCCGGCGCAATGCCTTGCCCAAAGAAAGTCCCAAAAAAGAATTATACAAAAAGAAAAGACAGCAACAGATAAGAGACGAAGACGTTTCTTTTATACTTTCCTTTATTTACTGGGTTCAACAAGCATTCCCTGGATGGGGGAGTTTTTTCCTGAATACATTGAAACGGTTGAATCCCCCAGTTAAGGTGTCAAAAATATGTTAATTCGTTTCATGTATGTAGGTGTCCGCATTTGGTATTTCGTGGCTTCCATAAGGGTTAGTTTTCTTTTGGAAGTTTATCAAAGTCCGGTAAGAGTTAGTTTATAGTTCTGTAGTGGGTCTTGTATACTTTAGCATAGTGCTGACCGATAGAGAGAGGGATACTACTGGGTGAAGGGACTAACTGACGCTACGTCCAAAGACGCATGCGTGGTACCCAAAACACCCGACAGCAAAATGGTGTTGTTGGTTCGACGGACACTGCCTGAAAGAAAAAGAATACTTTGCTCCCTTTGTTAAGAGGAAAACCTTTTTTCTTTTACGCGTGCGTCATCCCCTTTTCCTGTGATGGACCTCTGGGAATTTTCTGCAAATTTAATTGTTTTCTTTTTATTTATCTATTTATTCATTTTCATTTAATTTTAATTTTTTTTATTTATTTATTCGTTCCCTACAGATCTAACACAAGGTCAGTTTAATGCAGGGACTCCCAGGAAATGAGCCTACCAAGATATATGAGACGAAGGTGGGCAAAGTAAAAAAATCATACAGTCCTATTGACATACCTCCTTATAGAGGTGCCACGGGCGTCAGGCAGTAACGCCAATCCTTACTTTTTTTAGATTGTGGATGGGGAGGTGAAGCTTGGAGGAACAGCTCACTGATTATATTCAATTGACATCTCTCATGTCAAGACAAGCAACCTTATCTATAAAGATATTTGTGTACTTACCTTTAAGTCTCTGACGAGGCATTTTTGTAAATGAAGAAAAGCTTTAATACCATTCATTTAGAGAGAAAACAGTAAAAATGTGATAAGTTTTAATAATAATAAACATCTTACTCTGCATTTTTAAAGAAAACTTCTTAAGACAGAGCCATTATAATCTATCAGTTCCAACGTTTTTAATCATCTCTAATTAAATAAACTGATTCTTTTTTTAACCAGTTCTATATTTATTATTTAAGTTATTTTTCAAACATTTGAATTTGAATATAAACAAAAACCTAATTTCGAAATTGTTCTGAACAATGTTTTAAAAAGATCTATGGACACTTATTGAGAAAACAATATTGAAAAATTGTAATTAACGCTTTTCAGCTTTTTGATGAGGTTGAAAAAATCGTTCTTTTACTCTTGTAAAAATAATTCATTTTTCAAAAAAATTTATCAACCTATGAAGAAATGGTTTAGATATCGAAAATGTGTATTAAAAGGTTTGCATACTTGTAAAGAGGTCGGAATTTTAAAATCCAGGAATACTTTTTTTTTATATTCAAAATTACTCTGAGGCCAGTTGGTCACTACAAGCAAAGAATAGACAAATAGGTAAGGTGTGATAAAGTGTATTACAAAGGGACAGCAAAGCTGAAAAAGAAATCGAAATTTAGACAGTCATACACTTTATTCCTTAACTCTGGACTTTTGGGTAAAAAACGGTCGTGAGAAAGTTTAATCCACAATGCAGATGTTCTTGGAAAGAGAAGCTGTTTGAGTGGAGTGGGGAAGATTCAGTAAAAAAAAGGGGGAGGATTCTGCACCCTAATACTAGAATGTATAGATGAAACTAATGAATGCATTTCATCTGAACGTCTTCCATAAAAGTAGCGATAGATAGGGACAAATTTCCCCCATTTCTTGAGGAGATCGGATTTTGCAAGAGGAAAAGAAAATGTCGATACTTTTTCTCGATTAGTATGATATCCACTAGAACAGCCAAATGAAACACATTTGTTAACCATTCTTGTTAAACAAAATATCACGAAAAACTTTTAAAGTTCAATGTTGAAATGTAATTAATTATACGCTAACAAATTTACCAAACAGCGTCTGTAAACAAAACAGGGCATATAAGCGATTGAGAATCATAAAAGCAATATAACTCACAGCCGTTTATAATTCGTAGATTAGCAAAAGACAAAATGTAATTATTCATTTTGATATTGAAAGGAATTAAAATAACGTCGGATAAATTCTACCAACATGATTATATTATTTTCTCTGTTCAATTTTTAAAGTTAATTTTCTATTTAGGGTAATCTAATTTTCTCTGTTCAATTTTTTATGCTACTTCTCTCTTTAGATTAATTTCATATTCGGCCATTAATGGGTTGTTTTATTCTATTTATTTATTTTTACATTACATCGGCCTGTTAGAAATCGGCCTGTTAATGTAACACGCGGGGCCGTATTTATTTATTGGTCGTATATATATATATATATATATATATATATATATATATATATGTGTGTGTGTGTGTGTGTGTGTGTGTGTTATGTACATATATATAAGTTGGCCAACCGTGATTGAGGGTGACCCGAAGACACCCTTTTCAATAGCTACTAAACCGAAGTGTAGGGGAGGGTGCTGCTCCTTTCCATGGATTGCTCCACTTACCTTTGATCCGTAACTTATAATGGTGAGTGTTAAGCAAGGAAGCATCAAGTACCATTTTTTGAGTCTTTGGTATGACTCGGCCTAGAATTGAACTCCGGTCTCCCAGACTATTGGCAAACATTTTAACTATTATGCCAATGGGCCAGTTACACACACACACACACGCACACACACACACACACACACACACACACACATATATATATATATATATACTTTTTATTTTTTCAGTAATTTCATAGTTAAACTAAGTTACAAGATTTTATAAAATAGTTATTTAAATTTCGTGGATGAAAAATTGAAAGCCAAGCTGGGTGGGGAAAAAATGACATTAGTTTGATTATACTTGTTTGGCTGGGAAAGTTCACCGTTTAACGCCTGAGCCCCAAAATGAGGAATGCCGAGTGCCTCAAGAATTTTTGTAATGTTTGTGGAGTTAGAAAATAGAAAAATAAAATGAAAAATAAAATAAATTTTAAAATTCTCAGAAGCCTATGACAGGAAGCAAAATCCGTGCATGCCTGAAAAACAGACTTACCGGCACCAAAGAGAAATCCGTTCACACTTCAGCCTTCACCACTGTCAGTGAAAGGACCCTCTTTCCCTCGACTGCTAGCAAGATAGCGCACCTGTTTGCGAAGTCCAGGGTCTTTGCAGTATCCTGTGTTTACTGCTAGCAAGCCACCACTGCCAAAGATATCTCATGGAAAAACACCTTCTGGACATACCACAAACTTCAACTTCATAAACCTACCGAAAATGACTCTCAATATATTCTAATACCTTGTTTGAGAAACGTGACATATTTCTATTGGTTCAACAAAATTCTCCCACCACAGAGTAGTCATTAAAAACCCTAAAATAAAGTTGAAATTAAAAGGTATCTTCGTTTCTTTCCTTCCTTCCTTAAATTCTCTTGCAGCCTTCCACAGACAAAGAAGCTGACAAGTTAAATGTGCTAAGAAGAAGAACAAAGTCAGATCCATAAACCCAAAACTGACGTCCAACAACGACAAACTACGAAACGAACGAAATAATAACCAACCAAATCTTTCTTATCCCCTATATGGTCACGCATGTCTCAATTCATGCATGAACTTAGGTCAAATCTGGCTTGGTAAAAAATCGAATAAAACTATCAATATTAATATGCTTTATGTTATAAGATTTACACTCCCATATTTTTAAACGGCCAACGAAGAGCACATGGAGTAGAAATTTCTGGAAAATTAGGATCCAACGCTCATTTGTCCCCAAAGCCCAAAAAGTAAGGCGTTAAGATAAATTAAGTAGTTTCGGAAACGTGATTGGACAATGTAGTCATATGCCTGTGTTTTCAACTACGTCCATACATTTGTAGAGAAGAGGAAAATCTCGTATTTTGGTTTGGCGCGCTATTTAATTCAACACGGAATTTCACCCAATCAGGATGACTTATCCTATTCAGCCCGGACCTTCATTTCCGGCTAGTAAAACGGGTGAGCGACCAAACACACTCTCTTCGGCTTGAGACGGCGACCAGAACAGACGTGCCTCTGGTCGTCCCTGCTTAGCGATGTTTTTAGCTAGACAAGCCACCCAGTGTGGACATCTCACTGTGGCTTTAACACTAGCAGCAGCAACATGGACACTCAACGAGGGAACCATCTAATTTATGGATTCTTTACGAGGAATCCCAGTTGAACATAAATTAGAAACATTCAGCATGCCTTCCACAGGCACCACTTCATGTCACCCCAAAAATTGACTATGTCGATCCGAGCGAAACTCCGCTCTCGACAACATGGGGATATCGCAGACTCTCCTCCAAAAACCAGATACAAAACTACACGGTAACTTTAAATACTTCCCTCACACGTCCAACAACACGCTGCTATCTCAACATCCCGCTAAGACATTTCGTCTCAAACATCCAACAAGCCTAAACACCACGAGTCTTGCAGCTTCCAAAAGCAAACCAAATATTCAAAGCTGCAAATAAAGAACTTTCGTTGTTATGTTGTTAAAGCAAAGTTTTTAATTCATTTGTGTGCCTAAAAACAATAGTGTTATCCTCAAAACGTTATACATTGAACTCCGAAGAAATTTGCCTTGCACAAAAATAAATCTTGCATTTGAAGCCGTTCACACAACTAGGATACCTATATATTCCACGCTTTCAAAAACAACTTCCTCTTTCCCTCTCTGTGCTCGCACAGCCTCAGACATTTTGCCATGTACAGCTTCAGACAATAGCCAACATGGGAAAACTTACAGCTAAAGAAAACACGTTAGCCATATCAAAATCACGAGCTTGCTTATCATCATTCAAATTAGTCAATTTGCCATGGACTTTAACATCACCTCACACATATAAATATACACATTCAGCCATTGGGCAGTCACATACTTCATACGTACTTTTTAGTTCACATGCGTACATACACACACATATATATGTAAGCAGGACTTGTTACCTTTTAACCTCCTGTCTTAACGACGAACATACGTACACACAGATATGTTCAAACAACACACACTTATATTCTCATAATAGTTGTATTATACATGCCCCCCACACACAAATACCTAACAGATATATTCGCACATTAATTACTTTTCCTAGTTTGTTTTGTGGTATAAAATTCACCTGCTTTAACATTCTCGTTGTTGTGAAATTTCCTTTGTCTACGTTGTTCATATTCTTTGTGTTGTTAATTGTAGAACGACACTCGGAGTTGTTTTTTTTTCTTACAAAAACTCCACGAGAACAAAACCCTCACTCCAAGTAGTGACCACCTTACCGTGGCCGAGCGATGGCCACGACCTTACACGTCATCCTCCACAATGTTGAGCACTATTTAAGTCGTACCGTATCAAAAATTATCTATAATCAATAATCATCAAATTAGTAGTTTTTTTGTTTTATTTGTTTAGCTTAATTTTTTTTTATTATTCTGCAGATTACATACAGATTATTATCAACACTTTCTCAAAATTCACTCTTTTCGAATAAAATAAACTTATTGGGCTATATTTTTACTTTTTAAGATCTCGAAGAATCCATAAAGTTACGTTTTGTTTGTTCAAGATTTTGAAAAGACTTAACTGAAAATTCTAAACTTGAAATGAATTAAAGAAGAAAAAGTTAACTCTAATTGAGAAACGAAAACTGGACAAATGATTTTAAAAAATAGTTTCAGGTCTTCTGGTATTAATATTGTTCTTTAAGTTAAAGAAAGATTTCAGATTTAGTTTTTGTTTTATTTTGTGTTCTTTTACGTTATTTATTTATTTTTGCTATAAAAATAATTTGATTAAAGGCTCAAGTGAAGCAAAAATATTCACTCCTTACGAAAATGTTTATTTGAATCAAATAATTTTATTACTAGCACGAATTTATTCATATTACTTAAATATTGATTTCTTTGAGATTAGCTTTAAAATTTACAAAAATGACGGGTGTAAAATGAAAATACCTTTCAAAGTTTTGTTTGAATCAATGAAAAAAAAAATTAAGAGAAAGAAAGAAAGAAAACAGTAATTTTTTTAAATAGAACGAAAGAAAAATTCTAACCACGTGTGGATTTTCGAATTTAGAAGTCAAAAGTGTACTTCAGTTTTACTTCCGGAAAGAAAAAAAGTAATGTGCTTCACTAACCCAGCATAGTAGGAAAAGAATTGAGTTTAGACTGAATGCTTTGTTTAATGTTGATTTTTTAAATATCAAATAAATAATATTTAATTAATGAAAAATAAATTGATAAAAAATAAATAAATAAATAAAGAATAAAATCAAAAAGCACATCACATGCTTTTTCTTTTTTTTTAAATTCCATATTGTTAATTTTAAAATACGTCAAAAAAATTCTCCTCAAATTTTATTTAGATAAGTGTAAAAAATTTTTTTTAAATCAATTTAATCACATGACATTTGATATGTGTTTTTCACAATTATTGTAGAGAGAAATATGTTTTATTTTGCTTGTTTTCACAATTCAATTGTTTTGGGGGTTTTATTTTTGTTATTCTCCAAATATCTTTGTAAATTTTAAAAATAAAGATGTCAAAATGTGAACAAGTTATGCGAATGAATAATTTTTTTCTTAATATGTGCCACGACAAATATGATTTAAAGTCTAAGTTTAGATTATGTACTTTATTATTAGCATTCACATTTTCCTTCACGAGTTATTTGAATAATTTGTTTAGGCGATGGTCACAACTTTTATTGTAGATGTTTTATAATTGCCAAAGTAAATAAAAAAAGAAATAACATTTTATCATGGCCTTTTTTTAATTGTCTCGATTTTTTTTTACATTAATTATAGAATTAAGAAATTCGTTTTTATCACGATGTTTTATTCAAACTTTTTTTTGACGGCATTAGTCTATCGGAAGATACAACAAACGCAAGAAAATAAATAACGATAATTGAATAAATTTAGTACGAAAATATACAGAAAAGCAAAGTACCGTTTTAAAAAACTGCATTTTTATGCAAATAATGTGTCTGATGCCGATTATTTTAAAGGAAAACGTTCTGCAGCAAAGTGGGATAAATAAGCTTTTCTGGATAATTTTAGGAATGTTTTACACTATCAGTGCGACTTCAAATATTTGCAATGTGTATTATCTGAAGTAAAAGAAAATAATGCTGTCAAAAGTTTAAAAAAAGGATGTTGTGTTGGTTTAGAAAACATTAAACAAAGAAGAGAAATCGTTACGAGACAGACTTGTGTCTTCTTCTTCTTCTTCTTCTTCTTCTTTGCCTAAAGTCTGAAAGCATAGGAATTGATTTTGAAGGTGAAATGGTAGAATCCTTTCTTCTTCCCTGCTTGTTTTTCAAGTAAAGGCACATGTCGCTCTCGTAGCCAAAGAAAAAAAAACAAAAAAAAGGGAAATACTTAAAAGTAATATTTATGATTCAAATAAAAGAAAGAAATTTTTTTAAATCAATATTTTATTTATTTTATATATAAACAATAAACAATGATATCGATATACTTTCTCTCTTTCTTTCTTAACTGTAGTAAGATCATTCATCTATGCTTCAGTTGCAACTATCTTCTTCAAGTCGAAGTTCAAATGAAATTATACGCAGTAGGTTGCAGCAAACAAAAATTTTTCTTATTTTCCAGGAAAAGAAGTCAACAAGAAAAATCTTAAGAATGAAAAAAAAATTGAATTTTACATAATTCCTAAAAATTAGGTGTTGTGAGATAAAAAAAAAAAAAAAAAAAGAAATTAAAAGTGATTATTGAGAAAGGGAAAAAAGATCGAAAAGGGTCTGAAAAATAATTAATTAGTTTTTTAAAAAATGATAAAATTTAAACACGCATAGCTTAAATGTCAAAGATCAAGTCTAGTATTCAATGAACAACGATAAGTAAAGGAATAAATTTAAATATTTTTTAGATTATTTTCAATACAAGATTATTTGTCTATCTCAACTGACAAGAAAATTACTTAACATGAAGTAAAAAAACAAAAAAGAAAAAGTTTTATCATTCAAAATAAAAACAGAGAACTATCTTAAGATTTTTAAAGAGATTTAAAATTTATGCCATTATTAGCAGTAACATTAACAGTTAACATCCTAATTAATTTTAGTGATCAACAAATATAAATGACCAAGCGATTGATAGGTTTCATGATATTCTCTCTCTCTCTCTCTCTCTCTCTCTCTCTCACATACAAACACAAGCACTCTCTCTATCTGACACACACACTCACACAATTATTTCCAAAATTAAGAAAGTTTTTTTTTCTTCCAGTTCAGATAACCTTTTAAGTTTTCTGAGGCAATCGAATAACTTTATGTATCTTAAATAAATACAAGGGACTCTAAATCAATAACAGTTACTAAAATAAATAAACTTATTTATTTATGAATTACCCAGTATTACGAAATTAGACACTACTATATTTTCATAAATCACCAGCCGGACCCATATGCCATACTTTAGTTTAAAACATTGATAAATCATCTATTCAAATGTATCTATAAAATAAATGTGAAACGTTTACACAGCTTTGTGTGTGTATGTGTGTGTGTGTGTGTGTGTGTGTGTATATATATATATATATATATATATATATATGTGTGTGTGTGTGTGTGTGTGTGTGTGTGCGGTCTTTAAAGGAATTTAACCAAATGTAATCATAGCGTGGTCTATTATTTATAAATCAAACAATCATTTAATCTTGAAAATACGAAGAATTTTTTTCTTTAATTTGCCGGTAAAAATATTACGTGCAGAAAGCCAAACCATAAATATACCAAAAGAATCAGTAGAATCCATAATGTATTGTAATTAATTTTCTAAGTTTTACAGTTGCCCGCTCATAGGGCCGAGTAAAACTGATTGATTAAACATGGCTACTGCAGCGCATTAAATGATTTATATCTTTTTCTTTATTTCAAAGGTTAAGATACATTTCTATATACGAATGTTTTTTATTGCCTGAAGTAAGGCTCGAACCTTGCAACCAGGTTACAGGTTGAAAAATAATACCGTGTGGAAAGCCAAAGATGTGAAATCTGGAAGAAAGAAGTAAGAGGAAGAAAGAATGTGGTGGAAGGGGGGGTGAAATAAGAAGAGACACAAGAAGGAGGGAAAAACAATCATGGAGTAGGAGGCAAATAGAAAAATTCTAGAGGAGGAAGGGTAGGAGGAAGACTTAGCGATAGAGTTGGAGGGGGATGAGAAAGGAATAGTGTTTCAGAAAATGTGAATCAGACGCCATCTTGCTTTTTCACGTCTTTTTCCCTGTGCGCACGGCCCAAACATTAAACGTGAAAGTCGGCGGCGGCACACACACATGTGTTGTGTGTCAGATATTTCAACCGGGACGTTCGAATGTAAACATCATGAACCCCCCCGCTCATCTATGGGAACATGACTTGAACATATAAAAAGAAGCGAGAAATTCGCAATCAGGAGGATGTTTATTTTATTGATGGCGACGATTTCTCTATAAGTCTTGGTATTTTTTCCCAACTACCAGTCAAAACCCTCCGACGTGAGCTTTTTTCTTGGCTCTTCAGTCCTTTATCTACCCTCAAGAACAAGGCATTCTACATCAGTGCACAATAATATAAAGAAAATATTATTATTACCAATAATCACTTTTTGTGAGTGGTAAGGAAGAAAGGTATCGTTTGATATTTTTCTACTCATCTCGGCTTTGACATCAGCAAGCTCAGGAGAAATATACAAACCATAACAAAAATCGTGTTATTTTGTGGCAAAATCCCACAAATATTTATGACAACTACAAATTATGAACTGTTATCGAAATCCTTATACAGGTAAATTTCAAAAACAAAGCCACACTTCTTGCAAGTGAACAAGAAGTTTCTTAATTATTTTTCATTTATCGGTTTATTTTTTAATTTTATTTTGGTTTCATCCTTCTTTTTCTTTTAAATCAATTTTTATTCAGTATCTTCTTTCTCCTTCCCGAAAAAAGAGAAAAAAAGGGCAAACTAGTTTCCTTTTTTTTTTTTTTTTTTTTTTTTTTTTCCCCAACCTTTCAATTAATAATACCGAGAATAATGTGTCCCGTATTTACAGGGAAATATTGTATTCTCTGTTTTCTATGCTTGCTTCTCCCTTCTCCAGCAAAGTCGGAAAAGGGTCAACCCGGGCCCTCCACATCTTCAAATGCTGGACACTGGGACCACTGGAACCATACAAACATCACAGATTTCCAATTCGACACTAGTGGACACTCTAAAAAGACCAATTCTGACCAGCAAATCTATATACCCAGTGGCAATGCCAGTGTCTACTACGTTCGCATGTTGTTCGATAAGTATGGCCAGGGGGACATGTTTACTTTGGATAGCTTCAAGTTGTTGCTTTATAGTTTAGGCCTCCGTCCTTTAAACAATGACACCGACTTTTTGCTGACCAGTGATTTGCCTGTAACAACCCAGAAACGCGTTGAACCCGATCTGAATTCGGAAAACTCGACCCTCCAAAGTCCTCACCCAACGACGTTCGAAGACCTTTTAAGTGCCGGTCCCAGTGAAAAAAATCCCGACTTTGAAAAGAATCAGAAGTTAAATCGCTCACGTCGAGCATCTCCTTCTAAGGTATGTTAAAAATTCCTTTTTTTTCCCTCCTTATTTATCCTTTTAAATGGAGAGAGAGAGAGATAAATCCCTCATCTTTTCTATAATATCTTACAAACCTTAACAATTGTTTAAACTTTCGCGGTATATTAATTGACTTTTAACTTGTATATTTCGGATTTATAATTAAATTCAATGACTTAAGTGATTATTGCTGAAAATTCTTTAAATTTTAATTCTCTTTTCTTTTTTTTTTTTACCACCAGAAATAACTTCTCATTTTGTAGAGAATGAGAGAGAAGTAACTTTTCCATGTGATCTGACTTCTTTAATGTTAAAAAAACCGCTTTTTCTTTTCTTTGTTTTTAAGAAATTATAAAAACCTACATTAATTCACTTTTTAAGTCTTCAGTTAAATTAGCTTAACAGGTATAATTCTATAACTATTTAAAACCATTTTACTGGAAACGATTGCCATCCAATATTCAAAATTATATTCTGTACCTATACTTTAAAAGTCTAAAATGCATGCTCTTTTTCTTTATTTTTAATTTCACTTTTACTTTTGATATGTTAAAGTCAAATAAGTTATTGTTTGACACATATGGGAACAAAAACAAAAAAAAAACTTAGTTCTGGCGAAAATCGAAATAATATCCCAATTTTCTTCCCTAAGTCTGTGACTAGCGCCGATGAAATCAGAATGTTCTTCTAGGTATTTATTTTCACCGTCTTCCTCTGTCTGTTCAAAAAGCACCGAATGACTGAAGAAGGAAGAATAATGATAATGATAATAATCAGTGGTTAGTTGTGATGCAGACACAAATAGGAAGCCGATTTTTGGCCTTCCTCGTTTCCTTTTTTTTCTTCTTTTTCTTTTTTTTTTTTTTTTTTTTTTTTTTCTCTTTTCTCCTCCACTCTCGGAACTTAGGATGTCCATGGCATTTGTTGACCAAGGGAGGAAAAAACGAGCCCCTCCAAAACTATTTGATGGTTAATGTGCAGGGTGTGATGATACCTTACTGATTCGAGCACATGTCTCCCCCCCTTAACTTTAACAGATTCACTTAAGCTTGTTATTGTGAATGTGATGTTCATTTAACAAATTTCCAGTTAAAATTTTATTTTGCTTTTTTTTCCAAGTTAATGTTTTGTAACCTCTTATTGTATTATAAATTCTAATCCTGATTGGCCCCGGCTCTTGAAAAACTAAGGGGAAAAAAATAATAAATAAATTTTTTAAAAAGCCTCCAATTCTAATCATTCGTAACCAAAAAAGTTCACAAACTTCTCTCCTCTAAGGGGTGTAAGGCTGTGAAGGGTAACGTTTTACTGAATATTCTATGTAAATGTATTTAGATCTAATTCATTTACTATTTAAATCTTAACCTGTTTAAATCTTAAGAATTTGGTTTAGAAAATTACTGTAAAAAAGGCAGTTGTTACTATTCTATAAACAGAATTTTGTTAAATCCTTTATCAACTCCAAGAATTTTTCCTTTTTAAGTGAAAAAATATGTCCTTGTATTACTCCGTGTGCTTTTTTTTTTTAAAAAAAAAAAAAAAGGTTGGGAGAGTAATTTGAACACTTGCTAGTGTGAAATAAACCTCGACACCAATCCTTAATTCATTCATAATTCCTTGAAAGTTCACTCTACAATAATTGAGGGTTGTTGTTTTGTTGGGTTTTTTTTCCTCTTGTTCAAAATGACTACATCAATTTAACAATCTTAAGAGTTATCAAAAGATGCGCTGAAACTTTGTAAACCTTCAAAATGTTTAAAATTTAACATTTTCAATCCTTATTCTCGTAATTTTCTACAGCAAAACCTGAATAAAATTGTACTGAAATTTTAAATATCTTGCAAATTTTAAACATCATTGAAAGCTAAAAACGATGGTCATATTTTTGTTAAGTTTGATTAATTGTAGATGTAGTTAACTCCATTCAATTTTAGTATTTGATTTAAAAAGAATTTCCCATCAAATATTATCGTCAACTAAAATTTTATAAAAAAAACTGTCTTTATTGTTTCGGCTCTTCCACCATAGCACCGGTATTTATTTATTTATTTATTTATTTTCTTCAATACTTTTGTATATAATTATTTTCAGTTATGCAGTTCAATGTATTAGATTTTTATTAATATTTTGAGAATTTGTATAATCAATCCTGTTGAAATGATTTAATAGCATGATTCTTTTATTCTAAAAAGTTCCAGCTAAGATATATTATGATGCTGCATATTTAGCTTCCAATTCAATTTTTCTTCCCACAAAAAATGTTCACTTATAAACTATTTCTAAAGTGGATATTATTTATGGCTTATTAAGTTGCTGAAAATTTAGTTGATTCTATTTCACCTTTTGTGTATTCAATTGTAAAAAAGTTATTTGCCATTGCTTGCTTGTGAAAACGGTTAATAAACATGGTCAGAATTCTTTTCTTTTTTTTTCTTCATCGTGGAAACAATGCTGTTTGTATCAAACAATTATTGACTATATGATCCACTTGATTTATAACTGGCACTTATTTCTATAAACTTCTACTCTTTTATAGAATTCATTCAATTACACTTATAGTTAAGGCTTTTAGTTTTCATCCCATATGTAAACTTTGAAAATAAGTCAGAATTCTCTTTGGACTGTGGATGCCTATTATTTGGTATTTTCATCCAAATTAATAACGTCTTTCTCTTTAATTCCTAGAAGTAAAATAATTGTATGTCAAAAATGAATGTATACGTTTTCAAACCTCCATCTGGTTACTTTGAACTTTTTATCTATGGAATAATTTGTCTTAAAATCCTGATGTTAGTCATTTCATATCTCTATTTTCTTTAGTTGTATGATTATTCGAAATTATTTAAAGGGTTTCAATAACTTAAACAACAACAATATAAACCTTGAAACCTTTTTATATTATTCAGTCCTATCAGAATCTTTGCAAAATCTTTGATACTAGACTGGATGGTTTGATTGAATTGTTTATGCTGCATTCCTAACATTCTTTCAGAAGTTATTTATCTTAATGTAAAATCTATAGATTTTGCCAAAAATGGTTTAATGTGAATATTGAGCAGGTGAGCTTCCTAGTCTTAATATATTTTGTTTCCTTTTGTTTAAGAGCTTAAAATGTAAACTTTATTTTGATATATTTAATTCTTGATAATAGTATACAAGTTTCTTTTTTTTTTTTTTTATTAATTTATTAATATCTAAATTAAAATATTCAAATTTCAGGAAAAATGTTTAAGAAGTTGCATCATTGTAGCATAAAATTCTTTTCTAATTTTCAAAATGTTAAAATCCGATTTTATTGGTGTTTTGAAAAAAAAAAAAACAGTTGAAAAACATTGTCGTTTAAAGATGTGCAAAACTAAACATTTTATCAAGAAAACTTACTTTCAGTATAAGAAGGATCTTGAGTAACTTTTTAAAACTAAATATTTCTATCACATATGCTAATTTGAATAGAATTATAATAAATTGGCTTTTAACAAGAGGAATAAAATCAAAACACACTTCTGTCATCACTTTGTCTTGCAAACAATATCAATTCTGATTAGAGATGAAAGGATGATTGCAATTAAAGAAAAATGAGAATGGTCACTCCAGTATTTAAAAAAATTTCTATTACAAACTTTACAATTTAAAAGTAGCTTAATTTTAAAGCAAATTTTTTTTCTCAGTGCATTTTGTTGCCTTCTAAATTCAGTCAGGTAGTTAGATTCTTTTTTTAAATACATATGATTTAATTAGTCTATTTTAACTCTATTTGTATATATCTAAAGTATTCATATACTTTTTAATTAAGATTCTCTTTTTGAATTGTTTATCTGCTATAGAGCTGCTCTTCAATCTGAATGGTACTGCTCACTTGTGAGTGATTTAAGCTTTTTAGGTAGGCAGAATAATTATTGGCACTATTAAAAAAAAACCTGGATTTAGTGATATTCAGCAATGAGTGCCTTTGTAATATTAATTGTTATAAAAGCTGAGTTGCATTTATTGGTTGAACCTATCTAAGAGTTTCCAGTAAGATCTGATGATGCTGTCTCTATCCAGCAACATACAATCTTTCTGAATCTTCCTCATACCAGACACATATTCTATTCCAGCAGATTCTTTCCTAGATCATCTATACTATGGATTTCATTCTGATTAATGTTTTTCTCCCAGCTAAAACCTTTGGCTTTTTTTAAAGTCTTAGTATCTTAAGTTTGGATTTTCGATTTGTGAATCATTTTAAGTCTTTACTCTTTGTCCTTTTGTAACCTTTGTGTATCATGGCCAATTGGCCTTGCTGAAAGTGACTTTGAATATAAAGAGACAATAGCAAATATGATTTATATGATACCTTTCAGGACCAATAAGATCCAAGCAAAAAGCTCCAGTTGAAGATCACTACTGTTATGACTTTGTGTAAAGATGTATTCCATCATAAAACCTAACTTTCCTAAAATGAGTTTTCAAACGAAGGAGAAAAACAAAACTTTCTAATGTCTTTAAAACTGTTAAATCTCTATTTGCCACTAAAGTCATAAGATTTAAGAAAGTAGGGTTTCTATCATGTATGTGTTGTAATTGAGGGTTCTTTTTTTTTTTTTTGTTGTAAAGATAAGATGAAATAAATTCTTTTCATGAAAATCTTTGAAAAATTTAGATTGTGTTCTTTTTATTGACTAGCATATCAAAAAAATATTTTTATTGACTAGCATATCAAAAAAATATTAATTAATGATTATCATTCAGTTGATGTTTCTTAAAGTAAAGATGTAAGTTTTTAGATTTAAGATATTAAAAGTATAGCCTTATTATGTATCTTTTAGGTTTAGGATTTTTACAAATAGTTGGTAGTATGGAATATTTTTTTTCGCCAACTCTTCTGAAAAATGGTGTTAAGCATATAAAATGTTGAATAGCACTTAACTAGTAGTTATTGCTATACTAGACAAATGAAGCCCATCTTTCACCAGTGAATATTGTACAAATTTATGTCCAGTCAATTACAGTTGTTTTTTATTTATTTATTTTAATACTGAAGAGGAATGCTTTTCTGCCAACACTAATGTACAAAGTTATGCATGATGAGAAAAAAATAGTTGACAGTGTTTTTTCTATTAGTGTTAAAATAAAAAAAGAATCTTTTGGAATTTATTCATATTTCTATTTTATTTTTTCATATTTTTTATTTAACTCTTTTGGTGCGGGGCATTTGGAAATAAATTTGATAGCTGGAAGGCATAAAATAAAAAAGCTTGCAAATGAATAAATTAAAAAAAATTACTAGTGTTTCACAATTACAATACACTATTGGTATCAGGGGTGGGTATCACGCAAATAAGTTTATAAGAGAATTTTTTATTAACTGATACGTCTAAAAATTATTGTTTTTTTGTTTTTTTATGGAAGTTTTAAAAAGTAATGAAGTTTGTTTTTGTTTTTTCTTAGGTATATTTCTTAGGTATATTGAACAAGGGGCACTTTTTGGGGTGTATATTGCTCAAGATCCAAAATTTTGAAGTAATGTAGACTCTTGTTGTTCTGTGACAGAAGGGTTATGATGATATTTGCAGTTACTTTTTTCTTTTTTCTTTTTTTTTCCTCATAAATTGGTTTGATATTATAATTGCTGTGACACATGAAATAATTGAACAAGTTGAAAAGTGAAGCTGCTTTTCAAGATGGATCTTATTTTCTTCTACGTTCCATTCAGTGCCTCTTGTAATGCTGTTTCTATTCTAACTTTTCCATGTGTTTCTTCGAAAAGTAAGACAAACAAACTTTAGTTCAAGGAGTCTTTATGAATTTATCTTATTTCTTTTCAAGACTAATTCCCATTGTTTTGGCATTTCACATGTAGATCAACATTTCTCCCTAAAAGTCACTTCCTGCCACTTCTATCTACAATTGGTGCATAGCTCTCCAGCTTTTAGAGTAGGACCAAAACATAGTATCTGTTCCTCTTCTTTTGGATGTTTATAAAAGAATTATAAAAGAAAATTTATAGACATTTCAGCTTGTTTTGACAAAATACATTTTAAAAAGCTTCATTTTCAGCTTCAAAAATAAAGAATTTGAATCAACATTAATACAAAAACCAAGCAAATCTTACTTCAATATTTATTTCATTTTTGTACTATTATAATTTTTTGATCCAAATTCTCTCCATTTTGAAACTGAAAACAAAGCTTTTTGCAATGTGCTAGCAATTTGGTTTTATTACAGAATAAATTCCATTGTTATGGTAACACAAGACATGCTCACTGTTGAATAATGTTGTGTTGATATAACAAATTTTTATTCTCATGGGGCCAAATTACATAGAGGTGAGTGTCATATAAGTAGATTCTACGTGTGACTGCAAAAAATTGTTAGATTTTTAAAAAATGTTTTCTAGTTTATTTTCTAATAATTTAAAGAATTTTATCTTTTTTAAATATTATTTGATATTCAAACTCTTGGTAAAATATAAAAAAAATTTTCCCCTCCCCACTGAAATTTTGTTTATGAAGCCTTACCCTTTGGCTGGTTGCTTATTATTTGATACACCTTTTGAGAATACCTGCTATTGCCACAAAGCACTGACAATAATTTAAATCATATATAAGCTTTTTTTTTTTTTTTTTTTTTTTTTTTTTTTACATTGGGAGGGGGTCAGTTTTATTTTATTGAAATAATTTTTTTTTAATACAGACTAACAAAAGTAGTATGCTGGTCATTGCAGAGAGGAGTATCATGTTATAAATGAAACTTTTTGTTGTAGAACACTCCCTGGAAATCTCATTATAGAACACTTTCCGGAAATACAAATTCCACTTAAAATTTAAAAGGTTATAATATATTGTACATCATATCTTAATGTGATGAGTAAAATGATTTCCTTTTCACCAAATGACATGTAGAACGTCATTCCCTCCCTCCCTTTTTTTATTTATAGGGTAAGTCAAAACTCCCTTATTCATATTGGATTGTACTATATTAGTCATTTATAATTTTTCCTCATAAATTGGTTTGATAATATAAATGCTGTGACACATGAAATAATAGAACAATTTGAAAAGTGAAGCTTGAAAAACAAAATAATCTGCATAGAAGCTGAAGATTTTAACCTGGAATTAACCCTGGATTTACCAGTTTCTGTGCACCAGCCAGGTTGACAAATGGGTCTGCATTTATAGGTCATAGATTTTATCAAAACAAAAAAGCAAAAGTTGGAGAAAGGCTACAAGTAGCAATGAGTAGAATAATAACTATGAAGAAATAGACTTTTTTCCCCCCATTATCTTCATTGCTGATTTTTTAAAAAAAAAGTCAAAACATCTTTTGGGGGAGGTTGCTTAAAGGGTCCATCTAATTTGATCTCCTTTTTGTGGCTGGTAGAGAATAAGCAGCTCTGCATGAGGATAAATGACCATTGGTGGGAAGATTTTTAGGATGACAAGCCAACTGAAAATAAGTTTTCATTGTCAAAAATGGGATTGGCAATCAGAGTTCAAATCCTTGGTAAGGGTGTTTGCATTTTACTTTGCACCAATGCCCTTGGGAAAGGTATGAATCCATCCCTTCTCCCTTACTTATATGTTAATAGTAGGACAAACTGCATTCTTTAGCCTTGGTTAGGCGATCAATCTAGGAGAAGGAAAACTTTGAATTCAAACTAACTTTACTCTGCTTCAAAATTGACCTTGTCACATCCTGCCTGTGATGGAGGGGTTGGGTAAATGCAATTTACCAAGCCCTCCCTCAGACAACTAAAGTTTGGACACCTTTCAAATTTTCCTGTATGTATTTCACCCATTGATGTGACAAAATGATCTTTCAACTTTAGTTCAAATTGAACTCCTCCAAGAATAGAATTGATTCCAATTTGAAGTTGTCTGATTTAATGGAGTGTATCTCCATAGTGATTTGTTGATATAACAGTTGGGTGTGACAATCTTCTGTAGGAACCCTTGTACACCTCTCACAAGCATTGAATTTTGTAGAATAGAAATTATTCATACATCATTGTTAATGAATATAAATAAATAAATGCACTTACATGTGAAAGAGAAGCATTAGTCATTTCTTTCAGCTGGACAATTTCTCTAGCTTTAGTGTGTAGGTAATCAATTTAACATAAACCAGAAAGTATACTATACATTACCCAAAAAGGCTTGAAAAACACAGGAAATCTGTAGTTTTCAGAACACAATTGTACCACACTTCCCTCTACTTGGTTCCTACATTGAATGTTCAAAGGTGTCTATTAGTTTTACAGGCGTCTCCCTCAAAAAATGAAAAGGAAGATTAGTGTAATCAAAAAGCTGAAAAGAATGAAACTCTGAAATTGTGGTTAGAATATGAAATTAAAGTTAGATTTGTTTTCTTATGCTTTTACGACTTTGATACAATTTATAGATAAAAATAAAAGTGTGTGTGTGTGTGTGTGTGTGTGTGTAACTAAACTGATACATCTAGTTAGATTGAAGGAAGTAATGCTTGGTTGTGTTTTATGATATATCAACCCTTGTAGGTTATTTAATGTCAAATTGTGTGTGTATGTATTTATATATATATATATATATATATATATATATATATATATATATATATATATATATATATATATATATATATATATATATATATTGGTAAATAAATAGTTTGTAGGTAACATTATTTTAAAATGAACCAAAGCTCAGTTAAATGGTTTAAAGTATAGAAAATTAGATATTTCTATTTGTCCCATAGATGAGACCCTAACAGGTGCTACCACTTTGAATCAGAGTGAACCTGGGAATAATGGCTATGAAAGGATTCTTCACATTCCCCAAAGCTCCAGAACTGAAGCTTCACCATTTTAGACAGTTTAGTTTCATATCCAGGACACTTGTGGGGTGGGGTTTTGACCCCTCTGCGGTGCTGCAGTTAATATATTCTACAGACACAAGCTGACTGTCCTGGAGGAAGCATGAGTGATGTATGAAGCTTTATGAACTATTTCTATATATTTCTTTAGTAAAATTCACAGTGAAATTTACAACACTTTTTATAAGGAAGTGGCTCCAGCAAGAAGTGTTCTGTGTTTGCAATTCAAAAAGAATTCTTTATTACATGTGGTTGGAACCTGAACAAACTTACTGCTCAAAATTACAGTGAGTTATTGGTTTGTTTGAATAACACATCAGAAGAGAAGACCTTTTTTTTCTTTTTTTTTCTTCTGGGCAACAAAGTAAAGTAATTTTGCTGCATGTCCCTGCCCATTGTTATTATAAGTGTTTATAGTACTTTATAATGATAAAGTGGAGTTGGCTCCTTTCTTTAAGTAGCAAGCCTCTGAAACTAATAGAGCTGTTCTCCTACCTTGAAGGCAATCTCTCAGGTACTGAAAGTGATGTCAGCTTATGCATAACAAAGGCATGGACTGCTATCAATAAGTTATCGATCATATGGAAATCCGATCTCTGATAAAATTAAATGGGATTTCTTCCAACCTGTGGCCTATGTCGGTACTACTGTATGAGTGCACTACCTGGGTACTGACAAAATACATGGAGAAAAGGCTGAGTGAGAACTACACAAGAATGCTACATGCTGTCTTGAACAAATCCTGAAAGCAACACTTCACAAAATAGTAGTTATACAGCCACTTACCTCCTATCTCACAAACCATCCAAGTAAGACGAAAAAGACATGCTGGGCATAACTAGGGAAGTAAGAATGAACTCATAAGTGACATTCTCTTTTGAACTCCTATACCTGGATGCCCCACTCCTGGCCAACCAGCTAGGACTTGCATACATCATGTCTTTGTGGACCTGGGATGCAGTCTAGAGAACCTATCAGGAGCAATGGGTGATAGAGAGATAAGGAACTCTATACTATTAGCACAAGTTGATGATTGTCTCAAACAACAAATTTGTATTTACTGGCAGAGCTTCTTAATTCTTGTTGTTTGTCAAATTGTCATTAAATCTTCATTAATTTTTTTTCTCTTGGCATTTCACTTTTTTAAATCCATATTTCTAAACATTAATCATAATTTCATCTAAATTCAGTTAAAAAATGTCTACAAAACCCAGTAAGACTAAGTATAGGAAAATAACTTTTTTCCACTGGTCTATTAAAACCAATGGTAAGTAAGTAAAGTTGGTGACCTCAGTTGAGGGTGACTCGAAGGCTCCCTTTTCAATAGCTACTACATTGAGGTGTAGGGGAGGGTTCTACTCAATTCCCTGGATTGCTCCACTTTACCCTTGATCCTTACCTTTATAATGCTGAGTGTTAAGCAAGGCGGCATCAAGTATCATTTCTTTTTTTTTTTTTTTTTCCTTTCTTTTTTTTTTTTCCTTTCTTTTTTTTTTTTTTTTTTTTTTTTTTTTTTTTTTTTTTTTTTGAGTCTTTTGTATGACTTGACCTGAGATTGAATGCCAGTCTCCTGGACCATTGGCAGAGACTCCACTCATTAGGCAAATGGCCCGGTAAAACCAATGATAGATGGAATTTATTTGAAAATGAAATATGATAAATTCAGATGATTATTGTCCTTCATGGCAATTAGTAGTGGGATACACTGTATCAAGCGGAGGAAAGATATTTTACTTTTTGTCTGTTCCATTGACAAGAGTATGGTAAGATGATTAACATAGATGTGATCAGCAGTTTCATGCCTTTCTAGGACATCAGTATGAAAGTAATATAGTCTTGCTTAGTATTTGAACTGTTTAGATTTTATTTGATAAAAACCTAATATTACTTTACTCTTTTCCCTTAAGCATGTCAGGGCATTATCAAGATTGCTTAGTTTAGCACCAGAACAGAAGTATGGGGCATCCAGTGAGAATCAAACTCATTAACAATTGCCTAGCTCAAAGCAAGCCAAAGTGTTTATGTTCACTTTCAAAATATTTGTAGATATGTTTGTTTTTTTTACCAAAAATGAAATATTTGTATTTTCATTTAGTTGTAAAAATATTTTCTAGCTTCATTCATGTTGGGAAAATGACTTCTTTTTTTTTTTTTTTTTTCTAAATATTTTTTGTTTCCCTCTTATTTTAAATACAATGATTTATTTAATGGTTGTGTATATCTTAATAAAGTAAATTGTTCTATGTATATGGTATCATATAATCAGTTTTTGTTATTATAATTCATATTAAGAAAGATGATTAATGATTTATTCTTTATTAAATTAACAAAACTCATTCACAGCCCAAAACATCAGGACTTGAGTTTTGAGACATATTCCCTGTAGTAAAATCCTTATAAGTTTGAAGTTAAACATTGTATTACAGTCAAACTTATATCATTAAATAGCACAGAAACAGATTTTTGATTTAATGTAATAATTTATAAAATAACTTTTATAGTTATTTTTTAATAATGAAATAAAAACTGTCATGCTACTCATTTTAGTATGTATAGCTAATAAGATTTTTTTTCTTATGTGGCTTGTACTGATGTTCTTATTTCCAAATAAAATTCTGGTAAAACTCCTTAAAATATTTTCATTTAATTTTCTGACAAAATAGATCTTGAATACTTTTCAGTTTGATATGTGATATTATAGAATTAGATTGTTAGAAAATGCAACTATTACCTGTTGACTGCAAAAGTTTTGAAAATAAAGATGACTCTTTTCAACAGCCAGGTGTTGGCTTTATGTAGATTTTTGATCAGCATTTTTTTAAAAGATATTAAATTTATTGGTAATTTTTGTTTAAAGTTGGAAAAATTTTAGAATTGCTACAAATTTTTGAGACTACTGGTGGTGATACGTATTATTTCAAAATAAAATTTCAGCAAAGCCCTTAAAAATATTTTTGTGAAATTTTCTGACCAATTCGAGTTTGAGTAAATCTTCATAATGGTGTGTATATCATTTCACACATTTCTATCAGTGAAAACCTCTTTGACAACCTGTTGAAATTGAATTTTTCTTTTTTTCTAAACAAGGGGGAAAAAAATGTTGAATTCCAGAAAATAACTTTCAAAGCTCTTTTAATGCTGTTGGAGAAAAGGAAACAGGAAAAATATTTTTAACCAATGTATTTATTATACAACCTAGAAAAGACAAAAATATTATGACTGAAACCAATTAATTATTCAAATAAAATATGAGCGCGATGAAAATTATTGACTTTACATTTTTATAGAAATGGTATATATAAAAAATATATACACGGCTATGTTCATTTGTCTTTTTTTTTTTTTTTTTTTTTTTTAAATAAAAAATAATTCTAATGCAAAATTCTTAAATTTATAAATTTTACAAAAAGCATAAACAAACCAAAACGTAATTTATTTTTACATAAAGTTAAAGTACGTGACATTTTTAAAGCATTTTTAATGAAAAAAATTTTATAAATTCTACAAAAACAAGCTAAAACAATTTATTTTTACATGACGTACATTTTTAAAGCATTTTTAATGAAAATATAATTTTTTGCTTAGCATTTTCTACTTATTTTCATTTTCCGTTGTAATTTGTACTTAGTTGAATTTGAAATACTTTTTTATAAACCAACATTAATCATTTTATCAGAATAAAAGAATTGAGTACAGCAAGTCACTTTTTACCAAAAACTGGTATGGTTACTGGTAATTTTTCTTACAGGCCATATTTTCTAAGAATGACATTTGAAAAACTATAAGAACAGTTTGTAAAAATACTTGGCGCTGTGACCCCCTGACAAATCGTCTAGTTTGTAAAGTGTATAAGGCAGTCAGAAACAAGCCAGTATACACCCCCAGCTCGGTGTTCATTTGAATGATGTGAAGTCCCTTTAGCTAAGACCACCCTTCAAGATCTTTTATGAAAATCAAGAGCACATGGTATAAAAGTTAAAAACATTGGAATAAATTTTTCTGAACTTTTTTTTTTGTTTTCAAAATCTAACCTTGCATATACCTTACTACAGCGGATGGAACCCCCCCTCCCGCCTGGAAGCAATAAGCAATAGAATTAGCAAACAGGGATATAAGTTGAGGTAAATGGGTTTATAAGATTTCAATGATTTCTTTCTTTTTCTGTTACTGTTGTGCAAAAAAAAAATTATTACAGGAAGATTTTTTTTTTTTTTTTTTTTTTTTTTTTTTTTAAGATGTTAATTTCAAATTGATTCAAATAAATTCTTTATGTTGACTTACTCAATGAAAGGTTTTATTTGATATGTAACATGGCTATGTTTACAATTCTAAACATTTTTAAAATAAAAAATGGCCATCATGAACATTTGATTGATATTATTTATTGATATGGATAAAATGAAAACTGATTGGGAATTGCTGACTAAGAACTAATCAGATAATGGCCTTTTTTATAACAACAAAATGTGAATTTTTGGACTGCCCTCTTAGATAGCCACAACATTTGTGTGGTTGGGAACAGCACCATATTATTCCTTCTATTGAAAACTATTACTATTTAAAATTTCTTGAATTTACCTTCAGTGATAGTCAAGAAAATAATTTTATTCATGAAAGAAATTTTTTAGGGCTCTGAAATTCTTTTTTACAATTAAAAATATTTAATTTGATACGGGGGGAAAAAAATTTGAATTCCTCAACTGTTCAGTAGATCTTCAAAATTCAAAAAGCATATTTCTTTTTCTCAATAAGCTCTATTATAAAAAAAATCCTACTTTTTATATATATATATTAAATCAAAATTTAAAAAATTGAGTGTGTATTGCTAATTAATCAGGAAGTTATTTAAAGTTTGGAATGATAGTTTCCATAAAAATTTTTCATCTGCTATTTAAGACGGCAAACTAAATGGTAAATCTAATCTCTGGAGATTGGCAGCAGAACCACACAATAAATGAAGTTTTTGAGTATATTGAACTCCATTGCTTATTTTTATATAATCAAAGGAATATAAATAATATTGGGAGTTTGTAGTGTAGTTGCTAATGTGCTGGACTGCTATATTGTAGTAAGCGAATTTAAACCTCATTTATGGATTAAATAGTATCACTATTGTTTTAAAAGGATGACTTTGGCATTAAATAACGCATGAAGGTTGATATACCATTAAACAAAGAAACCAAACTAAGCAATTTGGCTGGCTGTGAATGTTCTTTTCTTTCATTTGGATAAAATTTTGCATCTAAATAAAACTATAAACTATTAACTCCTGGAGAAATTATATTTGGAATCCCATTGTGGAACATATTTAATGTATCTTTAAAGAAATATATCTTAAATTTTTGATTTTAAAAAATTGGGATAATATTTCATATATAAAGATCACACTTTAATAGAATATTGTTATTCAAACTTATGTCAGCCTCCAGTTATGTTAAGTTTTGATTTTTCTATACCGTCTTTGTTCAAAATCTGTGTATACCTCAGATACTACAATATCTCAGAATTCAGTATTGTTTTCATCAGCCATTGGTAATTATGGTACGCATAAAAAAAATCCTAGAAATATTGCTTTATAAAAGTAAAGTTGGTGACCATGGTCAAGGGCAACCCAAAGGCTCCCTTTTCAATAGCTACTATACCAAGGTGTAGGGATGAGTGCTAATCCTCCTTTCCTTGGATTGCTCCACTTGAGCCTTGATAATGCTGAGTGTTAAGCAAGGAGGTATCGAGTACCTTTTTTTTTTTTTAATTGGTCTTTGGTATGACTTAACCAGGGATTGAACCCCAGTCTCCCAGGCCATTGATGAACACTCTACCCACTAAGCCAATGGGCTCAAATGTAAATTTGAAGTAAATCAATTCTCAAAGTGACTTCATTTAAATTGTATGAAATTTTGCCTTATCCTTTTTAATAGTTGATTTGTATTTAAATTTTCATGCTTTTTATGTTATGTTTTTAATGCATAATACTCAAAATTATGAAAATAGTTTTTATGTATAAAAATCCAATTTCAAAGTGTGTAAGAGAAACTAATCATCATAACAGTATATTGGTGTAACAGGCTCAAAGGGTTGAAATGTTTTTTTTTTTTGTTTTTTGTTTTTTTTTTTCTTCCTGATAAAACAATTCTATATACTAAAGTAAGTACAACCTGGATTATTATCAGTTATTTACAAACTAATAGATTTTCACGAGAGGAAAGGCATTAGAGATGGGTAAATCTTTTCTTGGACATCTTTATAATAGTTTAACATATAGTTTGTTTTTTGGGTTTTTTTTTTAAACAATAGTTTTTTTTTTTGTTTTTTTTTTCACTTCTAAAATCGGAATAGCTGTATCACAGTTGAATTCAGACTATAATTTTTTTTTTTTTTTTTTTTTCTCCAGTTCGTTTACACTGCAAGAATCTTGGTCTGAAATGATCATTGTTAGACTATTATTATTTTACCCATTTGAGAATTCTTCATCCCAGTGTTAGCTGATAGTTTTCCACTGGAGTCTGAGTGACAGCAAGTCTCCAGGACTCTTCTTAGTATTCTGGCTGATTTTGATAATGCTGTAGCTTGAATGGCCCCCACTCATCCTTTTATTTCCAATTCCTCCAGTCCCTGTACCAATCCTTTGGTGACTGTACCAACCATGTCAATTACAATTGGTATCACTTTCATATTCCATAGTTTTTTAGTTCTCTAGCAAGGTCTAGGTATTATCTCTCTATTCACTTTCCTTCAGTTTTACCCTATGGTTAGCTGAAATGGCAAAGTCCACTATTCTCTTTTATTGACTATCACTAGATCTGGTCATTTGGCAGAGATTAGATGATCCATTTGTATCTCAAAATCATAAAGAATTTCGTGTCTCATTTTCTAGGACAGATTCTAGATTGTGGATATACCATTTGTTCATATAGTCAAATTTAAACTTCTTGTACAATTCCCAGTGGACCACTTTGCTTACCCAGTCATGTATTATTATTCCATATAAGTATTACAGATTTTATTGAAATGTACAAGGTCAAATGCTTGCTGTGACTAATTTAGGCAGCTAGTTAACTAGTGATATATTATTTTTTTTATTACTTTAACTCAAGCAATTCTATGCTTAGTTTTTTGATGGCTATGTTTTTATTTATTCTTTAAAAATGACACAGTATGTTTTTCTTTTCAGTGTCTGTCTGTCACAGATTATCTGACAGCTTTCCAGTATAGCAGCAACAGCAGTTTAACTCTGCAACAGTTTCTTGGCTTGTGTCCTGCTTTGATTCAACAATTAGACAGCCAAGCTTGTTCTTATGATTTCCATCATCACCATGAAGCTCACTCTCACCACCAAGTTCTTTCCTCAAGTCATGAACATATTGACAATGATCATAACCACACTGATCACAATCATACTCATGATCATGATCACGATCACGACCACATTAGCCACAACAAAAAACATTGTGGGATAAGAAATGTTACCAATATACCAGCTTCAGGTAAGTTGAAATTCTTGGACACTTCTCAGTTTTCTAAATCAAATATTAGTTTTTACCTATAATGCAAGAAATGTCTCAAATATATGTAATTATAATTTCTATTCAATTCCAAATAAAAATGAATTTTATTGTTTCTATCCAATCATTTTACTGATTTCTAATTCAGATAAGAGATTTTTATTACAGTAATAAATATCTATTTTTGCTGTGAGATTCACCTATAAATATTTCAAAAGGATTTTTTTTTTTTTATATATTCATAAACTTTTTTCATGCCAAACTGATTTGCCTAATTTATTTTTCTCTGAATTTATGAGCAGAGAAATTATTATTCACTGAAGTACTTGGACAAAATCAGTTTTTCTCAAACTTTTTACCTGATGCACCCCTTGTAACCAAATTTGATTTCTATTCACCCCCAAATAAATTAATTGAATATTGCTGACATTTTTTTTTTCTTAATCTCACTGGATGGCATAATAAGCAGGATTTTTTTTTTAGTTTCAAGATTAAAATTTTTACAGAATTCAGAAAAGTTAATATAAATGGAATATTGAATCTCATTAAAGATCTGTTACCATAGATAAGAATAATAATTTCAGGCACTGTATTTTAATTTTGTTACATTTAATGGCATATCAATTCTTATAGGTTATTTCATGCCAAATCCTGTTTACACACACACACACACACACACACACACACGCACGTCATAGACCATTGGTGAAAGGTCATGAGTTGTGCCCCCTCAACTGTAGATAGGGTAACACCATTTGGCTGGGATAATTAAATGAAAATAAGATGGAACACTTAGGTTGTCTTGCTTTCCCAGGTCTCCCTCTCTATTTACATGTGGATAGATATGACATCTATTATAAGGAGCAACATTTAGGAACCAGACACCATGATAAATTGAGTTAATAAAACTTTAACAACAACTACAGGATTTTAGAAGAAGTGAAAAGAAAGAAAAGTAAAGCAAATTAACTGAATAATGTCACATTTAGGGATATTGAATGAGCTTAGGTTTTACAAAATATATACTCATGAGATGATGCGTGTAAAGGAATACTTTTGTATAATAGTGGTGTATAAAAAAGATTGGCTGGGAGAATGTTGGAGGTGGAAAATAGATTACTGAGCTGGGAAGGTTGTTCATATTGTGGATTTAAATATATATTTTAATTTATTCTTTCTTCTCTCTGTTTTTATCTTTTTATTCTCTTTTTCCTTTCTTTACATTCCCTTGGTTTTATAGCTTGTTTGTGAGGTAAAAATATTTTTGAGTTGCTTGTTGGTAATGTTCTCTAGCTGAGTTCAGGTTAAGTTGTCAAAGGAGTTTGATGAACAAGCTGTCTTTCTTCTGTTTTCCCTACTTTCTCCATAATAGCCAGATTTATATTTAGGAGTTTCTCTTTCGCTGTCATTCCAGTGCACAAAAGTGTATACTCCATGAGTTCATTATGTTCATTTTATTTATTTTTTTTTTTTTTTATTTATTTATTTTTTTTTTTGTGCCTGACCTCATTTTGGTTATCAACTTCTACCACCCTTTCCTTTCTCTTTGTAGTTTTTCTCAGGATTACAGGCAGGTTTTTGTAAGCACTAACATGTCTCTTCTCCTTTCAATCCATTTTTAGGAACTATCCTTTCTGACAAAAATCATTGCATGGTCATAATCAGTTGGCATTTCCACAATTTCTTTATTCTCTAATTGGCTGGTTTTGTCCAATCAGGAGTGTCTTCTGGCTTTTAATTGAATTGGCGGTTCAGTTCGTTTAGCTCCTGCTACTATTTACCCATACAACGAGAGAGATCTGATATTAATAGGGGTGTGGGTGGATTTCCATCTGGCATCTGTTACTTATATATATTGTAAGTGAATAGTTTGTAGGTTACTTTATTTTTAAATGAATTAGCTCATTTGTTTGCACAGTTTAAATGGTTTCAAGTATTGCTATTTCTGCACAGTTGACCCTCGGCCATCACCTTCTAGCACCTTTTAGATAGATAGAATTGTGTAGTTGTTTGCCACAAGAGCAATTTGAAGAATACAGTCAGGATAATCATATAGGTACTAGGGCTTGATATGACTAGCTGTTTGATTAGATCAGGCCTCTCCGATCTCCCATAAAGCTCAGTAAGGACCAAAATAGTGTTGGTTGCAAGTCAGTCACCATGATCCTGTCTTGAAGCATTATGGGTTGCTACCTATGGCCAACAGGTAGCCATGCCATGGGAATCATACCTCTGTGCAGATGGGTAAGACCCCCAGCTAACAGGATGGTATTTTAATTTTATTTCTTATATTTTTCTTTTTTAAATCTATATTTTCATTCTTATTAAATAATCTTTCTTTTCAGTCTCAGCCAGATTGTTCATTCATTTGCATGACCCATGTATTTCAAAAAGGTTATGTGAACAATACATCACTAGTGGCCCTGAGGGTGTCCTCATGGTGTAATGGTTTAAGCACTGGATTGCAGAATCGTAAACGAATTCGAACTCCAGTCATGCTATTATGTTCACTTTCGGGCAAATACCCTTGGGAAAGGTATGAACCTCCTTATCCTCCCAGCTTTGGGTTAAATAGTACCACTACTGTTCTTCTAGAAGGATGGATTTGGCATTAAATAACCTAAGAAGATTGATATGCTATAAAACAACCAAAACAATTAGTGGCCTTCACATTCAATCAGGCATTCTGCTTGGTGTTTGATATCTAGCAATCTACATTAAACAGTGATTTTTTTTTTTTTTTTTTTTTTTTTTTTTTTTTTTTTTTTTTTTTTCCTCTTATAAAGGTATTTATAAATGCCAACTAATAAATTCAACCCCCTGTGGAACCCTATGCTTTTGTTTACTCCCAGGGGTCTATATGGACCATTTTTGATAAGCTCAGACTAAACAGTGCATCAGTCAAAATGTTGTAATTATAACACTAGTCTAAGTACATCAGTGCAGTTATTACTTATTCTTTAAAACTATCATTTTTATAAAAGCTGTATAAGTTGAGAAAAATGCAAGGCAAATTGTACGAACATTTTCTGTCAGTTAAAAAAAATCCTTGTTGTGATTAACAAATATTCTTTCACTTGTAGTATGGCTATGGAGTTCCCTAGCAGTGATCGGCATCAGTGTTGTTGGTCTACTTGGTGTAATTGTTATACCTTTTATGCAAAAGGTTTTTTACAATCATCTTTTACAATGTTTGGTTGCTGTAGCAATTGGAGCTCTTTCTGGAGATGCTCTTCTTCATCTTTTACCTCATGTAAGTACCTACTTCCTATTTAAAAATTACTCACCTATTGATTCTAATACTTTCAATGAACAGCATCTACTTAAAAATTGTTTCATCAAAATACTTTCATATATATCACTTTAAGCATCCAAAGTTCTTGCAGTGTTTTGTGATTTGTTAATATTCAAATCAACAATCATGATGATTTATAAATTTGTTTCCATTTGAAATGGATGTTTTATTAAATTATTTGTCTGAATTTCTAAGACAAAGCTTGATCATTTTTATCACTTAGAGTATTCAGACGATTGTTTTCATCTTCATTGTTTTATACTCACTGCGTTTTGGCCAGTACATCCTTCAGCCTTCTTCAGGTGTTTCATGTCAAATGCAGAAGCCAACACAGAACTTCAAACTGAAACCTTTATTTAATCCATGGGGATAGATTGTACTAATTCTGTTAATCATGACTAGGCACAAGTGTTGAACTATAGTAAGTATTCCTTGTTATTTATCTGTAGTTAGGATTGAACCTGCAACCTCCAGATGATTTCACTTATAAGCACTTTTCAACTAAATACCTATATCCATTGCAGCACATGTCCTGCAGGACAATTTAGAGTAAATTTTCAGGACTTATAAACATAGAATGTCTCCCTCAACCTATGGGATACTACTCACTACTATTATATATATTTTTATTTTATTTTTTTACCTTAAAAAATTGCGATATCAGCTAAGGTAAAAAAAAAAATCATACATTTTAGTAGTGAGTAGTATCTCATAAACATGATGTCTCCATTAATCTATAAGTCCCAAAAATTCACTCTGACTTGTCCAGCAAGACACATACTGCAATTGAATATAGGTGTTTAGTTGAAAAGTGCTTCTAAGTGAAACCATCTGGAGGTTGCAGGTTCAATCCTGACTACAGGTTAAAAAAATAAATAAATAAAAATAATACTTACTATAGCTTAACACTTGTGTCTAGTCATGGTTAACAGAATTACTACACTCTACCCTTGTGGATTAAATAAAAGTTTCAGTTCAAAGTTCTATATGGGCTCCTGAGTTCAACATGAAACACCTGAGGAAAGCTGAAGGATACATCACCCGAAACACTGAGTATGACAATAAAGATGAATTGTTTGAATATTCTAAGTGATAAAATTTTATTAAATTACTCTTTCATCTCAGTTTCATACACTTTAATAAACGGAAACTTGATGCTTTTTGTCCAATGTACATGTTTTTCATATAAGCAAAAGAAACTTCTCTCTCAATACTTTCATTTACTAGATTTACTTTAACAAATATTTATGAATATGTAGAAATTTTAAACTTTTCAAAACCCAAAAATCAATTGGGTTTAAAATGTAAAGCTTTTACCAAATCTCTAGAAAACAAGTGGAACAACTTGTCAGACACAACAATACTAATTCTTTATCTTGGATTTTTCTTGATTCATTGTCAAATAAGTGGGACATGGTAAATATTAGATTTGTTCTGTTTTATTATTTACAATTGTTGTGATAGATCAAGTTTTTAAGACAATGTCTTTAAACATTTTCCATCAACTTCTGCACCTGGCTAATTTGCATAATGCAATAGATCTCTCTCTCTCTCTCTCTCTCTCTCTCTCTCATAATAGTGGTTTCATTTGCATATAAATTTTATATACTATGTGTAACAATTATTTTGGTACAGGTAATATTTTTCTTTTTCTATGCAACTTTCAGGTTATAAAAGAAATTAGATAATAAAACTTCAATACTTTAAATTCCTAATAAATGTTTTAGTTATTTCATTTTCTATGGATTTTATTTCTAAAAAAAAATTTTTTTTTTAGGCTTTATCAAATGACCACTCACATCAAATATGTCACAATGGGCCGGCTAACCATGAACATGACAAAACTTCAATTTTGAAGGGACTTGTTGGTCTACTTGGTATTATAGTTTTTTTTGTCATAGAGAGAGTTATGACTATTTTCACACTGATGCGTACAGATAAAAGAAAGGTAATCTTTGCTTAAATTCTTTTGAAACTTAAAATAGTTTAACTTTAATGTCATTGCAACTTTAAACTATATTCATTTAATGTAACTAAGTAAATTTTGCATATTTTGAATTTTCACTATTCATGAATGTTATTATACAGGGTATCTCAAAATAGACTCAACATATCAATATGATAATGATTTATTACCGAGACAAGTGCAATGGCAGTCATTTGGAATATGTCCTGTAAAAAAAAAAAAATGCATCCTCTGAGCTTGAGACATCAATGTTTTTTTTTAATTGTTATTATATCAACTTCCAGGACATGCAATCTTTTTTTGAGTTTCTTGTCTCAGTAATAAATCATTATCATATTAATGAGTTGTATCTAGTTTGAGACAGTTTTGAATGATTTTGTCACCAAATAAGTAATGACAATATTTTTTCCTCTCTTGTCCAAGGCATTGTGATTGAGGATTAATAGTTGATATAGTATATTTTTCCATCTGCAACAAAAAGTACACAACATTATTAGTTATTAGCAGTCACATGAGTCCCATGTATATTGAGACACCCTATATTATTTGTATTTAGTTATTTCATTTTTCTCTTGGATTAAATTTATTAAAAAAAATTGGCAAAACCTCCTTTCTTTTCAATCAAATGTTCTTGGTGTTAAGTTTTGGCAGATTTTTTTTTTTTTTTTTCACTTTCATATGAATCTTCATTTCCCTTTCTTTACTCGAGTAAGTATGCGGCAGCCTCAGTCTAAAGCTATGTTTACAAATAACAATGTCAATTTTTTAAATTTTTAGTCATTCAAGTAACAATATTGATTTAATTTCAGTTCTCAATTGCTGAGTTGTAATATGCAAATCAAAACCTATTTCACTTTGTTTTTTTTTGGGTGGGGGTAGGTATTGGGCTAAAAGTAATTAATTAATTACTTGAATTACAGACAATTTTTTTCTTTTTTTGTAGAAACGAAAGAGAAGTTGCTCTCAAGTGGCCACTATTTCAGAAGGAGAGACTGATATTGGAGGCAAATTGAGCACTCATCGAAGTCGTAATTCTCACTACCAGTCATGTGAGGATGTTGTCATGATGGTTCACCCTAACAGAGGTTGGCATGACTTTTGTTAATAAAACAAAAATTAATATATAAATTTCTACCAAATATTTTTTCCGTCATAACACTATTACTTTAAAATGGTTGTGTGTATTCTATGAGTTTAGTTTTAGTATTAAAAACTAAAGGATTTTTATTTGTTATGAATTTAGTATTTTTCTATGTCTTACCAATTTAAGATTACAGATAATGTTTACTGAAATTCTTTTTGTTAGCTTGACTATAGTTAATAATTTTGTGTTCTAGTAAAAAAATGAAAAAAATAAAATGAATGCTTTCTATCTGTAGTATGGGGTAGAATTATAGCTGATTGAACTTATTGCACTTTAACCCTTTCACTCCCACTGGGACACCAATGTCCCAGTCAATTTTCATTTTAATATTTTAAAACATCATACTCAAAGCATGATTTTGCCTATGTAAAACTTTAAAAAAAAATAGTAATAAAATGGTTAAAGATGTAGTTTATCTGTAAAAGGTTTGCAGCACAGTTTGTTTTATTTATTTAAAAAAATCTTTTGTAATTATTACTCAACAATTTTAATTCGACTTGGTTGTGAAAGGGTTGATAGAAAATGTCCTTTTAGCATTTTGTCATAAGATTTAAAAGTTTTGTTTTTGTTTGTTCATTTTTTTTTACCTGGAAAAATGACTTAAATGTGTACTTCCTTCTTTTGTATTAACATTTTTATTCTTGTAAAAAGAAATCTTAAAATATTCAGTCTAGCTTCTTTCAGCACTTGGCACCATTAAATTTGAGTTTAATTTATTTAAAATATAAAATTACTCTAAATTGTTTATTTTTATCTTTTTTTTTTTTTTTTTTTTTTTTTTTTTTTTCTTTCAGCTTTAAAAGATTTGGCTGAAGATAGCCATGCTGACTTAATAGAGTGTAGCCACCAGCAGGTTCACCAGTCAGACGAGGAACACACAACAATGATGTCACCATCACATAACCACACAAACCATGATCACTCTCATTTCTATCAATCACATGGCCACTCGCATTTTCCATGTTTAGACTCTGATGGACATAACATTCCAGCTATGGCATGGATCGTTGTCATCGGCGATGGTATCCATAATTTGTGTGACGGTTTGGCGATTGGAGCTGCTTTTGGTTACAGTAATACAATTGGCTGCAGTACTGCAATTGCAGTTCTGTGCCATGAATTGCCTCATGAAATAGGTTGGTATTTTGCAACTGTTTGAATATTCTAATGTAAGGTTGCCGTTTATGATTAAAGAGCTTTGGTTTAATTGGGCAGAAAATTATAAAACTAGAATTTTTGGATAAAACTCTCTCTACACTTACACTTAAAAATGTTATAAACTTCATCCTGTTTAACGTTTTTACTGAATCATATATGAGGGTGTGCTGGAAAGTTAATGACATATCTTCTGCTGATGACTTTTTTTTTTTTTCTTCTTTTTTTTTAACAAGCACTGCAATACTGCTGGAAGAAGTGTGTGAACCACAAGAAGTACTGTTGAAAAATAAACCTCATTTAGTCACATTCCATGAGAGTATATTGGTCAGCCTATGAATTTTGTACAATGTCAGATTTTTATTCTGTTTGCTCCAAACAATTTCTTCATTGCTATTGATAGCTTAGAGCACATCAACCCAAGTCCTATTGTCACTGCTAGAAATTTTAGATATAGAAACAAAACCTGCTTCTAATTAACACTGCAAGATGTATATATTTTTACTTTTTGTGTAATCTATATTTGTGTGTTTTAATATAGTACAAAGTATTTTAATATTAATATTTTGTTTTTAATTGCTTCTTGCAATTATACCTACATGTAATGTTTAGCTAAAGCTGTGTTGTTGTTGCATTTTGTTTTTTTTTTTTGTTTTTTTTTACATTTTTTGGAAAAGTATGACCTTTTGCTATATTTACATTGTTTACTTAAAACATATTTCATTTTTCTATGAATGTTTACAGAATATATTGCTGCTTTTTGTAATTACCTTTTTGTTTTGGTTTTGTTGCTGCTTCTATTTACATTCAGGGGCAAAAACCCCAAATTCTTTAAGGAAGTTGAGGAAAATCTAATTACATTCTTAATTTTTTTTAATTTTTGAAACAAAATAAGGAAAACAAATTTAGCTGTTATTTCATTAAAAGGCTTGACATTCTTTTCTGATTCAATATATTTCAATTACCAATTCAGCTAATTCTTACTAAGCTAATTATAGACTTTTACATAGTGTATTTAACTTTCATTTGTGACGGCAAAATTATAAAAATCCCAAGACGGGAATTTATTTTTGCACATGTGAAGACGGGGCAGTCTGGCACTTGATCCCTTGTAAAATAAGTCCTTGTTCAGAGTCCTTTCTCGGGCATATAGGAACTGGCATATTATGTGGGGGGGGTAATTTGGGGCTAGACTGACCGCTGCTGGCAAGGGGTTTCCAAATTTCACATTACACACACACCCACCAGGCCACTAGCTCTTCCTACCCCTAGAACAATGGAAGATATGGACCTCTAGGTTTAGATATAATAATATTAGCTATAGTAGTCGACAATTCTGATTTCCCGTATAATATTTTTTAAAGGAAAGAATATGACAATTTAGGCGAGAATAACATAAGGCGAAAGAAGCTGAAAACAAACATGAAGCAGACAACTTGACAGCAAACAACATAATGAACAAACTTCAACACGTGGGAACATTAAAATATAACAATCTTTTTAATACACACACGGACACCCATATTCAACGTGTTGGCTATATTATCAGCGGACAATACATAACTATAAATGTCTTTTTTCCTTTTCTTTAGTCTTTCTTTAAATTGAGAGCGAGAGTACATAATTGGATGTAGGGGGAAACAGTCTTAATGTTTACTTATCTTTTCGACGGGTTCCTTTGGAGAGTATTTTCTCTTTTACGGGCTGACAGAATTTTATATATTCATAATGCTCTGGCTTGAAGGCATAGGTCCTTCTTGTCCAAGATTCTTTCCGCTTTCTTCACCTGGAGTCTTGGCATCAGATACCGCGCCCTCTCATGGCAACCTTATCTTCAAAACTAATTTTCTTATTCCCTATTTCCGCTGACGGCAAAAGGGGGCTATTTCGGCTTTAGGATTCCAGCCAATCCTCCAGCCTCTTTTCTTCCTTTCCCTGGTCACAGAGTGCAAACATCTGTTGGCTTTCATTCTGTAGGCGATCCGTTCAGACTGCTATCTCTTTTCACCCGAGTGAGGTTACGGGGTACAGATAGCTTGACCCATATTTTTTTTCTTCCTTTAACAGCCGGCCGAAGTTGACCTATATTCTTTATTTATCTTTTAACGGTCAATCTTTGGCAGCCTGCTAATTCAAACACGGAGAGATAGTAGTAATTCTTTATTTCTCTCCTTTCAGTGGGAGACCACGTGACACATTATTTTATTCATTGTCTGTGTTGATTAAATAACATTTGAACAGTAAATTGAGAAAGACTCGCTTTATATAACCGACTTTTATCTTACAGGTGATTTTGCTGTATTACTTCGTGCTGGAATGAGTTTACGTAAAGCCATCATTTATAATATCGTCTCATCTATATTGTGTCTGGTTGGCATGATTATTGGAGTGTTACTCGGTAACCTTAGCTCAGTTACTGAATGGATTTTTGCTGCTGTCGGAGGAATGTTTCTCTATATCGCTTTGGTTGATATGGTAAGTTTCTTTTTAATGAAAACTATGTATAATTATTTTGTTTTATTTTTCCACTTTATAAGATTGATAGTAAATTTTGGTGTCACTTTGTTGTAAAGATTGTATTATCTTGTACATACATGAAGACTATAATCTCTGAAAGCCAGTACATTTCCTTTACTTCAGACTTAAAATCAGTAATGTCCTATATTTTGGGAATTCCATGTATTTAAAAAAACATCATCTGAAATATTTTATCTTAGTTTGAATTGAGCAATGGCAGTGTTTAGTTATTATCAGTTGTCTTTTATTTGTTGTTGATAAGTACATTGTTTTTAAAAAAAGAAAAAATATGATCATTATTTTATTTCTGAAAAATGGTCTAAAATTATATTTGACATTGTTTACCATTCTTCAAATAAAATTTTGTCTGCATGCATATAGACACATGTACATACATACATTGTTTTTTTTTTCTTTTTTTTTTTTTTTCTTTTTTACAGTTACCAGAAATTTCCTCTGTTGAAACAAGAGAAGGGGAGCATCCATTTTTTCACCTTTTCATTCAGTGTTTGGGCCTGTTGATTGGTGCTGGCATTATGTGGCTGATTGCTTACTATGAACATGACTTAATCAATGCGTTATAAACTGCTGAACTTCTGGGCTTTTCTATAGCCCTGGGTGTCTTCCACATGTAGAAACAGCAGCAGTATATCAAGCTAAGTTTTAGGGTTCTCTGGCTGTTGACTGAGGAGAACTCGGGTGCTAAACTCACATCGACATTTAGTCTTAAAGTAAAATAAACAAATGACTTCATTTTTTTTTTTTTTTTTCTTTTTTCTTTTCTTTTTTTTTTTTTTTTTTCTTTAAGGTAAAATCTATTTACACATCATTTAAAATGTGGACTGCTGGCTTCAACCCAATTCATATCAAAGTAGTTCCTGGCATTGATAGCATTCTGATCAGTGGACTCTGTCTCAATTTTCTTCTTTGGGTATTACAAAGTATTGCTTTTTTTTTTTGTTTCTTGAAAGTGCTTATTGTAGGTGTATTGAAACTTTCTTTCAGTATATATAAAGAAAACAATCCCCTTTCTCCAGGTGATTTTTTTTTTTTTTTTTTTTTAATCTCAAATATATATGTATCTATTATAATAAGGATTCTGCAAAAGATTTACATCCTCTCTCTGTTTTATATATATATATATATATATATATATATATATGTGTGTGTGTGTGTCTGTGTGTGGCTAAACTTTTTTCCTTTTTTTTTTTTTTATCAATTACTGTTGACTTAAAGGAATTGGATGTAAAGTTAACATATCAACAAAAGACTTATGGGGTGGGGGTGTGAATCGGCTTCTATTCTGATCTTTTATAGCTGATTTTTAAATAGGGCTTGAAGGATTTTGTGTATATAACAGAAAGTAACATCATATCACTTTATTTTATTTTAATAGATTGAAATAGTCATCTTAATACAGGAAGCCATGAAGTTTTTTTTCCCTTCTCTTTTCTTTAGAAAAGAAACAAATTGCACTGAAATGACCTCCACTGTTATATGATTGTGATACTAAGACAAAAGCTTTTTTTTTTTTTTTTTTTTTTTTTTATCATTAATACAAAGATATATTTTCATTTTATGCAAAACCTCTGCAAAAATTTAAGGTAGGTTTGATACAAAACTTAAATATTTTTGAAATTACAGCATGTTTTGATCTGGAGTATATTTCTGTACTAAATTTTTTTTTTTTTTTTTTTTTTTTTTTTTTTAAACCTTCTCATAAAATAGGTGATCATTTCCCAATAATACTCATTTGGTATTTAATTATTGATAAATTGTGCATTAAATTCTTTGCTTTAATAACTCACAATTACAAAGTTTTGTTTTAATTCTCTTTAATTTCAGTTTACAATTCATATATTAGTTTGTGTGTTTTTTTTTTTTTTGTTTTTTTTTTGTTATCACTAATTTTCACAGGGACTGAATTCAGAATTCAGTAACCTTTTCAGATAATTATATTTATTTATTTATTTTAAAAAAATTTTTTCAGTTATATCTCTGATCTGTTCTGTAATTTAATAATTGAAAAATTGAGGTAACTTGCACATGAACATTTTCATTGCACGCAACAAACTCTACTGCCTTCTGCACGGTTTGATCCACTATTAATTGCACTGGGATATACTTTTTTTGTGTGTGTAAAGTGATCAATATTGTTCAAACTGAAATGACATTTCTTTTGCTAAGGCAAGTACGCTACAAACTTACAGCAATGAAAGAACTTATGGCTGCAATTACTATTATAAACATTTTTTTTTTTGATCTCTCTTTGTATCAAACGTACACATGTGGAAAATCTCTTGCTATTTAAATGACATTTCTGTATTAAATCTGAATAATATTCCTGGGCAGCTTTTACATATTTTTACGTTTCTGGTTGTAGATATTTGGTCTTTGCAATTTTTGTATTGAAAATAATCGAGGCATTCCATCCCTTTGTTAACTATGCTGTTCTATCAATGTTTATTTACATCATTTCTGTCTGTCCATTTCATGCCACTAATTTCTAAAGCAATACAGAAAAATGAAGCTATGCTGTTATATATTATACAGTATTTCTGAAGATTTCATAAAACATAATTCATTATCCTAAAACTTAGACTTATTTTGTCTTCTAAATGTTTAGAGTGTTTTTCTCAATTTTGAATGAAGCAATGGCTGTGCTAAACCATATAAACCTTGTGGTAGTCTTAGATATTTAAAACATTGCCATTTGCTAATTTTTTTATTTTTTTTGATTACAGCTGGTGATATTTCTTTTTTAAATCTATAAAAATGTTGCTGTGAGTTTGACTGAAATGCTGGATAAATTGAATTGTAAAAGTCAATGAGGTCTGAATTTTTTTGTCCATCATTGGTCTGATTAAATGAGTTGATCTGGTTTAATAGCTTTACCTTTAGTTTACATATACCATTTAGGAAAAACAAGGTATCTCTGTGTTTAACATTGAGTGACTCTGGAGTGATTTAGAGATTACCTGTTAGTTTTAATATATGAGCAATTAATATGCATTTCTTTGTAACTATCACACAGTATCAAGATTAAATATTGTAGAAGAAAGATTTGCTTTTATAGCTTAAGTCATATTTTGAATAACAATCATCAAATATTTTTATCTTTCTCTTTGCTAACTTGAACATTCAACATCTGATTGTCAACTGATGTTTGTATTAATCTAAGTTCTTTTTAAAAATCAAAGCTAATATGGGTCGTTAGTGTGTTTATTTATTTATGACAATTTATGTGATTGGAGCTTTTAACTCACCTCTCTTAAGTCTTTCTTTGGGAATTTTTTTTTTTTTTTTTTTTTGTCTTAGTAAGCCTAAAACAAAAAATCTCTGGTCAATATTCTATTTCATATCTGCACTGTTAAATACTGTATTTTCTTTGTTAGTTGAAATCCATTTGAAACAAAATACCAGCAATCAATAAATATGCAGCTGGAATTTGTCATTTTTAGTTCTTTCCACACCCACACTGTAAAAATGTTATAAGTGTCTTTTGCCACTCAGAGAAAATTTAATCCATTCTATAATTTACTGTTAAAAGTTTAAATTGCTTTAAGTTTCAGGAATAAAACAAATTCATTTGAAGAATTTATATAACTTTAACAATGTTTTTCCCCATTTCTTCCTCAATGACTTAGAGGAATTAGAATTAAAGCAACAAAATTCTTCCAGTACAACTTCAGTGATTGTTCTTGTGTAAATTTAGTTCAGCTATATTCTTACATTTGTTCTTATACCTATAAACTCACTTTATAAAGAATAAGTGATAACTTATTTGAATCGGCTTTATTTTGTTATATTCAGTACTCCTCCCCTAAAAGTTACCTGTATCTTTACATATTATAATTACTATTTAATATAAATAATTTTAAATCGACACTTTAATTTCTCATAAGTCAAACTTGTTTAATTTATCTAAAAGTCATCAAATACAAGATGCCAATGTTATTTACTTATCAGACCAGCTTGATCAATATTTTTCTTTTATAATTTCAAACCTAATTTTATTTTTTCTGCTTTTTGTTTTGATTATCAATCCATACATCAAGTAAGGATTTTATTATTACTATACTTGTTAATTCATTTTTGATATAAACCATCTGGAAACAGATTGGTCTAATGTTCTATTCTATCAATTATGCTTTGTACTAAATATTCTCAATGAGATATAGTGCAGATTTTAAACTTATGTTCAAAAATAGGCTTTCTTTTAATTATGTAATGTCTGCTCTTAAGCTCAGATTCAAATTTTGAGTTTTTTTGGGGGGAAAAGAAAATTTTCTAAACTGATCAATTCTGATCTTGTAAAAAAATTTTTTTACATTGTATGACTCTGAACAAATTGTCTTTTGTTACTTGCTTAAGCTTCTTCAACAATGACATTTAAAAATTCTAAATCCTTGGTCAGTATGCTTTCTTTGTCAGATTACAAAAACAATAAAAACAAGTCTAGAAATCTAAATATTTCCTTGATCAGGTGAAAAAAAAACCTAAAAGTCTCGCTTGTCAAGTTATATTGATATGAAATGTTTGTATGAGCAGTTTTGATAAAAATTCACAAAGGATTTTATAAGAATTATCTGAGATAATGATATAGGAGAGGTTTTTGATAAAATCTCAAATGTTAGATGGGTGATTTTTTTTTTTTTTTTTTTTTTTTTTTTTCTCTCCCTTCTCTCTTTGGAGAAAACTGATCTGTAAAATTCACATTAATTTTATGCCATTAATTTGTCTAAAATTTTGGTTCCTTTTCATCTTTTTCTTTTTTCCTTATCAAAAAGGTGGCCATATTTAAAGGAAAATGTCCCCTCCACAACTATTCTTTTCAATGCTGTAGATGGTTTCTTTAAACTTAATTTAAAGTTAATTGCTACATCTCGCCTCTCTCTTATAAAGAAGGATTTTGAATATTCATCAAACCTTTCTATCTTTTTTTTTTTTTTTTTTTTTTTCCTGCATCATTAACTGCTTAATATTTGAGATTGGTAATTTCATTGATGTCCAGCACATTGCTGCCTTGTTATTAGGTGACCGGTGCTTTCAATGTGATATAAACAGAAGCCAAGAAACTTCTTCAAAGTGAAGGACAGGTCAGGACAATTTAATTTATCTAACTATAATTAAAGTTTCTAATTTCAAAATGATCATTACATAATAGCGGTGACATGGCAACAAGTGAATTATATATGGCACTTCTTTTTGATTTCAACATGGGTTATTACTGAAGTTGTTGGGCATGTTTTACAAGGTTTTTTTTTTTTTTTTTTTTTTTTTTTTTAATATTTAAGTGCATCTTATTGGAATACAAATAGAATAGTTTATGCTTTGTCAAGTTTTCTTTTCTTATTGTGCTAATTAGTAAAAAGCCAGTTCTCTTACTCTTTCCTTCAAAGTTGTTTGTCCTTCATAATCTGAAGTCAAATGAGATGCTTTTTTTTTTTTTTCTTTTCTTTCTTTGCTAGTCTCCAGAAATGGAACTCTGTTCATTGTATATTCACTTGTTATTTTATTGACCCACTCACACACATAAACATGAGGCGCTGGTGATGTCATGTTTATCATTGTGGGGAAATGGACACGGCAACCAGAGTTCAAATCCTAGACAAGGCTATTTGCATTTCCCATTACACTAATATTCTTGGGAAATGTATGCATCCAACTATTCTCCTCCCCAGCTATGGGGAAATAGTAGGGCGGACTGGGCTCTTTAACCTTGTTATGACAACTGGTCTTGGAGAAAGAAAACTCTGGATTCAACCTTGTTAAACACAGCTTAAAAATTGGTCTTGTGTCAAATCCTGCCTGTGTAAAGGGGTTGGTAGATACACACATGCGCACACACACACACTATATATATATATATATATATACATACACACACACACCATTGCTCCATCTTCACAGATGAGTGCCATGTGTGCATGTGTAAGACAAACTTTCATCTTGTGTGGGTGGGGTGATTTCCACTGAATGCCCAATGGTAGAATCTCAAATTGTAAATCAAATTCTTCCGCACTCATTTTTCTGTGAGTCCTGATATCAACTTAGCCGCTTTTTAGAATTATGCTGAATATATATATATATATATATATATATATAATTTAATTGCTAATAAAAAAAATTTTTTTAACATTCCTATTAATAATGTGGGTAATATTGAGATGGCCAGAAAATCTTCAACCACATCCATGACATGAAGTTTTTTTTTTATCCATTCCTATAAGGACAATATGGAAAAGAATTCTCTTATATTCCAATGGTATAATGTAAATATTTCTCTCTTTCTCTCTTCTCATAAAAGTGTAGAAATGGGATTGGGATTTTAATAATACAGGTTTTCTGAAAAGTACTTGTTTTTATTTTACATTTTAATTTCTTTTGCTGTAAAATTTATTAGGAATTAAAGACACCTTTTCAGGCAACCTGTAATGTATACAGTGTATTATATTTTTTTTTCTTTTCATACTCTTTACTCATTTATTCAGTCACCATCTGCTTCTATCATTTAAAAATAAAATCTTATAAAAGATTCTCCCTCCTCTTCTCCATTTTGTCCCTCCTTTTTTCTTTTTAATTTTTGTTTTTTTTGTAATGTGTCTGTCGATTTGTCTGTCAGTTTTACATGTCTGCTCAGATTATTTGTCTGCCATTTAAGCACACTGCTGGCTTTTGAAGAAAATAAGAAAATACAATTCTCTCTCTCTCTCTCTCTCTCTCTCTCCCTCCCTTTTAGTTCTCCTCTCTCTCTCTCCTCCCTTTTAGTTCTCCTCTCTCTCTTCTCCTCCCTTTTAGTTCTCCTTTCTTTCTCTTCTCCTCCCTTCTCTTCTCTTTCCCCACCTTTTTAGTTCTCTCTCTCCCTCTCTTTCTTTCCCCTCCCTTTTAGTTCTCTTAAATCTTTGAGAACAAGATTCCCCTCTCTTCATCCCCACTCCTGGTTTATGGAAAAAAACTTAAATCTTTTAACCTTTTCAATTTGACATACATGCTGACTTATATTATAAATGGAAAATTAAAACATTTGACAAGTAAAACTTGTTTGTTTTTTGTTCTTTCTCTCTTTCAGCAGAGATTCTGAGTTTGCATTGTAGATGTTATTGATCTGTCCTTTGAATGTTAACCCTTTGGCTCTGGGTTCAATCCAGCATAAAATACATACTTTTGGGTACGTGCAGCTCATTATTCCATTAAAAGAAATATTAAAATGTTTGAATCCTTTAATTATTACTGTCTGATGTAATCATAAACTTCAAAGATCAAATTAAAAGGCTAAAGTGAAATCGGAATAAAGAGACTGGTCAAAAAATGAACAGAAAACACTTCCTTTTATATTGAGATTTGTAATTAGAAAGCAAATGTGAACAAATAAGATCAGAATCTCTCCTGACTTTCAATGGTAGAAATAGTGTTATTCTTTTAAAATCTAGCTTACCTCAAAAGAATGTAATAGAAATTATTTTTTTACATCATCACAGATCGAAAGATTGTATTGTTGTAAACAATTTATCTTTAGTGCAAAAACCAACAAAGTAAAACTTTTTACCATCTTATACTAACACTAAAAATATATTACTAGTTATAATTTTAATTTTTATACAGGTTGATTAGTTTATGTATTAGTAAAAATCTCATTTCAATGCAACCATAATCTTGCAAAAACTGCTCCTCATTGCAGGTTCTTTTTATTAGGGCAATACACTTGAATGTTCTAATTTAAAGAATAAAGCAATTTGCAATAGAATGAGTTTTTGATGTCTATTCATGCTGAACCTTTATTTTTTTTTTTTTTTTTTTTTTTTTTTTTTATTCTTTCAAATTATCTAATGGAATGCTAGTTAGAAGATGTCACTCTTTCCTCAACAGAATCATAGATATCATTGTTATTACAATAGCTTCACAAATTGTATTGTATCAAATTGCAACCTCTTTAATCTTACACTTTTGGCTTAAATTTTCCAGGTAGCTTTTGTAGAAAATACAATGTTCAGAATTCCATTTTTAGATTGCTCTGCAAATCAGGCCTTGTGCTGAAATTTTCAAAATAGATTAGCATAATGGTCTGTAAATGTTCTAGAATATCAAATAAACAAGTGAAACTTTAGAAACTTAAGGTTTTCCTTTTGGAGTGAAAAGTATGCAAGGGAGATAATTCAAATAGTTTTACAATACTTTGTTTTAATTTCAATCATCCATTTAATACAACTAAACTTTACATTGTACAACTGTTATTTTATTTATAATGTCAATTACAGAAATTTCTATATTGAAAGTATTGATAAAAAATCATTTTGTATCTGCTAAAATTGTTACATATTTCTTTCTGGTGTCAATATTCAAGACAAGATGGAAAGAATTTAGTCCCCCCCCACCTCTCTAAGCAGTCCAACTCTCTGGCATGAAAGATCCCACCCAACATTGTGCTATACTAAGCTTAGTAAATATCAATAAGAAATTTGCATCAAAATATATTTATTCAAATGTCTGATCAAATGGTAATACAGAAAATAAAGATGTGAGAAGAGTCTTTAGTTCCAAGTTGTATCAAGTTCAGTCAATAAAGATTACTCAGTCCACTTAAATCCAGGAAGATCTCCTCATTGCAGTTAAATGGTTTACATTCTAACCTCAGTTAGGTTTTTCTTATTTTTCCCAGAATGCAATGTCAATGGCTATTTATTTCTGACAGGAAGTTTCCTTATATCTTATACCTAAGACAATAATCCAACACTGAAAATGTTTATTCAGCTGTGCATATTTATTGCCTCAGAGGAAATAGAATATCAAAGAAATTTCTTCTTTCTTGATTAGTGCACATAAACATACAATCTTATAAATTACACAGGTAAACATTTGTCAGATTCATACAACCATTGCCATAAAACACTTTTGTAGGTCTAAATTTCAATTTTCTTTTAAAAAAAAAATTTTTTTTAATTACACTGATGACTGCTTTACTTGTAACTCAAAACATAGTACTCGGAACTAATTGGCATCTAATACCATTATATAGTGAACTGACACTTAACAGGTTTGAATATATTACCAAACTGAAATTCTATATCTACTATTAGCAGTGGTATGAAGTAGGAGACCTTACTTATTGATCAACCCTTATATAACTAAACAGAAAATATATTTTTTAAAAATTTGAAATGATTGATAACAAAGAGAATGAGCCAAATATTTTTGAAAGCTGAAAATAGTGCTTTTGTTTGATTTATTAGGTCAATTACCAAAGTACCTAATTTCATTATTTAAAAAATGTTAGCAAACTCCTAGCCTCTAAAGTTAAGGGTTATAAATAAAAGCTAAGTTAAAGAAAATTTTCAAATAAGGAAAATGGGTTCTATATAAAATTACTGAGACAAAAATCAATTTTTAGATATTTGATTTTATTTTGTTAAGACAGGAAAAGAAAAAGATTTTGACTGAAGTTTTATTTATCAAAATAAAAAATTATAAAAATCCTATCTAAATTCAAGATAGGCTAAATGGAATTTGGGTTTGGATTCAAAGAGATTACTTTATTGCTGGAACCTGAAAAAAAATTGCATGCTGAGCAATTTTCTTAATTGAATGCTGCACTGAAAAAAAAAAAACAAAAACAAACTGACCAGTAATTTTATTGCATGTTGATGGGTTTTTTTTGTTTTTTTTTGTTTTTTTTTTTTATTCCTTGGGAACAAGTTTTGGTAAACAGACCAAAGCCTTGGCCATTTGCCAAAACACTTGTCCCCCCAGTGACACCTGCATTGGAAAAAATACATTCTAAAAAAGTTTGGCTTCAGGTTTTCCTCACTGAGCTTTTAACCTGGACTATATGGCGCCTCTGGTGGTGTAATGGTTAGCAAGCTGGACTAGCAAACCTACACGAGTGAGTTCGAGTCTCACTGGGTGCCCCTTTCATATGGCCTTGTGCCACATCTAAGCAAAAAGCTTAGTAAATTACCACTATATGGGAATTCCTTTGATATAATTTCAGTCTCCACATGATTACTATCCCTGTCAACACATTCTTGGAATCTCTTGCTGGTGATTTTTTTTTTTTAAATATATATATTTCTATGGGAGTATCTTAGACAAGAAGAACTGATATTAGAGACCACCCAGGGAAGATTCCAATAATGTGTTGACAAAGATAGTGAATGGGTGTAAACTTGAAAAAAAAAAAGTAACTCATAGAAATGTTGACATTATTTATTTTAAACAGTCCCTATTACCCAATACAAATCACTAGTGTTTTTGATAATGTCGTTAAATGTCCTGTTACTTCTGACCCACTTTGTACTAAAAACAACTAAGTATCTTTTCAGTTTTTGTAATTAATCAATTTTTTTTTTTTTTTTTTTTTTTTTAAACAAATGCTTTGATATTATTTTTTCCTCCTGAAAATTGAAGATGTTTGCATCATTTTAAAATTTCATTTCTTCATTTTTTTGCCATAATGTCAATACAGATTTGATAAACAGATGAAATTTTGTTAAAATGGACTGAAATGGGGGGCGGGAGTGGATATGAAAAGATATCAATTTAATAATTGTAAGAAAAAACTGATAATAATGAACAATTTTATTGCAATAAATAAAGATAGAATTGCAGACCTTAGTTATTCAATCAAACAAGATTTTTTGATCAGACAAAATACATAAAACAAGATAAAAATGAAGCAAATTTATTTCATTTCAAAATTTTCAGCATTTAGTGCGACACATTTTTCTAAACGTTTTATTCACTTTTTCATTCTGTCTATGAAAAAAAAGGTTTCTGGTTTACTTTTGATCCAATCATGCATGTCTGAACAGGACTTTATATATTCTTGAATATATATTCAAACGTGTTTTTATCTGTGGAGGAGACCTTACTTATTAAATAAACCTCGTAAATATCATCTCTTTTTTTTTTTTTTTTTTACTGTTTCCCTTTTGAATGAGAAAAAAAATTCTAAATATAAGCTGACATCCTGTGATAGGCATTAAAAAAAAATTTTTTTTTAAATGGAATTTTACAATCATGGGCATCCACTTCTAGGTCAAGAGGTATACAAAAAGAAATCTTTTTAGAATATATTGGTGGTAAGGCTCCAATTCTGGAGTGTGTAGTCACCCTTTCATTGGTGTTACTCCCAGATCTATTAGGATCCCATTTGTTGGTTAACTTTATTGATACATTGGCTCTTAAAATATTGATATCATAATCAATTATGAAGTGTTAACCTATTTAAAATGGTTGTGAACTTAAAACGTTGATAACATAACCAAGTATGAAGTGTTTACCTGTTTAAAATGATTAAGAGATATTTTTATATCATGTAATTGGGGACCATAATGATTAAACTGATTTTGGCATTAAAATATCCAACAAGAGTTGATGTTCCTTAAAAACAATCAAACCAAGAATTTCATATTGATCCAAGGCAAGAAAATAATTCTTATGAATAAGGTGCAATTTTAATCTCTTTAAAAACGTTATCCATATAAAAACTTAAAAGTTGCTATTAGAATTATTTGAAAAATAACTGAATTGTAATAATCATGAAATCTTGATAGAAATTTTTCTTTTTCTTAAGTCTAAGAATTCTCAACATAAAAGAAATTTTTAAAAACTTTACGCTCCAGATTTGTTGTTTACTTGAGAATTCTATAACCTTTTAGATTTAATTTTTTTTTTTTTTTTTTTTATTATTCAGTTTTTGAACTCAACATCTGGATTTATCTGCACTTGATTTGACACAAATTCACACCATTAAAACAATAAATTTCAATATGCACTTTTTTTCCCCTTCCAAATCAAATTCAAACAATTCATCATTATCATAAAAGGGTTATTCAATAAAAAAGGTGAATTTTGCCAAAGGAGCTGGCAATGGGAAGCACTATTTACAATTGCACCTTTTTCAAGAAAATCAAGTGATGGGTTGTTTTTTTGACAGCTGCTCCCAGAACGTTTTCTTTACCATTGAGTCAGTGTTTCCACTCTATAGACTGTCTTTTTGACTCTGTTTTTAATGGGAAACCTATGTTTAGCTATATGATTTTTTTTTTTTTTTTTTTTTTAACTAAAACATGCTTCTCCATACACATCTCACATTCTTCTGTAAATTCAACATGGTTTGCACTTAAATAATTTTTGCTATAAGCCAATTCTAAAAAAATAAATATTGAAAAAAAAATATTCTTATTTGTTTTGAATGACCCTCATGATTAAATTTTAAGTTTTCATTGATGCAACGTTATGAATTCACACACACACACACACACACACACACACACACACACACACACACATATATATATATATATATATATATATATATATATATATATATATATATATATATATATATATATATATATATATATAAAAACTAAAGTCCCTTCAATAAAAACGAGATTTTAATTTTATTTCGCATTCATTAATTTTTTTTTTTTTCAAGAGATCTATGAAAATCTGACAGGTAATTATGTTTAGAAATGTTTGCAAAATGTAACAGTGTAAATAAATTATTAATTTCTAGAATGATAGCAAAGATAAAAGAAATCAGTAAAAAAAAAAATACGAGCAAATCATCTTTGAAGATGAAATCTTTTTTTTTTTTTTTTTTTTTTTTTTTTTTCAAGATACTTATATAAAATTATATATATAAACTTTGCAGTTTTTTAAAATGATTGAGTCAAAATAGAGAATAGATTAAAACTCACAACAAACTGCTTTGTTAAAACTTTAATACAAAAAGTATTAATATTTACTTGATTAATATGCAAACATCAGCACAGAACTTTATGAAACAATTCTATCCATGTTAGAGTGGAACTGGGAATAATTGCAGATCTGGAACCTCATCACAAGATGCAGTTTAATGTCATATCTAAGACTCTTTCATTTTCTTTCTTTAAATAGATTTTTACAGTGAATGCAGTTAGTATATTTGAAGCCTGTCCCACAGGGCAATTTTGTTAAAGTATCTTACTGATCAATTGGGAAAATGTGTCACTTTAGTCAGATTATTTTTACCCATTCTTTCTCGTGCATAAGATATTGTATGTGAAGTTTCTGAGGAAAACTGATAAAAACACACTGGATAGTTTGATGAATATCCTAGCTGTGACATTATGTATTAGATTAAAAGGAGAGTCCTGTTGTTTATTTTGCTATGATAACTCTGCCTCACATAATCAAATAAGTTATGTCTAATAACTTAATATTTTGATTTCTCTCTGCTTCCGTTTTTTTAAATTTTTTTATTGATGTTGATAAAAATGATTGTAGATAAGGTCCATTTAATGAACTGCATTATTTACAAGTTTAAAAAGGGTTCATTAGCTTCAGAAACAGCAAAGAATATTTACACTATGAAAATAAAATCTTAAGTATCAGGAAATGACAGCACTAGTTTACTCAGTTTGAACAGGAAAATCTTACACTCAAAGATTTCTTAATTTAGCACAACTGCCTTTTTAATAAGCTTTCCTGACTATAATTGAAGAAAATCCTATGCTGATTGCATGAGAAATGGCAAACTAGTTCAATAAAGTTCAACCTGTGCAACAATCATAGCTCACTTAGATGAAGTCAGTAAATTGACAAAAGTTGATCAATGCATTCCACATGATCAATTCTGAATCAGAATCAACATATGTCCATCATTAAGTACACAAAAGCATTGTCATTAAATAATGAAAAGTAAGTTCTTTCTAATCATATTCAAAGAGATTAAGGTTAAAACTGAAGGAAAAACCTTTTAACTCTACTGAAACCATAATAACAACTTTACAATATAATACTTAACATTTGGTGGTATACGAAGTGTGTTTTATGTTACAGTTTTAAATTGCGATGAAACCATCAATTCTGAAAGATATAATAGTCAACTGGAAGCATTACACTCATCTTTGTTGAAGATGGTTTACTGTGGTTTATTCAAAGGCATATCAACTCTTTATGGGTTATTCAATGCCAAAATTTGATTTATTCATCACATGTCTCATTATTATCATAATTTATATTTTCAACATTCGATTGCAATCATTTTTTTTTTTTTTTTAATATTAGAATTTTGTATTTGTCTATTATAATCATTTGTTTACACTTAGTTTATATAGTATCAAATATTCCTAGCTAATAATAATACCATATATATAATATCAATACCATATAAACTATCTAATGATAATACCATATTTCCCCAGAATATAAAACGTTTATCATTAAAATAAGTTTATGCCAATGTTACATAGTGTCTCATTTGTTAGTATTATGAAAAGAGGGTAATCTACTGAAGTTTAAAATTGACAGCTATGTAGCTCGGAAGGTTTGCAATGAGTAGTAGTTTCTCAAATACCATCGTAAAGCATGGGTCTTTTAAGTCAGGAAATATAGTAATTCATTCACAATATGGTTTTAAGTATTCCTTACCAATATTAATCATTCATACATTATGGTTTCAAGTATTCCTAACCAATTTTAATGATTTATATACAATATGGTTTTAAGTAACTTTTATTATTAATATTAATAATGTTTTTGCACAGTTACGATATCAAGTGCTTTTATTGAATACTAATAATTTTTTGCAATTATATTGTTTCTTGAAACCAGCTCATTGGCCTAGTGGGTAGAGTGTTCGCCAATGGTCCGAGAGACCTGGGTTCAATCCCAGGTCAAGTCATACCAAAGACTTTTAAAATGGTACTTGATACCTCCTTGCATAACACTCAGCAATATAAGGTATGTATCAAGGGTAAAGTGGAGCAATCCAGGGAAAGGAGTAGTGCCCTCCGCTACACCTCGGTGTAGTAGCAATTGAAAAAGGAGCCTTCTGGTCGCCAACTGTACTTTTTACTTTATATTGTTTCTAGTAACTGTTCCTATTTAATGATAATCATTTGTTTGCACACAGTCATATGGTTTCAAGTATTTCTATCCACCACTAATAATTTTCAAACAGATCTACCTGACTCATAGATGGAACCCTAACAGGTACAATCAGAGTGGACCTGGGAGTAATGGCAATTAAGGGGTATTCCACACTCCCCAAAGTGGAGCCTCACCACTAGATGCAGTTTAGTGGCAAATCTAGATCTTACCCCTCTACAGTGAATGCGGTTAGTATATTCTAAAGCCCGTTAACAGGACAACTTTATTGAAGAAGCAAGTTTCACCAATCAATTAGAAAGATGATTTAATTTTGCATGAGAATACAACACCTCATGTTACAAATTGCACTAATAAAAAGATTTGGGTACTGAATATGCAAGTTTTACCTTATCCACCCTACTCTCTACCTATTGAGCTCAGTCAGATTATTAACTTGACCGAATTTCTTGGACGTGAAACAATTGCCTAATTATAAAGAGCTTTAAGAAAATGCATTTTATTTTTGACGAAGACTTTTATGCCCAAGTGATTCATGAATTGTTTGTTTCATGGGATTATGTCACCAAAAATAAAAGAAACTTGTATCTTCTTCGTTGTTAAATATAAGTCAATTACATATCTCTACGAAAACAAGCAACAAGGCTTTATTTTCAACCTAACTTTTGTGTTGAGGTAATATTCCTTTAATAAATGCTTTATTAAGGACGATAAAAAAAGAACTTTCTTAAAAATAACTTTCCTTATTAATATAAAAGAGAATGCAGGTCTGGATACAATGTTAGGCAGATATGATGGTATTAATTTAAAAAAAAAAAAAAAGATTCAGATTCTTTCAACCTGTCTCTTAAAATCAGATAACTTTACATTAAATAAGACTTTCAATTTAGATATTTCTGCCAAATGAAGATTTTTCTAAAATATCTCTGTCTTGCAGACTCCATAATTGTAGAAATTCTTAGCTTCATTGTTAGATCATTAAATAATTTTTGGAAATGAAAAGTCATATTTGTAAAATGATACACTCATCATTCCATTAGAGTTTTGATATTTGCTGGATAAAATTCATCTGTAAATGTAACGATGATTATGGGACAAAAATGCATATATATATATATGTGTACATATATACATACACATACATATAAATGTGTGTATAAATAAATATATATATATATATGCACATATATGTGTGTATATATATATATATATATATATATATAGACAGATGAGTTGGGATTGATTCTATTTGGGAATATATAAGAGGATTCTTATAAATCTCCAGGAGTTCTCAGTGTACGATAATTAATATATAAGTAGATTTGGCAATATATATATATATATAAGTAAAGTTGGCGACTTTAGTCGAGGGCCACCCGAAGGCTCCCTTTTCAATAGCTACTACACTAAGGTGTAGGGGAGGGCGCTACTCCTTCCCCGGGATTGCTCTACTTAACCCTTGATACGAACCTTATAATGCTGAGTGTTAAGCAAGGAGGTATCAAGTACCATTTTTTAAGTCTTTGGTATGATACAACCTGGGACTGAACCCCAATCTCCTGGGCCTGTATATAAATTTCATACAAAGTAAATTCCATATAATGGAAAGAAAAACATTTTTCTTTCTCCATTTTGTGGTGGCTATCTGAAGAGGTTGGTTTCTCTTATTGAGTTGCCTGCTGAAATAAATTTATAATAGCCAAATGATAGTTTGTGGAGTTTTTTCAATATATATATATATATATATATATATATATATATATTCAACATAATGGAAGAGATGATATGAAAACCAAAATTTGGTAGAGTATTTATTTAATATTTCACTCTTCACAAACTTCATCAGATAGTTTAGAAAAAAAATTTAATTTTTTGAAAAACAAAACTGTTTATATAACTGTCTATATAATGTTCCGAGTTACATTATAGGTATTTTAGTTTTTCCAATATTCTTTCCTAAAATTCTAAATTTTTTTAGAATTTGATGAAGCTTGTAAAGAGTGAAATATAAGATCAAATCAATAAATTTTGACCCTGGGTCTATGCTATCATAACTTAGATATATATGCTCTATCACTGACACTGAGAACTCTTTATTTATAAATATAGCAAATTATATATATATATATATAGAGAGAGAGAGAGAGAGAGACAAAAATATAAGACCACCTTCAAAAATAAAGAAAAATATATTGTTTACAATTTTTAAATTATGAAAATCAGATATATGAAAGGACAGTTAAATTTAAAATGTGAAGAAATTTCAATTCATTTTTTATTATTTTATTATTTCAATTCATTTTTTATTATTTTATTATTAGCATTTACGCTTAATTTTGACATTTTGTTTTGACATAATTATATAACCAACAAGCAGAACTATAGAATATAGGGGCAATTTTTTTTTTAATATTTTGTAGATCCGCCATTAGTTTTGATAATCTCAAAAATTCTGCTAGGCATACTATCAACTAGTTTCTGAAGTTGAACTGAAGGTATTTTTTCCCATGTGTCTAATATTGTGTTTTTGAGTTCAGAAATTGCTGAGTACTGTCGACCTCTTTCATAAACTTTTGCAACAATCAATTCCCACAAATTCTCTAGAATTGAGGTCTAGAGAGCATGGTGGGTGGTCAAGAAGTCTTATTTTTTGTTCAAGCAAGTACTTCTTTGTTATTGATGCATTGTGGATAGCAGAATTATCTTGCTGAGAAATCCATTCTTCTCTACACAGACGACACCCTTCTTGAGCAAGAGGTAAATCATTTAGCATCTTCACATAATCTGCTGCTTTTTGTCGACCACTGACAAATTGTAGTTTAAATTTTCCTGAAGATGAGAAGGCCCCACTCATCATAAGAGATCCTCCTCCACAATGCCTTGATGAGTAATTCTCTTCTGGAAAATTTTTTGCATGCCAGTTCTTCTGAAAGCCGTCTTGACCGTCTAAATTGAATTTCTTTTCATCTGAGAAAACAACTTTTTGCCATTCTTGGTTTGATATTGACGATCGTTTCTCTTTGTGTTTCATAGTTAAACTTGGACAATGAATTTTTTTCTTATGCTTAATTTTTTCGTTATTTAAATGCTTTCTAATTGTTCTAGTGCTGCAAGGAGCAACAACTAGAGATTTCAATATTTTTGATGTTGACGAAGTGATAATTCTTCTGGTGTGCCAGTCGATTTTCTTGTTCCATACTTATTTGGTTTCTTTGTTTAATAGCATATCAACCTTTGTGGGTTATTTAATGCCATAGCTATTCTTCTAGAAGAACAGTAGTGGTACTATTTAACCCATGGGAGGATAAGGGGGTTCATACCTTTCCCAAGGGTATTTTTCTGAAAGTGAACATAATAGCGCGACTGGAGTTTGAACTTGCTTACTATGATCTGCAGTCCATCACTTTAACCATTACACTACGAGGATGTCCCCCTACTTATTTGGACTTTCAAGTAATTGTAGATAATGGTTTTACTGTGTCCTAAGGCCTTTCTCTCTGAGATTTTCTGACTCTTTTCAGAGCTGTAATCTTGCCTTTCTCAAATTCAGATAATTTAGTTCCTTTAGCCATTTATGTTTTTAGTATTTTAAGTATTACCAGTTTTGATAGCTTTTATATTACGTAGACTATATATAGTACATTTTTCAATTAAATTAAGTCTTTTTTTCTTGTTTTTATTGGTGGTCTTATACTTATGTCAAAACAAAATTTTAAAATTTAGCATAAATACTAATATACATATAAAAAATGAATTGAATTTTCTTCTTATTTTAAATTTTAATGTCTCTTAACCTTATCTTTCATATATCTGATTTTCATAATTTAGAAATTGTAAACAATATATTTTTCTTCATTTTTGAGGCTGGTCTTATATTTTTGTCCAGGGGTGTATATATATATATATATATATATATATATATATATATATAAAGAGAGAGATTATTTTGGTTTGAATAGCATAGACACAAAGTCAACGGTACTTGATGAATACTAGTTTCTTGTTTATATGGTCATCAATCCAAAGTTTTTCTTTCTTTCCTTCACTGTCTTCCTTCCTTCCTTCCTTTGCTGTCTTTCTTACTTCCTTTCTTCTCTCTTTCTTTCATTGTCTTTCTTTTCTCTTTCCTTCATTTTCTTCCTTTCTTCACTCTCTTTCTTTTCACCGTCTCCCTTCCTTTCTTTCCTCCTTCACTCTCTTCATTTCTTCCTTCCCTCCTTCCTTCTTATGACAATCGCATAGGAAAAAAACTAGTCACCAAGCACTGTTGATTCAGTCTAACTTATGTTCTATCACCGATACTGAGGACTCTTGATTGATAAATATAATGAATTTTATATATATATATGTAAAGGGAGAGAGATTTTTAAGTTTGAATAGTATAAACACAGTCAACAGTGTCTAGTGACTACCAGTTTCTTACCTATATAATCATCTGATCAAGACTGGCAGTCATTAACTGCCACTGCCTGTCTTTGCTATTCAAACTTAGATATACATATGCTATATCACAGATATTGAGCACCCTTTATTTATAAATATAGCAAACCACACACACATATATATATATATATATATATATAGAGAGAGAGAGAGAGAAAAAGCAGTGCATTGCATTTTATATATACGTGTGTATGGTTAAACAGTTTTTAAGGATTCAAATAAACAAAGTTAAAATAGAAATCAGTTTTTAAAACAGCACAAAACAAAAATAAAAATAAATCTGCAAATATTTTCATGAAAATCAAATTTTTTTTTTTTTTTTTTTTTTTTTTTTAGATGAAATATTGTCAAGCATTTATTAATTTTAAATAACATTTTCTTTCATTTTGATTTTTTTTAGTTGCTTCTTTTTTTTTTTCTTCTTGTCACAATGTCAACCCACTATCTACAACAACAACAAAGAAAGAGGGCAGATGAAAATAAATTAAGATGTAAAAAATATGTCCAAAATTATTATTATTATTATTATTATCATTAATGATAATAAAATAAAAATTCTCGTTTTGCAGTGCTCAAAAATGCATTAGATTACATAAACTGTTTTTGTATTTATTGGGTTTTATATATCGTTGTCCCTTTTTGTCTCTGATCTGTTTGAAAAACCCATTTCCTAATTAAAATAGGTTGTATTTTTTAAAAATCTTTCCTTACATATGAAAAAACCCTCCCAAAAAACCAACATTGTAAAGAGTTATAAAATTTAATTTATCTGAATTTAATATTTTGAAGAAAGATTTATAAATATTAAAAAGACCAAAATTAATTGAATTGATGATTTGCTTACAACAAAATATTTTTATAATTCATCATTGAAAATATTGACTTAAGACTGTGGGAAGAAATGTATCAAAATTCATATTTCATAAAAGCTATTCTTCGACAATATGCCAGAAATTGTTTGGACTATTTAACGTTTTCTTTGTATTTTTGATATCATTTACTCCAGTTAAAACCTCTGCTCCCGTTCAGATAAAATTGACTGACTGGGATTCACCAGAAAAATGTTAAGTCTTTGGGGTTTAGGAGAAGTACCAATGAGCTCTTATTAAAAGCATTGTTATTTATAGACTGGAGGTTGTAGGTTCTATCCCTGTGCTAGGCAGTAAATGTATATTGTTTATGAAGACTTCACTTAACTCTTTTGCTCTCATTAGGTGCAGAATACAAAAGAAAAAAGAGAAACAAAAAAAGAAAATAACTTCTGGTATGTTAAAGAATCTTCTTAAAGTTAATATACAATTAAGTTTAATATTTTAGATTTCTTTTCTATTAAAATGGCTAAAATATTTTGGTGAGACTTCCATACGGAATGGTAAAAGATTACCTGAACAATTAACAAAATTGGGAGAAATATGTGATAAAATTTAGCAAAAAGACAAAAGACCATATTTTTAATATTTTTAATCCTTTGAATGTGTAGCCCCTGAGCCGTCAGATAAACCATTAACATAGCTCACAAAATTCATTAAAAATTTGAGCACAAAACATTTAAACTTCACTCCAGGGTGCAAACATCTTTGTTTAGAACTATCCCATTAATAGAAAGACTGTGAATAGTCACTATATTAAGCTTTTTATTATTACTCTGGTGAAATCAACCTTAGTTGTCTCCCCTTGGATCAGCTACTACAAATACTAAAAGAATCTCCACCTTAACTGCACAACAGTTAAGTTACATTTGAATAAAGCTTAAGTTTGTCTTTTATTACAGTATCCAACACAATCTGCCTGAGCCCGAAATGATAGGCTTTTGGTATATAATAAAATAGTAATCAAGCCAAAATATCAAAGTTATGGCTTCAAAGAGTTAAACTAGAATTTATAAGCCTAAACTCACGTAAACGTACACACATGCACACGCACACACATATATTGTATGTTTTGATGGTAAAAGTAAATATTTTAGTGATAAGATTTTTGAGATTATATATTTTTTTGATTAATTTTTCTTTAAATTAGTTTTTTTTTTTTAAAATCTTTGCATTAATATAAACATGGCCAATGATAAAATGAAAGGGAATGAGGTAGTTCAGCAAAATTATCTGCAGATAAAATATATATGCATATTATTAACAAAACAAAAATAATATGAAAAATTTTTTTTTATCTCTCTTTTTTTTTCTTTTTTTCTTTCTTTTTTTTTAAAGCCATCTGATATAGATATAAATCGATTCTTTTTAAAAGCTCCTCTCAAAAATAGAAAAAATTTAATAATTATTGAATGGGATAAGACAGGACAAGTGTCAAAAGAAGTTAACAGCAATTTGAATATGTAGATTAAATTCTAGGCTAATTTTATTCATTAAAAGATAGCGTGAAATGATCTAAAAAAAAAATGTTGTACGGACAAGCCACTGAAAATTTACACTGAAAACATTAATGGGCTTTGTAGAAATCAATCCACCTCACCTCATCACTAAAAGCAGGCTCGATACAAGGTTATTTTTTAAAGTAGGGACCCTGCCATACATGGGTGGGCATTTCCAAAAATAAGGTAATTATTTGTGTATAACATGCACCTCTAATTTTGGGCAAAGAAATTCTGAAGAACAAAATAAAAACAAAAAAAAAAACTACCTTGTATATAATATGTGCTGATGTTTTAGAATTTGTAGCAGCTAAATTTAACAATCGTCCAACTTTTTATCTGGTTTCTGTTGACTAACAGTTTACACGTGTTTTGAAATTTACGCAGTATTTAGAGTAAACATATGAATATGTTCACATAAAAATGCAACAAGTGAAAATAAGTTCACTCTAGGAGAAACGAAGTTATAAACAAACACTCCCACCAGGAGAAACAAAATTATAAACAAACACTCACACAAGGAGAAACAAAGTTATAAACAAACACTCACACAAGGAGAAACAAAATTATAAACAAACACTCACACAAGGAGAAACAAAGTTATAAACAAACACTCACTCAAGGAGAAACAAAATTATAAACAAATACTCACACCAGGAGAAACAAAATTATAAACAAACACACCAGGAGAAACAAAATTATAAACAAACACTCACACCAGGAGAAACAAAGTTATAAACAAACACTCACACTAGGAGAAGCAAAATTGTAAACAAACACATTCCAGCGGTTATTTCTCTGTAACAGCATAAAACAGAAATATCTGTTACCCATTAGTTAGTTTGGATCATAGATATAGTTTACATTCAGTCATACTTTTCTGAAAATGGTGATGCACATTGTTGGATAAAAAGTTATTATTCATTTCTTGGGTATAATATGCACCCCTAACTTTTAGAAAAAAACGCAGAAAAAAGTGTGTGTTATACATAAATAAGTATGGTAGCTTAGCTCTATTGGTAATTCCCTTTTATGGGGTGCTTTAGGTATTAAAGATTGACTCTGACCCTACTACCTTTTAGTGGCATTGGGTAGGTGCTGCCTGGGAACACAGCTTCCTAAAGGTGGATAAATTTCCTGACTGTGGAAACTGGGAATCTTACAGTTGCCAAAATAAAACTAAATTTAAATTACATTCAAGAAATACAATATATATTTGTATAACAAGCAATACAATATATATTTGTATAACAAATATAATGAATTACCTCCCTTCAAATATGTCCTGATCTAGCAGTTATTTTGTAATTAAATGTCATTCAATTACTTGAACACCTTAGACACACACACACACACACACACACACACACATATATATATATATATATATATATATATATATATATATATATATATATATATATATTTATATGAAGATATTTTAAAAACTGTAAATAATTATAAAGATATTTTTTTAAATTAGCTACTTTTAAAAATTTGTTGAATCATTTTTGTTTGCTTTATATCAACTCTAGATGAATATATATATATATATATACATTCATCTAGAGTTAATATCAAGCTAATTTTTTTAAAATTATCTTTATAATTATTTACAGTTTTTAAAATCTCTTCAAGCACTTTGAAAAAAAAAATATTTTGATAAAGATGGCCAGAGAACACTCAAAAAATTATCTTAATTTTATAACCATTTTTTTCTAAAGAGTCTGTAATATTTTCAGAATTCTTAGATTAAAAAGTTGAAGTCACATGACCACAGTTATAAGTGGTTTTGATAAGGAGTTCTACAAATTTCCAGTCATTTATGAAGACATATTTCCCAAGTCATCATATGTGTAAGTTCAAATAGTTAGAAAAATGTACATACTGGCAGGGTTGGATCTACCAACTTGTCAGCCCTAAGCCAAACAGTTGAAAATTACTCTGAACCTATACTTATTGTACAGGGGCCCTATAATCTGGACCCTATACTTATTGTACAGGTGCCCTTATGGTTTTGAATATATTATATAATAAAATACCCAATGAACACTTGAAACAAGGTTATAATCTGGCACACTGCATGACAAACTAGTTTAAGAGGGTCCCCAAATATCTGAGCAGCCTCGGCCAATGGTCTACCATGGGAGAGATGGGCACTGCCTATTGGCAAATTCAGCCCTGCCTGCTGGCCAAAGTATTTAAAAAATATGAGATCTTTAAAAAAATTGCCAGTATTCGGTATGTTTATAGAATCTCATTAAAATTTGGCGTAGTGGGTAGAGTGTTGGCTAATGGTCCGGGAGACCTGGGTTCAATCCCAGGTCAGGTCATACCAAAGACTTTAAAAATGGTACTTGATACCTCCTTGCTTAACACTCAGCAGTATAAGGTACGTATCAAGGGTAAAGTGAAGCAATCCAGGGAAAGGAGTAGCGCCCTTCCCTACACCTTGGTGTAGTAGCGATGAAAAAGGGAGCTTTCGGGTCTCCCTCGACTATGGTCACCAACTTTACTTACTTTATTAGGTTCTTGACTGAACTGTACACATATGAACTTGTTACACTTTTTGACTTTAAGCAACAACTACACAAAACCATTTACTTCAATAGTAAATAAACAAAGTATATTGGGGTCAGTGTATGTGTGTGTGTGTGTATGCATATGTGTGTCTATGCATGTGTGTGTGTGTGTGTGCATTTGTTATGGGTAACATAGAGATTACCAATGACTATTGACATTGCCACGTATAATATTTTCAATATTCCATATTTCTGAATATTGAACTGGTTATATAAACATTTTGAATAGATGAAGAAAGATCGAGAGATGAAACACTTTGTTATTGATTGAGGATTTCCTGCCATTATTAACAGGACTTAATTCTGAAAAAAAAGAAAAGAAAAGAAAAATTAATGAAGAACGAAAATTGGAAAAAATAAAATCATAAATTTTAAAAAGCATTTAATATACTGTTATCATATTTACCCAACTCCTCCACTCGGGCAGGATATGACACAAGGTCAGTTTTTAAGCGGAGTTTAACAGGTTTGAATTCAGAGTTTTCCTTCTCTTAGACTAGTTGCCTTACCAAGGCTGAAGAACCTAGTCTGCCCTACTATTTATCCATAGCTGGAGGGAGAATAATTGGATTCCTACCTTTCCCAAGGGTATTAGTGCTATGTGAAATGCAATCAGTCTCGTCCAGAATTTGAACTCGTGTCGCCGTGTCCATTTCCTACGATGATAACCATTACACCACGGGCACCTCCTAACATACTGTTATCACCCATAAATAAATAGACTCTTAACAATTTTTTAATGAAAAGTTTATTTTCTCAACCAAAGTATTCTACTCCCTACATAATGAACTCATCCTTCTCTATAAATACCCGTCAACGAGAGTGTCAGATAGAGTTAACCAAATCAGCATGACACAATCACGTGTGATACCATTTGCGTAGTGGACGGATAGTGACTACCACACTGGACTCTCAGCTTCCTATCAACTAACTGCTGTTTAACCAGGTTCACTTGTATCTTGTTTCTGTTACTTGAATATATATGTTTTTCTATCAACCCTTTCTTGTGTTCCCCATGTCTTTCTTTTGTCAACATCACAACACAAAGATACCAGGATTTTATTTCTCGTGAAACATTATTCATTCAAAACAGATTTTTTTTTTTGTAGTTACCCAACCTTGTCCACTGTGACCCTGATGTGACACAAGGTCATTTTTTTAAGCAGTGTATGGCTGGTTTGAATTCAGAGTTTTCCTTCACCTATCAAAACGAGGTATCATTTATTACTAAACTCAGTTGTCTAAATTTCTGAGACGAAGCTTGTTGATTTTTATCATTAAGGGTTTTCGGACTATCATCTTTATGTTTTTTGTTATTTCCACAGTGGTTCATCCGATATGTCCTCCAGCCTTCTTTAAGTGTTTGTCGAGCTCGGGAACCTTCACAGAACTTCAAACTATGTCTTTCATTGAATCCACAGGGGTCACCTGTTCTGATTTCGTTAACCATAACCGGGTACAAGTGTTAAGTATTCCTGTATTGTTACTCGCCTGCAGTCAGGATTGAACCTGTAACCTCCAAATGATTGTCTCCAACGATGATTGGAACCAATGCCTATAACCGTTACGCCATGTGTCCTGCTGAATTGTCCTGCTGGACAATTCAGAGTGAATTTTTGGGACTTATAAACTAAATGTTCTTACTTGACTAGAATTACTACTATTATGTATGATTTTTTACCTGTGCTCATATTCAGATCTTTTTTTTTTTTTCTCTCTTTTTTGGTGGAAATAACAATAAAGATGAAGACAATAGTCTGAAAACCCTTAATGATAAAAATTACAAAACTCAACTAAAGCCAAAAATAAAATTTCCTGAAGATATATATGCATTTACCAAACCTCTCTGCACAAACAGGATGTGACACAAGGTCAATTTTTAAGCAGAGTTTAACAGGTTCGAATTCAAAGTTTTCCTTCTCCCAGATTGGTTGCCATAGTCTGCTCTGCTATTTATCTATAGCTGGAGGGAGAATAGTTGGATTCATACCTTTCCCAAGGCTATTAGCACTATGTAAAATGCAAACTACCTCGTCCAGAACTTAAACTTTGGTTGCCATGTCCATTTCCTACGATGATAACCATTAAACCAAATGCACCTCCACATGATAATAAATAAGGGTGTAATTATTTCTGCCCTGCTACATATTCAGAGTTTTGATAACAAATTTCCAATGCTGTAGAGTTTGGTCATGAATAATACCTAATGATATCTATTTTGATTGTATAATGTTGGACTTCAAATAATAAAACTCTGGTATCTTTAATTTAAAAGAAAATTATTTTAAAAAATTGATAGTGGTGAACTTATTTATAGATAATACTGTATATGATAACTAGTTTGGCATAAGGTCATTTATTTATGGGCGATACTGTAGCGAGTGGTGCAGAGAATGGAATTGGTGAAGAAAGTTCAATCTCTAGTTGAAATATTTACATTTACTTCATGAACCCTCTTCTCCATCCAGTTATAGGTAAAACGAAAGATTCTTGCAGCCCTTTAAAAGGAAATCTATCATGGGTGTTGGTATCATCTAATCCAGTATAACTGGTTACATTAACTTAGTGAAGAGATAGTTACTGCCAAGTAACCCCTATTATCCTATGAGATGTCATGAAAGGAAATTACTTAACAAAGAACCCCCAACAGCCTAATTGATTAGGAGACACATCCATGTTGACATTATAATTAAGAGATAAAAATAAAGTTAACAATAATTTGAGAAACTTATTTAATCAAAGGTTGGTTTTTTATGGCATATCAACCCTTGTAGATTATTTAATGCCAAATCCTCTTTATACATATATATATTAAATATATATGATTTGGTTTGGTTGGGTTTTATGGCATATCAACTATTACAGGTTATTTAATTCCAAATCCTCTTTATACAAATATATTAAATATATACAATGCGATTTGGTTGGGTTTTATGGCATATCAACCATTGTAGGTTATTTAATGCCAAATCCTTTTTATACATATATATTAGATATATATGATTTGGTTTGGTTGGGTTTTATGGCATAACAACCCTTGTAGGTTATTTAATTCCGAATCTTCTTTATACATACATATTAAATATATAATATATAATACATATTAAAATATATATATATCAAATATATATATAATAGTATTATATATAACAGTATTATATATATACATAATCAATATATATATATGATATATATTAAATAATTGGTAAATTAATAGATTGTAGGTAACTCAATTTTTAAACAAGCCAGAGCTCATTTGTTTGCACACAGTTAAATGGTTTCAAGTATTGCTATCTAACACTAATAGTTTTACTTGTTTCCAAGTATTCCTATGTAATATTAATAATTCAATTTAACATCAGTCATTTGTTTGCACACAGTCAAATAGTTTTAAGTATAGTAAATGATTAAATATTTGACCCCTAGATGGGACCATAACAAGTACTACCACAATGGGTCAGAGTGGACCTGGGTGTAATAGAATGAAGGGGTACTTCACACCTCCCAAAGCTCCAGTACTGTAGCCTTACCATCAGATGGTTTAGTATCATATCCAGGACACACTTATTGGTGGGGGTGGGGGTTGATTTTAAGCAAAGAAATTGCTTAGAAAATATAATATAAATAGATTTCTGCTCCAATAATTATCAAGTTTGTATACATCACTGATTATGCAATATTAGTTGTCAAGCTATTTTTACAAACCATTGCTAGTGAGAGTGTTTCTTACTGTATAATCCTTTGAGGGCTTGTTGTAATATAATGGCCAAGGGATTTCATTTTATATATCTGACCTTTCGTTTTAGTTAGGCTGAGAACCTTTCGCTTAGCACATGGGTTAGTTAGGTGCCACATGTGCGCAGGTGTTCACGCATGTGCGGGCAGGATGTGTCATTCAGAGATGTCAAAATAAAAATCCCAGATAGAAAATGTGACCAGCGTGCATGGAAGATTTAGGGGATTTGAAAAAAAGTGAGTTGAGTTCCTGCCTCGGAAGAAGAAGGTTGACTTTCGCTTGCTCGCCGAGGCCTTGCAGCAAGTGTCGCAGATGGAAAAGTCAGCATAGAAAGATTGTATCTCTCTCCTTATGTCGAAAAACTTTTTAACTCAAAGGTAATAAAAAGTTTCGTACCTGAACTAAGAAGTCGTAAGTGTTTTTTTGTGTTTCGGGATTCCTATGTTATCTATATGTACGTTATGGACATTATGAACGTTCTGCGTACCAGTATGAATATGTCTATTTCACGTATTCATATCTGGCTATGTAACATTGTGTCAGGCTTTGAGAAAATTTGTACATTACAAAGTATTTTCTGTCTGAATGTTTAGGATGTGCAATTAGGATTATATTTTGATGTGTTTCTTCCAGGCAGCAGTTGTATTGATACTGCTATATGGACGCACTACTTGGATGCTAACTAAATGGCTGGAGAAGCTAGACGACAATTACACAAGAATGTTGCGAGCAATATTGAACAAGTCCTGGTGGCAACACCCCACAAGGCACCAACTATACGGCCACCTGCCTCCCATCACGAAAACTATCCAAGTTAGACGAACCAGACATGCAGGACACTGCTGGAGAAGCAGGGACGAGCTCATCAGTGATGTACTCCTATGGAACCCCGCATATGGCCGAGCAAAAGCAATACGACCAGCTCGAACATACATACAGCAGCTATGTGAGGATAAGGGATGTAGCGAGAGAGGGTCAGGGATATCCGTACTAGCGGCACGACATAATAATGATGATGATGATAAGTCAGGAAGCATTCTCTTTCTTTTGGTAACATATAACCCAGTACAATCTGTCATAACAAAGCAAACTTTTTGGATTAATGCTATCATTTTCATTTTTATTGTCATAATTCAGCCAAAGTATCCTCTTTGGATACACTGGAGGCACTGATGGTATTATTGTTGTAGGAAGTGAACTTATCTACCTGGGTTCAAATCCTGAACAAGGCAGTTTGCATTTCACATTGTGCTAATACACTTGATAAAAGTACAAATCCAACTATCTCCCTCCAGTTATGGGTAAATAGTAGTGCAGACTGGACTCTTTAACCTTGATATGAGAACCCATCTCAGAGAAAGAAAAATCTGAATTCAGACCAGACCTGGAAAGAGATGGGTTCTGCCAAATTATTTCTGTTTATGACGTGCAACATGAGAAGTGTTCCCATGACCAAATTAGGTCAGGGGATAAATCTATTTTTTTAATCTTCTTTGGATGCCAGTCATATTTTGAGCAAATTTCAAATCAAACACCTTGTCATAACCTATTGGAACTCCTGTAAACAATTTTTATATAGCATTACTTGAAACCATTTAACTGTATGCAAACAAATGATTGATAGAAAATAGAATAATTTGTATTAGATAGAAATACTTGAAACTGTTTAACTGTACAATAAAAAGCTCCAGCTTGTTTTAAAATGTTAGCAACAAATGGTATTTAGAAATAATATATATATATATATATATATATATATATATATATCAGGCCATTGACCTAATGTGTAGAGTGTTTGTCAATGGTCTGGAAGACCAGGGTTCAATCCTAGGTCGAGTCATACCAATGACTCAAAAAATGGTACTTGATGCTACCTTGCTTAACAGCATTATAACGTGAGGATCAAGGGTAGTGGAGCAATCCTGGGAATGGATTAGTGCCCTCCCTTACACCTCTGTGTAGTAGCTATTGAAAAGGGAGCCTTCGGGTCACCTTCGGCTAAGATTGCCAACTTTATATATATATAAATGGTCAATATGCCATAAAACCAAACCAAACCAAACCAAATCATATATATTTAATATATATATGTATAAAGTGGATTTGGCATTAAGCAACCTACAATGTTTGATATGCCATTAAAAAATAAATCAAATGTAGTTAATATATATTTGTATAAAGAGGATTTGGCATTAAACAACCTACAATGTTTGATGGGCCATAAAACCAAAAAAACCCAAACAAATTGAAGTGTTTGTGATAATAGCAATACTTGAAACTCTTTAACTGTGTGCCTAAATTGCATTATTGGTATTACATAAGAATACTTGGAACCATTTGACTGTGTGTAAATAAAATGTGCTCAACCTTATCTAAAAATGTTATCTACAAACAATGAGTTCAAAAATCGTATATTTAACATATATTTAAAAACAGGATTTGATATTAAATAACCTGTAATAGTAGATATGCCATAAAACCCACACAAACCAAGTCATATATATTCAATATATATGTATAAAGACGATTTGGCATTAAATAACCTGCGATAATGGATATGCCATAAAACCGAAACAAACCAAATCTTGTCCAAAACCTAAACAGTAGTGTTCACCTTGACAACTGTCACTCATATAGCAAAAACTGACTAAAATTCAACTAGCTCCACATACCCATATCCAGGACGATAAAGTAAAGTTGGTGACCGTAGCCAAGGGTGAACTGAAGGCTCCCTTTTCGATAGCTACTATACCAAGGTGTAGGAGAGGGCATTACTCCTTTCTCTGGATTGCTCCACTTTACCCTTGATCCTCATAATGCTGAGTGTTAAGCAAGGAGGCATCAAGTACTATTTTGCGTCTTTGGTATGACTTGACCTGCAATAAAACCCAGGTCTCCCGGGCCATTGGTGAACACTTTAACCATCATGCCAATATCTGACTAAGGTCGCTAACTTTATTTAATCCAGGATGAACTCAAGTGAAAAATAAAAGATTATAAAAATATTTTCCAACCAATCAGAAACCAATGTATGTGACTATTAGCAATCCTATCTGAGGCATTTGTGCACTAAAGAAAGGCTGATTAGTCTCAACAGCAGCAGCAGCAGCAAAGAGGACATGGCTCAACTGTCCATTACAGCATGACAAACTGCCAGCAGACTCATCTCCCATGTGATCCTTTCCAACTGCAATTATTGTACGCAAAAGATAAACATTCAGAAAAAACAAAAATGAAAATAGAATTTTTTTTTTTTTCAAGTAGTTTTCATTATTGTGTTACTTCTCACTCTTTTCTGGTTAGCACGAATTATTGTACAGTGAAAAGACTGCCTTAGTTGGTTGGTTGGTTGGTTGGGTTTTATGGCATATCAAACTTTGAATCTTATCTAATGCCAAATCCATTTTTATGAAAATAGTTCTATTTCAAACAATTCAGTTTAGCATAAGTACGCAGTTTAAATGTAAGTACAGTTTAATTGGGAAAAACATTTCTATTTCAAGCTATTCAGTTCAGTCAAGCAGTTCTTATTCAGCTAATACCAGTTTAGTATAAGTATAGATTTTGTTTATACACAGTTAAATGTCAAAACAGTTCTATATTAAACAATTCAGTTTAGTGTAAGTAGAGTTTCAAAGTCAAAAAACAGTTCCATTTCAAATAATTCAGTTTAACATTAGCAGGCAGTTTAAATGTAAATACAGTTTAATTGTCAAAAACATTTCTATTTCAAGCTATTCAGTTTAGTCAAATAGTTTTATTTCAGATAATTCAGTTTAGCATAAGTACACAGTTTAGAAGTCAAAACAGTTCTATTTTGAACAATTCAATTTAGCATAAATACACAGTTTAAATGCAAAAATCAGTATTGTGAAAGAAGCACAGTTTAGTTCTATTTAAACCATAAATTGGACCTTTATCAGGTGCTACCACTCCAGGTCAGAGTGGACCTGGGAGTGATGGCAATAAAGGGGTACTCTGCATTCCCCAAAGCTCTAGCATTACTGGAACCTCAGTATCAGATTGTTTAGTGTCATATCCAGGATGCACGTTGGGGGGTGGTCTTACCCCTCTGCAGAGGTGTAATCAGTGTATTCTACAGCCCCAGCCAACAGGACAAGACGGCATTAGTATAAAGCTTATCCGTACTATAACTCCGACTAGACCCTTTATTCAATCTACGGGTTAAATCATTCTCATTTCACTGTTTCAGATTCAGATTAATTTCTTCTGTTTAATAAATGCTTTTATCCAAATTTCATGGGATGATGGCCTAGTGGTTAAGAATAATTGTTAGATACATCTTGTAACCTAATGGTCATGTATAAAAATTTTATTTCTAAAAAAAACTCAAACTGACCATGTGCAGACTTGATTTGGCCAGAGTGGAAAAGGGAGAAGGAATCCCAGACAATACGGCACCAAAAAGCTACTTCCTCTTTTTGTTGAGAACTACTATTCAGACCCTCAGTATGAATTTGGGGACCAAACTGTAAAGGCATGAAAAACTTAAGCTAGCAGATGGGTTTCATCACTGGCTTCTTGAATGGAGCTTCTCAAGAAATAAAAGTAAAATTAAACAAAAGTTGACTACTGAAATTTTACCAAGTTAAACAACTGAAAGAAAATTCAACTGAGAATTCTGCTGAAAAGAACTTTAAAGAAGACTCACAATTAAATGAACTCTGAAACATTTCTACAAAACAAAAAAGAAATGAAAAATACTCAAATTTAATGAACTTTGTTTCCCAGACACTCCCTCAGATAAGTTCCAGCAAATTGCACTAAAATTTGCAACACTTTATCTTTTCTATCCCTTTCTTTCTTGTTTCTTTTGTTTAAAATTCCTTTTTAAAAACTTTATTGGCTGTGTTATCTTTTCGAATCAGTATCCGAACTAGAAAGATGCGGAACTTACTGTTTAAACTTACTGTTTAAATTTACTGTTTAATATTGCACACTAAAGCCCCCTTAAAACCATTACCAAGTTAAATACTAAATTTGGCTCAAGTGTCACTCACTTCATATCAAATTTTATTCCCTCAAAATTCCTTTACATTGCAAATTTTATTCTCTTTCAAAATTTCTTTACATGAGTTCAGTTTCTGGTTCAAGCAATGAAAATAATATTCTCTTGTTCAGTGGACTACTATTGACAAGCAAAAGAAAATCTGATCTCTCTGATAAAATAAAACTAGAATTCTTCCAAGATGTAGCTGTGTTGTCACTCTTCTATGGTTGCACCACAAGAACATTAATAAAACAACTAGAGAAGAAACTTCATGGAAACTACACGAAGATACTGCATGCTGTTTTGAATAAATCCTGGAAGCAAAACACTAGGTTTATGGTCACTTACCTCCCATCTCACAAACCATTCGAGTAAGATGAGCAAGGAATGCTAGACACTGCTGGGTAAGTTAAAACGAAACTCATAAGTGACATCCTCCTATTGACTCCTATACATGGACACTTTCATTAGCCTTCTGTATGGACACTGAATGCCATCTAAAGGACTTGATAAGAGCGAGGGTCAATACCTTGATGATGATGATGATGATGATAAACAGCATCAAAAAGAAAACTGAATTAGATATTTAATATTATATATATATATATATATATCCTCTAAGCTAGAACAATGGAATTAGAACAATCTGGTCCCACAGAGTTAAGAAAGGATTTGATTTGATTGCCAGAAAGTTACCAAAATAGGAAGGACACCAGAAGAAGATCAAAGAATTGAACAGTCGAAATCCTGTATTGATCAGTGTATAATAATTATTGTTTGTATATAAGTTATCTAGGGCATGTCACAATGTCACATGGTGTTATGGTTAACAATCTAAATAAGCAGACCATTGTTCATCAGTTCGATTCTCACCGAATGCTCCTTATTTCTGGTCTTGAGCTATGCTTAATAAATAATTTTGAAAAAATGTTTCTCTTGATGCAACTGGACTGTTCCATGGCATATCCACCACTGTTATTTATTTAATGCCAAATCCTGTTTTTACATATATATTAAATATATGATTTGTAAACACATTTTGTAGATACATACAGTTAAATGATAAAACAGTTCTATTTCTAACAATTCAATTTAGTATAAGTCAACAAAATTAAATGGTTCCAAGTATTGCTATATATCATTAACAATTCAACTAAATGTCAGTCATTTGTTTAAACACAGTTAAATGATAAAACAGTTCTATTTCTAACAATTCAATTTAGTATAAGTCAACAAAATTAAATGGTTCCAAGTATTGCTATATATCATTAACAATTCAACTAAATGTCAGTCATTTGTTTAAACACAGTTAAATGATAAAACAGTTCTATTTCTAACAATTCAATTTAGTATAAGTCAACAAAATTAAATGGTTCCAAGTATTGCTATATATCATTAACAATTCAACTAAATGTCAGTCATTTGTTTAAACACAGTTAAATGATAAAACAGTTCTATTTCTAACAATTCAATTTAGTATTAGTCAACAAAATTAAATGGTTCCAAGTATTGCTATATATCATTAACAATTCAACTAAATGTCAGTCATTTGTTTAAACACAGTTAAATGATAAAACAGTTCTATTTCTAACAATTCAATTTAGCATGTCATTTGTTTACACACAGTTAAATGATCAAACAGTTCTATTTGACCCGTAGACCATATCAGGTGCTACCACTCTGGACCAGAGTAGACCTAGCAGCGATGGTAATGAACAGGTACTCCACATTCCTCAAAGCCCCAGAATTACTGGAGTCCCACAATGAGATTGTTTAATGTCAATCCAGGACTCTCGTAAGGGCAGAGATGCATTCGGTGTATTCAACAGAGATACAGTCAGTGTATTCAACAGCCCCAACCGACTGGGGCTAGAAACAAGAAGAAGATTATCAATCATTTTGCCAATATTCTTTTAATAATCCTTTTGTTATGCTATAAAATATTTAATCTAACAGAGATTTGACATAGACAAAAGACGTACCATGACATGATTTCTCATCAGATCCATCGACACAATCTTGAATGTTGTCACAGCGATAGGACATGTCCAGACAAACTTTCTTATCACATAAAAACTTCCCTTCACATGAATTTTGTTTCTCAACTTTGACATCATCTGAAAAATTTTCAAAAGTCAACATTAAAATATTTTATTTTTTTAGATAATTTACAATTTACAGCCAAGTTATCTCATTTACTTATATACAAGGTCAGTCTGTTTGAGTGCTGAGATCTAGTGTAGAAAATTTGAAATAGTTTTCCTGTTGAAGGCAGACACTAACAAAGATATTGTTCCTACTCCTAAAAAAATTCTGAAAGTGTTCAACTGTCTTCAACGGCTTTGTAAAAACTTGTATGCTAGTTTAAAAAAAAATATGAATGACTATGACAGCACATGATTTCACATTATAAGAGAAGAAAAGGTATTACGAATTTTTCACTATGGAAAAATAGAGGTCACATTATATAAGACGAGAGAAGATATTACGGATGTTTTGCTATGGAAAAATAGGGGCCACCTTATATAAGAGGAGGGAAGATATTACGGATGTTTTGCTATGGAAAAATAGGGGCCACCTTATATAAGAGGAGGGAAGATATTACGGATGTTTTGCTAAGGAAAAATAAGGGTCACCTTATATAAGAAGAAGATATTACGGATGTTTTGCTATGGAAAAATAGGGGCCACCTTATATAAGAGGAGGGAAGATATTACGGATGTTTTGCTATGGAAAAATAGGGGTCACCCTATTTAAGAGGAGAAAAGTTATTACGGATTTTTGGTAATGAAAAAATAGGGGTCATCTTATATAAGAGGAGAGAAGATATTACTGATTTTTTGCAATGGAAAAATAGGGGTCACATTATATAACAGAGAAGATATTACTGAATTTTTGCTATAGAAAAATAGGGGTCACATTATATAAGGCAAGAGAGGATATTACAGATGTTTTGCTATAGAAAAATAGGGGTCACCTTATTTAAGATGAGAGAAGATATTACGGATGTTTTGCTATGGAAAAATAGGGGTCACATTATATAAGAGAAAAGATATTACGGGTGTTTTCCTATAGAAAAATAGGGGTCACTTTATTTAAGATGAGATAAGATATTACGGATGTTTTGCTATGGAAAAATAGGGGTCACCTTATATAAGAGGTGAGAAGATATTACGGATGTTTTGCTAGGGAAAAATAGGGGTCACCCTATTTAAGAAGAGAAAAGTTATTACGGATTTTTGGTAATGAAAAAATAGGGGTCATCTTATATAAGAGGAGAGAAGATATAACTGATTTTTTGCAATGGAAAAATAGGGGTCACATTATATAAGAGGAGAAAAGATATTATGGATGTTTTGCTATGGAAAAATAGGGGTCACCTTATATAAGAGGAGAGAAGATATTACTGATTTTTTGCTATAGAAAAATAGGGGTCACATTATATAAGAGGAGAAAAGATATAACTGATTTTTTGTAATCGAAAAATAGGGGTCACCTTATATAAGATGAGAGAAGATATTACGGATGTTTTTTTATGGAAAAATAGGGGTCACCTTATTTAAGAGGAGAAAAGTTATTACGGATTTTTGGTAATGAAAAAGTAGGGGTCACATTATATAAGAGGAGAAAAGATATAACTGATTTTTTGTAATCGAAAAATAGGGGTCACCTTATATAAGATGAGAGAAGATATTACGGATGTTTTTTTATGGAAAAATAAGGGCCACCTTATATAAGATGAGAAAAGTTATTACGGATATTTTGCTATAGAAAAATAGGGGTCACATTATAAAAGAAAAAAGATATTATGGATGTTTAGCTATTGAAAAATAGGGGTCACCTTATATAAGAGGAGAGAAGATATTACTGATATTTTGCTAAGGAAACATAAGGGTCACCTTACATAAGAGAAAAGATATGACTGATTTTTTGCTATAGAAAAATAGGGGTCACATTATATAAGACAAGAGAAGATATTACTGATGTTTTGCTATAGAAAAATAGGGGCCACCTTATAAAAAAGGAGAGAAGATATTACGGATGTTTTGCTAGGGAAAAATAGGGGCCACCTTATTTAAGATGAGAGAAGATATTACGGATGATTTGCTATGGAAAAAAAAGGGCCACCTTATATAAGAGGAGAAAAGATATTACTGATTTTTTCCTATAGAAAAATAGGAGTCACATTATAGAAGACGAGAGAAGATATTACGGATGTTTTGCTATGGAAATATAGGGGCCACCTTATTTAAGAGGAGAAAAGTTATTACGGATGTTTTGCTATGGAAAAATAGGGGTCACCTTATTTAAGAGGAGAAAAGTTATTACGGATGTTTTGCTATGGAAAAATAGGGGTCACCTTATTTAAGAGGAGAAAAGTTATTACGGATTTTTGGTAATGAAAAAATAGGGGTCACATTATATAAGAGGAGAAAAGATATTACTGATTTTTTGTAATCGAAAAATAGGAGTCACATTATATAAGAAAAAAGATATTATGGATGTTTTGCTATGGAAAAATAGGGGTCACCTTATATAAGAGGAGAGGAGATATTACGGTTGTTTTGCTATGGAAAAATAGGGGTCACCTTATATAAGACAAGAGAAGATATTACTGATTTTTTGCTATGGAAAAATAGGGGTCACCTTATATAAGAGGAGAGAAGATATTACTGATTTTTTGCTATAGAAAAATAGGGGTCACATTATAAAAGACGAGACAATATTACGGGTGTTTTCCTATAGAAAAATAGGGGTCACTTTATTTAAGATGAGATAAGATATTACGGATGTTTTGCTATGGAAAAATAGGGGTCACCTTATATAAGAGGTGAGAAGATATTACGGATGTTTTGCTAGGGAAAAATAGGGGTCACCCTATTTAAGAGGAGAAAAATTATTACGGATTTTTGGTAATGAAAAAATAGGGGTCATCTTATATTTAGAGGAGAGAAGATATTACTGATTTTTTGCAATGGAAAAATAGGGGTCACATTATATAAGAAAAAAGATATTATGGATGTTTTGCTATGGAAAAATAGGGGCCACCTTATATAAGAGGAGAGAAGATATTACTGATTTTTTGCTAAGGAAAAAAGGGGTTACCTTATATAAGAGGAGAAAAGATATTACCGATTTATTGCTAAGGAAAAATAGGTGTCACCTTATATAAGAGAAAAGATATTACTGATTTTTTACTATGGAAAAAAAGTGGGGTCACATTATATAAGAGGAGAAAAGATATAACTGATTTTTTGCTAAGGAAAAAAGGGGTTACCTTATATAAGAGAAAAGTTGTTACTGATTTTTTTTTTAACAGCAAGGAAAACATTGTTGTCCTCATCAGAGCAGCCTTTTCTCCTCCTTTTTTTTTCTCTTCTCCCCAACATTACCATACATGAATATAAACATTATTTAAGATATTGAGACAATAGAGATTTTTTACTGCAACTTGACATCGACTCCTTGCTGAAAATAAAATGCAGGATAAATCGATTTTCATCTTCACAACGAATTATCACCAATTGTAGTTTTGTCCTTGACAGACTTTGCAGTAATTGCAGTTTGTAAGGAATCACTTTCAATCACTTCTGCAATATTTTCCAGTTCAGAGTAGAATTTGTAAATCTTGACCCCCTCATTGACCTTGTGGATTTATATCCTCTGCCAAGATGACTGAGTAGCAGAAAGAATTTTCGTATTTTGGTTTGGCACGTAATTTAATTCAACGCATAATTTCACCCAATCAGGATGACTTATCCTAACCCGAATCACCTTTCTGGGCAGCAGTAATTGGGGAAAACCATCAAACACTCTCTTTGGCAGAACAACTCCATTCTGTACAGACGTCTACTGTCTGCTCTCCATTAGCAGCAGCAGCAGGACACCATGAGGGAAGCAGCCTAATTCATGGACTCCTTGGTTATTTCTCTTAGACCAAAGATTCCCAGTTGAATATGGATTAGATACATTCAATACGCCACCCACAGGAACAACTTTACGTCAACCCCAAAATTGGCTATGTCAATTGCGATGTCTAATTCCGCTCCGGCACCTAGCGACTACTTCACCTCTGGGCAACATTTTCTGGAGACATTCACGCTTCTCCCCGAAACAACCAGAAACACAAACTAACGGTGACTTCAACGTTTATTTCCTCAAACGGCAAACATGACTTTCGCTACAAACGGCGAACATACCTCCCTCGCACATCCAACAACACGCACTGTTTTCTCCACTCTCTCATAACTCCATTTAGTCTCTTTACTTCTTTCCTTTCCCACGAGGCTTGCAGCAAAAACACAAACTCTATATTCCATTCTGCGATTAAAACCTTCATTTAAAAACTAACAGCATCTTCGTCTTATTACTTCTTCAACCTCCTTTATTTATCACAACCTAGTGAGGAAGCACGTAACTAAAACCCACGCTAATAACAAACATAAGAACTCGCTAAAACTGCCATGAACATACTCTAATTGTTTTTCATATACTGATGGTCTTTAAGTTCTTTTGCCTTTACACAAACATCTTGTTGTTTGAAATTTCTTCTACCATATATAAATGGATGATCAATGCTTTAGTGTTTAATGGTTAGTTTCCATAACACTATAAATTAATTGACAATACAAATAAATAACAAAACTTCTTTGAAAACACAATAACGAAAGGTTTATTATTACAGCAGAAGTAGACGAGTCAGAGTGAGAAAAGGTTCTTTTTGGTGTCGCTGGATAGTATGTTGCTCCTTGAGTTTGTTCGTAGGTGTGTCACTGTAGCAGGTAGCTAGTGTGACTAGTGTGACTGGCCACAAGGCTAGTTAAATAGCAGCACAAACGCAAACTCTATATTCCATGCAGCCATTAAAACCTTCATGTAAAAACTAACGGCATCTTCATCTTCTTACTTCTTCATCCTCTTTTATTAATAACAACAATTAGCGAAGGAATAACACACCTTGTTAAAAAAATCAACAAACAAATTTCTCCCTCTAAATTGCTAACTCTGGGATTATGTTGCTAGTTTGAAGTTTATTGACGAGAAACAAGGAAAGTTTCAGGGAAGCAATCGAGTTGAAGCAACAAAACAAATACCTTAAATAATTTTTTGAAAATATATTTTTGAAAGCCTTCATTCTTCTTGTAGACACCCTGTACTTGGAATATTATTCTTTTCTTTTTTAAAAATGATCACATTTTTCAAATGGTACTTTCAAATATTTTTTTCAAGTTGAGCAGACTAGACAAGAAATGGAAAAGAAAAATATCCACTGACCAGATGCAGAACATTCTAGCGCAGGTGCTTCGTCTGAATTGTCTCCACAATGGTCTATCCCATCACATTTCAAACTCAGTGCGATGCAGAGGATATTAAAACACGGATATTTGAATTTTTCAGGACAGCCATCTGAGAAGAAAAAAGAAAAAATGCAATAAGTACAATTGTAAACTAATTCTTGTAACACTCATATGTACATTATATTTACTTTTGGACTAATAGCTTAGGAAAAAGTATGATCCTTTTATCCCCTCCAGCTATGGATTAGATAGCATCACTGCTGTTAATCAACAATGTCTTTGGTATTAAATAACCTGTAAAGGTTGATATGCCATTATGTTTACTTTTGGACTAATAGCTTAGGAAAAGGTATGATCCTTTTATGCAATTAAACAAATATACTTTTGTAATGCTCAAATATGCATTAAAAGAAGAGAAAATAATTGACAGACAACTTAAGTCGCAAATGAACCCAATGAGGATTGATGTGACTATGTTTAGTAATGCACACATGTGCATAAAAATAGAAGAATTAATTGACCGACAACTTAACAAAAACCTAAATATTTCTTTCAACCAAAAAATGAAACAGAAAATTAGACAAACAAAGATTATTATTATCCGTACACTGCCGGCCAAGCTATTACTGAAAGTCTTCTCACTGTGATCGATCTGACTACTGTCCTTTGACTACAGTCCACTGACTAATGTTCTATGCTAATCAGCATGGAACCTCTATCTAAATTATCTAGAGACCCACCACTTCCATCCATCGGCAATCAGTGTTTAATTGCCAATGTCTCACTTTATTCCTATATAACACTAATAATATATGTTTCTCTCATCATCATCATCATCATCGAATTGCATTGGCAGCATGGAGTTTGCTGACTCTCTCTCACCATCCATCCTTATCATCCATTGCTACTGGCAGGTCTTCCAGGTTGTATCGTGTATCTACACAGTGCTGATGTGAGCTTTTGCTAGTCAGCCAACAATGTGCAAGAGTCGATAAGAGAATGTCACATGAGTTTGTTCTTGCTTCCCCAGCAGTACTCAGAAAGTACTTGAATGGCTTGTGAGATGGGAGGTAGATGGCCGAACAACTGCTGTTTTGTGGGGTGCTACTTCCAGGATGTACAAGACAGCATGTGGCATTTTTGAATAGTTCCCATCTAGCTTTTTCTCTATGCTTTTTGTTAGTATCCACGTGGTGCATCCATGTAGTAGTATGGGCACAGCTCCAGCTTGGAAAAAATCCTGCTTTATTTTATTGAAAAGATCCTCATTCCATATAATTGATAGCCTATCAATAGCATTCCATGCCTTTGCTAAGTATATATTCGCATCACTTTCAGTAGATAAGATATTGCTGCTGGGGGATGGGAACTAGTCGAATAATTTCATAGGCTCACCACTTACAGTAGAGATGGTTCTTTTTTGTCTAAAACTCATGTTTTATTTGCATTCACATAGAGGTCAATGCCTCCTGCTGCTTGCTCTAGGCTAAGCTGTAGGAATTCTGCATGGACTGGTGTGTGTTTGTGAAAAGTGCTAGGTCATCTGTATAGTCTATATCTGTCATAGTTTCTGCAGTATATCATCTGCTTCTTGCATTTTTCAATGTGAAATAATTTTCTTTTAGTAGATCTAAGGCCGTTTGAAGAAAAAACTAGATGGGAACTATACAAGGATACTGAGTGCTATCTTGAACAAATCCTGGAAGCAGCATCCTTCAAGTAAGCACTTGTACAACCACTTACCTGCCATCTCACATAACATCTAAGGAAGACAAAACTAGATGGTAACTATGTAAAGGCTACTGTGTGCTATCCTGAACAAATCATGGAAGCAGCATCCTTCAAGTAAGCACTTGTACAACCACTTACCTGCCATCTCACATAACATCTAAGGAAGACAAAACTAGATGGTAACTATGTAAAGGTTACTGTGTGCTATCCTAAACAAATCATGGAAGCAGCATCTTTCAAAACAGCACTTGTACAGGTACTTCTTCTCTCACAAACCATCCAAGTAGTACAACCCTAGATGGCAACTATATGAGGATGCTGTGTGCTATCCAGAACAAATCCCAAAACAGCACCCCACAAAACAGCACTTCTACAGCCACTTTTCTTCAAAACATCCGAGTAAAATGAACAAAACATGGTGGGCACTACTGGAGAAGTAAGGACAAAACTCATAAATGATGTTCTCTTATGGACTCCTACACATGGACACACCAGTATTGGCTAACCATCAACAACTTATATTCATCAGCTCTGTGCAAACACTGAATGCCATCTACAGAAGTTGCCAAGAGTGATGGCCAATAGGGAAGGATGGCAAGAAAGAGTCAAAGAAATACATGCCATGATGATGATACTATCTTAGTGCGCATGAACTGATGGGAAAATCGTTATTTTTCAAATAAAAATCAATTTTTCAGAATATTGTTCTAATTGTTTTCGTAATTACTACATTTAAAAAAAAAGAAGAAGACAATTACCTTTTGTCATTGTACTTGCAGCTGTATATGAAAATCGAATTTTGTCTTGTCGGAAAAAATTTCCTCTGAGTCTTACGTAAAAGCCCTGGCTGTGATCATGAGTGTTCCATGTTTGTGTCTGAGAGTATTGTGTGCATGTGTATTGGGCAACAAGTGGCTCCACTGAACTGATTCCGTTGTGGATCTCTAAACTGTTTGTTTTTTCAAATTCCCAACCTTAAAAGAAAAAAATTCAAATTATTGTTTTCTTGATAATCAAATCCATCAAAGTTTCTTTGATAAGAAAGAAAAGAAAAAATTAGGAATTAGAAGAAAAAAAAATGCAAAGAGGAAAACAAATAAAAAGCAAGAAAAATATAACGGAAAGAAATAGAGAAAAATGTAGTCACATTTGCTGTGGAATAAATTCTGTTGTTAAACAGAATTTTTTTATTATTGTGTATGGACACCAAAAAAGATTATCTATCCACATAAGTGTCTTTTTATATATCAGTAGATATTTGTCCGATTACTTAGATATACAGTCACATTTGCTGTGGAATCTCTTGTTGAGCAGAATTTTTTTATTATTGTGCATGGACACCAAAAAAGATTATCTATCCACATAAGTGTCTTTTTATATATCAGTAGATATTTGTCCGATTACTTAGATATACAGTCACATTTGCTGTGGAATCTCTTGTTGAGCAGAATTTTTTTATTATTGCGTATTGACACCAGAATACATTATCTATTGACATAAGTCCCTTTGTATATAAGTAGATATTTGTATGATCACTTAAACATATTACTCGTGTGAGTCAAAAGTTTTGCAATATTTTGGTATGTGCTAGTTTGTGGTGTATATATCATAAGACCAAAGCAGTTCAAGCTGTGGTTGGTAGTATTGTGGTAGTTGGTGCACTAACATGTTGTGCATTGCGTCAGTCCATATGTGATTTAAAAGCTGCACAGATGAACATGCAATGTTGTCTAATTTGGGAATCTCATACTTATCTTTATACTTCAGGCCTTATAGAATACATATTTTTATATTTTTTAACCAATCAACTAAAAACACAGAATAAGAACATTCTAGAAATTTGGGATCAAAATCACATTAACATTAAAGTTACTTTTTTATATTTTTTTAACCAATCAGCTAAAAACACAAAATAAGATTATAGAAAATCTGGCTCAGAAACTAATTAACAGAAAAGTTTTAGGCTCTAAAACAAATAAGTAAATATGCAAATCTGATTGGTCAAGAAATGTCTACACGCTTGAATTTTAGGACCTGCAATAAAACTATTTTTTGATCCACTTAAGTGACCTCAAAAAGTATAAATAATGAAGAATCTAATCAACCAGGTCAGTCATTCTTTCCACTACGAGATGTCATGAACAGACAGCAGAGAGCCACGCCATAAAACTCAAAGAGAAAAGGCATGCAACCTTCTTTTACTAATGTGACATGTTGTCGCCAAGATCACAAGAAAACACACATGTGGACTAAGGAAAACAAAGACCCATACTTACAGTCCATCACTGATATATACACACGCACATACCCATGTATATAAGTAAAGTCAAATTTTTATCTTCTTTACTTTGGCCAACTATGGACCCATTTATTTAATAGACTTTATTAAAATGTAAACACACACACACGGGTGAACAATCCTATTTTTATTCAACTGGCCACAACAGTATTTTCTACATACACACATAACATGAACATTGTATTTCTACAACCTGTTTGTTATGATAATTAAATTGTTTCTTAATGTTCATTGTTATCATATTCAATTTGTTTACGTGCTTGTAAAATTTGTGTTGTATTTGTAGTGGAACTGAACATGAAAGTAATACCTGTAAAATACAGACAGGAACTCACTCACTACAAATTGGAGAGTAACATATCCACTAAACAATTACATGTACCCACTACAGCCTTAACACAGTGGAAGAAACCAAAAACATCCGTTGTTCAAAAGATGAAGGCACAGTTGATTTCAGTACAATAACTAGATGGTTTGAGAAATTCTGCTTTAGTTGCAAGAAACTCAATGATCAGACCAGGTTAGGTATGCTTAAAAGAATAGATTCTGAGGCTATGCTCCAAGCCATAGAGGCAAATCTGGCAAGTAGCACTTGGAGAGTATCAGGCGAGCTAAGCATCTCACAGTTCAGTTTCATTCATTGACTTCACAACCTTAGAAAAAATATCCAGAGCTGCCAAATCTTCTCTTACATACTACCAAAATATTGCAAAACTTTTGCCTTATCTTTGTAATATGACTTATCAGAATTTTTAACTTTTAAAAAAATTTTTGGTAAAAAATCAAATTAACTCCGAACTTCATGCAAAGAATTTTTAAAATAAGAATAATTTTGAGGAAAAGAAAAAAAGATTGGTGCATTTTTTAAAACTATGTTATCGTAATCGAGGGTGACCCAAAAGTTCTCTTTTCAATAGCTACTACACTGAGGTGTTGGGGAGGGGGCTACTCCTTTCCCTTAAACTATGTATTAATCATTATTACCACTACTACTGCCCTGGAAAGAGTCTCCATGGTGTAATAGATTGAGTCCCTGCAGTAAAATGGGTCAAGTCCCTGTGGTATAATGAGTGGGAGTCCCTGTGGCATCATGGGTGGCAGGCTTTGCGGTATAATAGGTTGAGTCCCTGTGGCATAATGGGTGGAAGTCCCCATAATGGGTGGGAGGCTTTGCGGTATAATGGGTGGGAGTCCCTGTGGCATAATGGGTTGAGTCCCTGTGGCATAATGGGTGGGAGTCCCTGCGGCATAATTGGTGGGAGTCCTTGGGGCATAATGGCTACTCCTGTGGCATAATGAGTTGGGTCCCTGTGGCATAATGGGTTGAGTCCCTGTGGCATAATGGGTGGGAGTCTTTGCACTATAATGGGTTGAGTCCCGGTGGCATAATGGGTGGGAGTCTTTGCACTATAAAGGGTTGAGTCAATGTGGCATAATGGGTGGGAGTCTTTGCACTATAAAGGGTTGAGTCAATGTGGCATAATGAGTGGGAGTCTTTGCACTATAATGGGTTGAGTCCCGGTGGCATAATGGGTGGGAGTCTTTGCACTATAATGGGTTGAGTCCCTGTGGCATAATGGGTGGGAGTCTTTGCACTATAATGGGTTGAGTCAATGTGGCATAATGGGTGGGAGTCTTTGCACTATAATGGGTTGAGTCAATGTGGCATAATGGGTGGGAGTCTTTGCACTATAATGGGTTGAGTCCCTGTGGCATAATGGGTGGGAGTCTTTGCACTATAATGGGTTGAGTCAATGGGGCATAATGGGTGGGAGTCTTTGCACTATAATGGGTTGAGTCCCTGTGGCATAATGGGTGGGAGTCTTTGCACTATAATGGGTTGATTCCCTGTGGTATAATGGGTGGGAGTCTTTGCACTATAATGGGTTGAGTCAATGTGGCATAATGGATGGGAGTCTTTGCACTATAATGGGCTGAGTCAATGTGGCATAATTGGTGGGAGTCCCTGTGGCATAATGAGTTGAGTCCCTCTGGCATCATGGGTTGAGCCCCTGCGATATAATGAAAGAGAGCCCAGATGGCTGGACCTGTAGAATACACCGACTGCATCTCTGCAGAGAGTTAAGATCATATCATGGGGACTCCCACCCATTATGCCACAGGGACTCAACCCATTATACTGCAAAGACACCCACCCATTATGCCACTATTGCACAAAATGGAATCATGACCCATGTACAAATCCTGGACAAAGTTGTAATGTGCTAATCCTCTTGGGAAAAGCATGAATCCATCTCTTCTCCTCTCATGTATGGGTAAATAGTAGGCTAGACTAAACTCTTTAGCCTTGGTTAGGCAACCAGTCTAGGAGAAGGACAACTCTGAATTCAAACCAGTTGAACTTCACTTAAAATCTTGCCGGTAGTGGAGGGGTTGGGTTAATACATAAATATATAGATACATACTACCAATACTACCACCGCTACTATTACCATTACTACTCCTACCACTACTACCACCACCACCACCACTACTACTACTACCACCACTACCACCACCACTATTACTACCACCACCACTTCTTTGGATTAATCAATATTTGAATAGAATTAACCTTGTGGTTTTATCTACAAAATAATTATACTGATGATGAAGTGCCATTTTATACGGAAAAATTAGGAGTTAATGGAGTTTGTTCAGATTTTATTGACTGACAGAAAATAAAATTGCAACACTGAATATATACTTCAATTTACTCATGACTTAATATAATCAGACAATATAACTTGTTTACTGTAAAGAATCATAAATATACAAATCAATAGGTATACAGGTTCCAAAATAAGGGGAGTATCAACAGCACTCAGATCCCTATACACATACTATACATAGATGAGGGTAGTCTCAGTGTTGTAGTGGCTAACATGCTGGACTGTAACATCATAGTAAATGAGTTTGAACTCTAGTCTTGATATTACTTTCACTTTCACTTTCAGAGTAATACCCTTGGAAAGTATGAACTATCTCATTTCGCCAGCTATGAGTTAAATAGTAATACTACTGTTCTTTTACAGAGATGGCTAAGGCATTAATTAACCCATCATAGTTGATATGCCATTAAACAAAGAAACCAAAACCAAAACCATCTACCCAGATCAAAATCAAAATTGTTCTTCAATATTGCAATTTTATTTCCATCTGTGTATAAAAATAGATCAGTTATAAAGTTGGTGACCATAGTTGAGGGCGACCAGAAGGTTCCCTTTTCAATAGCTACTACACCGAGGTGTAGGGGAGGGTGCTACTCCTTTCCCTGGATTGCTCCACTTTACCCTTGATGCGTACCTTATAATGCTGAGTGTTAAGCAAGGAGGTATCAAGTACCATTTTTAAAGTCTTTGGTATGACACGACCTGGGATTGAACCCAGGTCTCCTGGACCACTGGTAAACACTCTACCCACTGGGCCAATGAGCCAGTAACAGATCAGTTATAATAGTAATGAAATATTAGACAATGTTTATTACTGTAAGAAAAAGTAAGTTAGCATTTAACAAGAAAAAAAATAATGTTTGGTTTTATTGCATAATATAATACACTAGATCTTTTCTTTGATTTAGCAATGTTTGTCATGTGTTTCATATTACCAAGAATTTTGTCAATGTTTATACATGTAGGTTCATTTCATAAACAAAATATTGCTAAATGAAAAGCTGAACATTTTCAAGTTTGGAAAATCTTTTTAAGTGACCTCAAATGGTCTACAGCCTGTTCTATTTTTTGATCACAATGAAGACTTTATGAATCATAAAGTAAAGTTGGCAACCATAGTTGGGGGCAACCAGAAGGCTCCCTTTTTCAATAGCTACTGCACTGAGGTGTAGAGGAGGGTGCTACTCCTATCCCTGGATTGCTCCATTTTACCCTTGATACATACCTTATATTGCTGAGTGTTAAGCAAGGAGGTATCAAGTCCCATTTTTAAAGTCTTTAGTATGACACGACCTGGGATTGAAACCAGGTCTCCCGCACCATTGGCAAACACTACCCACTAGGCCAATGAACGAAATCTAACTAAGAGGGTAACAGTTCTCATAACATTTCTGGCATAAACATCAAGAAATATAATCAGATAATCAGAATATGGTATACAAGGGCCAGTGTTAGAGTCTTATGCCCCCTCCCTATGAGTCTGATATGGTACGCCCCAATTGACTCTAGGATACAGGGCCTCACTCTACCACATCTCAATTTTCATAAAGTAGTATTTATATAAAATAGAATGGTTATTCAATAAATACGGAAAATTTTTAAACTGATTTTGGTTTGGTTTGGTTTGGTATGGTTTTATGGCATATAAACCCTTGTAGGTTATTTAATCCCAAATCCTCTTAATACAAATATTTCAAATATATATGATTAGTTTTGGTTTGGTTTTATCATATTTACCACCCACCTCCGCTCGGGCAGGATATGACACAAGGTCAATTTTTAAGCAGAGTTTAACAGGTTTGAATTCAGAGTTTTCCTTCTCCTAGAATAGTTGCCTCACCAAGGCTGAAGAACCTAGTCTGCCCTACTATTTACCCATAGCTGGAGGGAGAATAATTGGATTGATACCTTTCCCAAGGGTATTAGCGCTATGTGAAATGCAATCAGTCTTATCCAGGATTTGAACTCATGTCGCCGTGTCCATTTCCTATGACGATAACCATTACACCACGAGCACCTCCTGGTTTGGTTTTATGGCAACCTTGTAGGTTGTTTAATGCCAAATCCTCTTTGTACATATGTATAAACTATATATGACTTGGTTTTGTTTTGTTTAATGTCATATCAACCCTTGGAGGTTATTTAATCCCAAATCCTCTTAATACAAATATATTAGATATATATGATTTGGTTCGGTTGGGTTTTATGGCATATCAACCCTTGTAGATTATTTAATGCCAAATCCCTCTAATACAAATATATTAAATATATATGATTTGGTTTGGTTTGGTTTCATGCTATATCAACCATTGTAGGTTATTTAATGTTAAATCCTGTTTTTACATATATATCAAATATATATATAATTTCTAAACATATTTTGTAGATAACATTCTTAAACAAGCCTGAGCTCTTTTTTTCCTCACAGTTAAACAGTTTTGAGTATTGCTATATAACAGTCACAATTTAACATTAGCCATTTGTTTGCACACATAGTTTGTTCTATTTGACCCATAAATAGGACCCTATCATGTGTTACCACTCTGGGTCAAAGTGGGCCTGGGAGCAATGGCAATGAAGGTGTACTTCATATCCCCTAAATCTCCAAGGCTGGGGTCTTGCCATCAGATTGTTTAGTATCATATCAAGGATATTCGTTAATGGGGTCTTATCCCTCTGCAGAGATGCAGTCGGTGTTTTCTACAGCCCCAGTTTTTTTAACTGAGGAGGGTCCTATTATATATACAAGGGTCATTTAATAAATAAAAGGAATTCTTTTGAAAAAAGCAAAATAAAATCCTTTTTTTTTGCAGACTTTTTTCCATAAATGTAAGCTCTGCACTGTTTGGAATTAGTTTTAGTAAAAATTGTTTTGATATCACAAAAATATTTGTTTGGAGATTAGCAAAGGCATGAACAGCTATCAATAGGCAATCGGTCATATGGAAGTCAGACCTGACCGATAAAATGAAATGTAGTTTCTTCCAAGCAGCGGTTGTGTTGATACTGCTGTATGGATGCACTACATAGACGCTAGCTAAATGTATGGAGAAAAAGCTTGACAGCAACTACACAAGAATGCTGCAAGTAATATTGAACAAGTCCTAGAGGCAGCACCCCACAAAGCAGCAGCTGTACGGCCATCTATCACCCATCACGAAAACTATCCAAGTTAGACGTACCAGACATGCAGGACACTGCTGGAGAAGTAGAGACGAGCTCATAAGTGATGTACTTCTGTGGACCCCTTCACATGGCCGAGCAAAGGCAGGAAGACCAGCTCGAACCAACATACAGCAGCTTTGTGCTGATTCGGGATGTAGCCCTGAAGACCTGCCAGAAGCAATGGACGATAGGGAGGGGTGGCGAGAGAGGGTCAGGGATATCTGTACTGATGGCGCGACATGATGATGATGATGTTTTGTTTGGAGATCAATTCAAAATGGTGGCCAAATTAAACCGTGTTCCAGGCTTGAACAGAGGTCTGTCATCAAATTTTTTCTTGCTGATAAGTGCAAACCAAGTTGAATTTATAGAAGAATGTGTACAGAGAAGAATGTTTTAGCCAAAAAAAAAAATATGTGCACATGTGCTGAACATGATTCTGACTCAAAAAGACAATCCAGGGAGTGGAAATACATTGACTCTCAGGTAAACAAAAAGTTCTGCCAGTAAAGAAGGTCATGCTGACAGAGTTCTGAAACATGAAAGGACCCAGCACTATTGGTTTCCAAGAAAAAAGTGCAACTGTAATTAATGCTGCCTATTGCCAACTCTTTAAGCAAAATTCATCTTATTTATTGAATGACTTTCATATATGAACCCCCACTTGACTACAAGTCAATTTTCATAAAGCAGTATTTTTAAAAAATACATCAAAACCAGCCAATCATGGCTCTCCAGATAGTGGGGTTCAGGGGCAGTACATGCTGACCCTGTGGTATACAATTACTAAAAATTAGAAGAAGCCATAACAGACTGAAGGTTTAGATCTTTTTTCAATTAAAAATGTAAGTAAAGTTGGTGACCGTAGTCGAGGGCGACCAGAAAGTTCCCTTTTCAATAGCTACTACACCGAGGTGTAGGGGAGGGCGCTACTCCTTTCCCAGGATTGCTCCACTTTACCCTTGATACATACCTTATATTGCTGAGCGTTAAGCAAAGCAGCATCAAGTACCATTTTTTGATTTTTTTGGTATGACTCGACCATTGGCGAACACTCTACCCACTAGGCTAATGAGAAAAATGTCATCATGGTATTTTATATGTATTTTAATAAAAACACTGTAAGAACTTGTAAACATTCAACCATTTTTTCTTACTTACCATCTTTCATAGATAATTCTTTCAAGTGTAAGTGAATTTGATAATGATGCTTTTCTTCAGGAATTTTCTTAATCACCCAAACACAATCATAAGATAATCCATACACTGAGGATATACCATGAAAGGATATACCCCCACCAATACTTGTTGGTAATGTTGCTCCACAATCTAAAATTAAAATCAAAATCAAAACCAGTTAAAATGTCAGAACAAAAAACATAATTATTTTGTAAAATTCAAAAGTTAACTTCTGAACTTGTAATTGACCTTGAAAAAAAAAAAAAAAAAAAAAAAAAAGGGCAGTAACAAAATTGTGAATTTTTTTTATTATTGCTACAAATTTTATTAAAACTTCAATGACTTCGACACACATAGGAAATGAAAAATTCTCAAAAATTTGTATTTCTGAGAATTTTCTTTTTTAGAAAGCTATGATTTTTTGCTGCAACAAGAGGAACTTGGACAACAATAATTAAAGGAAAATAATCACTTCCTATGTGTGTCTAAGCCATTAAAGTTTGAAATTTTTAAACTCTATCATACAACATGTGAGAACACGTGCAATACCCTGTCCTCATCAGCCACCAACCAGGGGTGATGCCACAATTTTGGTGGCTAAAATGGCACTACCACATATGGCATCACCAGCAGCTTTTGCCACCAGACAGGGTATGAAGACAAACAGAGTGGAAGTTCATAATGTTATATGACCAAAATAGATCTCTTCTAATTTATCGTACACACAAAATAATGATTGCAACTAGTGCCCATGAGAGCATTCACTGGATATTATCAGTGCTGAGACTTTCTTCAAAAATGGAAAAAGGGGTTTCTGTGCATAGGATCAGCGCATAGCGAAATGTCAATGTAATTTGTCAAAAAATAAAAAAAAATTAAAAGTAATTTTTTGGTTAATCCATGACTTTTGCGGTAAAAAATAAAGAAAACCCAATTTGATCTGACCAGAAGAGAAAAACAATATAAAAGACAAATTTCTCGACAGCAGAGCCAGATCAAAAGAAGGCAGACAACATCAACAGACTAGAAACTCCAGCTCTGAGAAAGAGAGAGAGGCGAAACTCAAGACCACACATCCCCCACATTAACTTTCCTCTTCTCCGCTTTGAAGGAAGCAACTAAACCATAAATCACCAAACACCCCTCTCCTCTCCGCACTCATAACATCTGATTGACAATCCTAGCACTACTAAGCATAGGACTTTTTTTCACTTTTTAATTCCATATCAACAACCCAGTTATTTGAACCTTTTACTTATTTGTTTTCAATAAAATTGTTAAGATTTTTACGTGCCTTCGAGTTCTTTGTTTTTGCAACTATGTTTTTGTTCTTTCCTAGTAACCATACGCTGATATAACAATAATAAACTTAAGCTACAAAGAGGAACATCGGTTATGATTTTTGCTACAACAAAGGAAATTTTAGCACCTATAATCAAGGAAAATAATCACTTCCTATGTGAGTCTAAGCCATTGAACTTTCATTAAAATTTGTGACAATAATAAAAAAAGGGTAAGATTTTTCAGTGTTTTTTTTTTTATTGTCCAATAATTTAATAGTGAAGTGTGAAACATAAAAACAAAACAAAAAACAATCAAAGGTTTACAATGCTTTAAAAATCTTTTTGCCTTTGTTTTTTTCTGAAGATAAACATTTATTGGATATTAAGAGAAATAAATAGAGAGAATTATCTCCCTTTAGTCATTTCTTTTAACATCAGGTTTCTCCTTGTGCATCATGCAGATAGCACTAAATTATTTAAAAAACATGGATTAACTTTGTAGCATTATTTCACTGGTTTAAATAATATATATTAAATATTTATTGGATATAAAGACAAATAAATAGAGATAATTATCTCCCTTTAGTCATTTCTTTTAACATCAGTATTTAACAGCATATCAACCACTTATGGGTTATTTAATGACAAAATTTAATTAATTTCTGGTCATAACTACATTTTCAATGTTCCATTGAAATCATTTTTAATCGGACTTTTATTTGTTAATAGTCATTTGTTTGTACACACTTTTATGGTTTTAAGTAACTATTTGTATTTAATAATAATAATAATCCTTTATACACATCTACTTATGGATCAGTCAGCTGGGGCTGTAGAATACACCGACTGCTTCTCTGCAGAGGGCTAAGACTCCCCCCAATGAGTGTCCTGGATTATGACACTAAAAAAATCTGAGGGTAAGGCTCCAGTAATGTTGGAGCTTTGAGGAATGCAGAGTACCTCTTTATCCTATTTACCCAACCCCTCCGCTCGGGCAGGATATGACACAAGGTCAATTTTTAAGCGGAGTTCAACAGGTTTGAATTCACAGTTTTCCTTCTCCTAGACTAGTTGCCTAACCGAGGCTGAAGAACCTAGTCTGTCCTACTATTTACCCATAGCTGGAGGGAGAATAATTGGATTCATACCTTTCCCAAGGGTATTAGTGCTATGTGAAATGCAATCAGTCTCGTCCAGGATTTGAACTTGTGTCGCCGTGTTCATTTCCTACGATGATAACAATTACACCACGGGTACCTCTTTATTGCCATCACTCCCAGGTTCACTCTGGCCCAAAATGGTAGCATCTGATATGGTCCTATCAATGGGTCAAATAGAATTAAACTGTGTGCTTATGCTAAACTGAATTGTTTGAAATAGAATCGTTTTGATATTTAAACTGCATACTTATGCTATACTGAACTGTTTTTACATTTAATTATTTAAATAAATGACTGATGTTTGATTGAATTGTTCATCATACATAGCAATACTTGGAACCATTTAACTTTATTGACTAAACTGAATAGTTTGAAATAGAACTGTTTTTGATGTTTAAACTGTGTACTTATACTAAACTGAATTATTTGGAATAGAACTGTTTATATATATATAAATGGATTAGGCATTAAACGAAGAAACTTAACTAAACAACAACTACTACTACTACTGCTATTTAATTTAGACTTATGCTAAAAGGAAGTGTTATGCTATTCAGGAGAGCCCAGATGGCTGGAGCTTACCTCTTCATTGCCATCACTCCCAGGTCCACTCTGGCCCGGAGTGGTAGCACCTGAAAGAGTGCTATCCATGGGTCAAATAGAACTAAACTGTGTACTTATGTTAAACTTAATTGTTTAAAATGTAACTATTTTGACATTTAAACTGTGTACTTATGTTAAACTGAATTGATTGAAATAGAGCTGTTAATATGTATAAAAATGGATTTGGCATAAAACCAAAGTATAAAAAGAACTACTTAGTTTCAAGTAACTATTCCTATCTAATAATGATTATTATTTGTTTGCACAGTTATATGGTTCCAAGCAGTTAAGCATTTCTATCCAGGATTATTAATTTTTAAACAGATCTATTCAACCTTAACAGGTACTACCACTCTGAGTCTGAGTGGACATAGGAGTAATAAAAATGAAGGGTTGTTTGATTGATTAATTGATTGATTTTAACATTATATCAACATGTCTAGGGTTATTTTATGCCGAGAGGCATAATGGTTATCATACATCAAATCATATACGTAATCAATATACGCGGTGCCTTCAATAAGTTGCCAGACTTTTTTGTACAGGCATTTAAAATTGTCGTAGACTCTTGAAAATTCACTATGTTATTGCAATACATCTTATGAGATGACTGACCAATTTTTAGGATTTCAGCTTCAAATGAACAGCTACAGCAGCAATTGGAATACACTCTACTAAAGCCTGATTGTCACAGTGGGTGAGTTTCAAAAATGCAATTTGGACCTGAGGACACTTTAGAAGAACGATATGCAATAAAATTGTGTTTTGAACTTGGAAAAAATGATGCCACAGAAACGTATGGAATGCTTCAGACTGCTTTTCGACCATCTTGAATGAATTGAGCATCAGTTTTTGAGTGGCATAAGAGATTCAAGGAAGGCAGGCAGTCTGTGAGGGATGATGAGAGGTGTGGGAGGAGTAAGAAAGTCAATACACCACAGTTGATTGGCCAAAGGGTTAGGGTTAGGGTAACTATGTTGAGGTTTTAAGGTAGTTCAGGAAGAGATTCTATCAGAAAAGGCAAACACTCTTCAAATTGGGTCAGTGGCATTTCCACCAGAACAATGCACCAGTCCACAACTCCATCCTTGTCACAGACTATTTGACCAAGATGGGCATCAAGACAGTTCCTCAGCCTCCCTATAGTCCAGAGCTTGCTCCCTGTGACTTTTGGTTATTCCCTAAGCTCAGAGGTTGTCGTTATGAGACAATTGAGGAGATGAAAGTGGCTGTGACAAAGGTCATTGACACACTCACACAAGAGGACTTCCATGGGGCCTTCCAGAAGTTGTTGGAATGGTACAACAAGTGCATTGCAGCCGGAGGAGATTACTTCGAAGGGGACTAGAGTTTCATGTGTGTACTATCAATAAAAGTGCCCATACGAAAAAAGTCTATAAACTTATTTAATGATCCTTGTACATGTATAAAGAGGATTTGGTATTAAATAACTTATAATGGTTGATATGCCTTCAAACAAAACCAAACCAAACTAAAAAAACTAAATTTTTGCATCTCTAACAATGCATTCTGTCTGAAGTAAGAATATAATAACTTACCAACTCTAATATTTTCTCGACTCCTCTCTGAAAATAAATAAAGAAAAATTAACATGAACTGAATAAAAAAACAAAATTACCTTTTAAACCCTGTAACTAAGATCACAAAATTTGCAGAAAATAAACTTTGCTCCAGAGCAGAGCAGATATCTTAGTGTTAAAAGCTATCCCATCAGTCCATTAAAAGGCTATGAAGGATTTCTCTATGAAACTTTTTATTAGTAGTGTTATATTTAGCGTATAGTAGCAAGGAAAAGACAAAACAGGTTGAAAGTTTTTAAACAATTATATTAACAAAAGGGAAAAACAAGGCGATAAAGCGAAGAATCAACTGTACAAATTTGTAGCGTACAATATCAAGTGAAAGAGTGTATCGTGGTGTGTGTGTGAAGCCAGAGTTCATGTAGGTCATGTATATTATAAGTTAAGGAACTCACTTGGTGGGTATGGTGGTATAAGGGTGATAAGGGTATCAGATGATCTTGGTGGTAGTAGCCGTCGTGGACGGGGTGGTGTTGTAGCTAAGTCAACAGTTGTTCACAGCAGGTGGTGTGTCAAAAATCTGTCAGAGTTCAGATGAGTTCTTATGGCCGTAGCTAGCGTGTTCTTCCTTTCACCCTCGATAGGCCAGTCTGGAGCCTTTGAAGATTTTCATTGCTTAAGTAGTTACCCTTTGGATCAAGTCGGTTCTAGGAATTTTTTTAGGGGGAAGATTTATGATTGGCTGAAAAAGGGTATTTTGTTAATGTGAATTAATTTCTTGCATTCTCACCCGGAAGCTCTGCACAGAACCTCTTGCGCAAAGACACATTTTATTCATTGTCTCGTCAGCAGCCATCAGGCTAACATCCAGTCGAATGCTACCCTTCTCCAGCCATGTGTATGTTTTTTTAATGAAATCATAACTCGGGAGAGATCTGAATCCTTGTATATAACAGTAGTATCTGATACGAATACTCCAGGGAGTTCCCCTATGGTGTTATGGCTAAAGTGCTGGACTACACACTTGAAGTAAATGAGTTTGTACTCCAGCAGCACTATTACATTCACTTTTGGACTAATACTCTTAAGAAAGGTATGAACCCTTTAAGCCCCCACAGCTGGAGGTTAAATATTTGGTGAATGGTTTGGTTCACATATCACTATAAGTTAATTTGTAGTTGTTTATGTAGCGCTGAACAAAATAACAAAACCTCTTTGAAGAACAACAATGAATGGTTTATTTTTATCACAGAAAGTAGACTTGTGTTAAAGTGAGAAAAGTTCTTTTGGGTGTCACAGGTCACAGCCGTGTGTTGCAGGTAACAGCTGTTATCTTTGGCAAAGATCGTCAATGCTGGAGCGTCCAGCAGAAAAGGACGGGAGAGAGGTCTTTCCTTCTCTGCTGGCCGGGTACTCTCTGTCCGTGGCAAACTTCCAAAATGGGCTAGAAAAAATAGTTCTTTAGAGGAAGATGGAATCAATATGCTCTGCCCACTGATTGGTCAGTGTGTGGCCAAATTGCTTGGCAGGGAGCATTGATTCACAAGAGAAAATAGATCTGTGACTGCTACAAATATAGGTGTGTGGAGTCTCCGTAGCATGGTGGTTAACATATTGGACTGTGACCGCGTAGTAAGCAAGGGGTAGTCTCTGTGGTGTAATGGCTAAACTGCAGGACTTTGACATCATTATAAGCAAGTTTGAACTCCAGTCACACCATTGTGTTCACTTTATGTACGTATCTCCTTATCCCCTCAGCTATGAGTTAAATTGTACAACTACTGTTTATCTACAAGGATGGCTTTAGCATTGAATAACCCACAAAGGTTGATATGCCATTAAACAAAGAAACCAAAATACAAACAAAATTTTTATTGACATGTCTGTAATTTGCAAATTATTTTGGTATAGTGTCATATCCCCCGGCACAGAAATCCAGGCTCCAGGAGATGTGAAGGGTTCCCCAACACAAAGACCCAGACCCAAGTGGAGGTGAAGGGTTTCTTATGGACAGTTGAAAATGATGTTATTTTCTTAAGACATATCAAGTTGAGAGTTAAATCCATTCTTTTTTTTTTCTTTGTTGCTATGGCAATTACCTATTACGCCTCCAAGTGACTGTTAGGAGAACTCATCTTGAAAATAAAGGTTGGTAATCCCACAAAATAATAACTCAACATCTCAAAATTTTTAACAGATGTCTGATAATTAATTGTTCAAGATACAGCTTAATCAAATAAAGATAAACTCTTATTCCAAACAGGAAAAATGATTGGTAAATCAGATGATTAATATGAAAGATAAAAATCAGAATACCTGATACAAATGAAAAAGTGGCCTTGAATCCAATATTTGAGCAGCAAGAAGACAATTTTGATCCAGTATGGAAAAGCAAAAGCAAAGAACTGGTATTGGAAAAGATGACTGGTCTTTCAAAATGTTTCAAGATAATTGGCGGCTGCAGTTTTCCATCAAAAACCTACAAAAGTCAGGAAGAAATTTCTAGAAAAAAATCATGTTATATTCATACTGAATCTGAGAGCTGATGACTAAAAACTTGACTAAAAAACCACTAAAGCTGGGTAGTGCCTTTGGGAAAGGCATGAATCCATATCTTCTCTGTTCAGTTATGGGTAAAAAGTAGGGCAGACTAGGTTCTTTAACCTTGTTAAGGCAACGAATCTAGAAGAAAGAATACTCTGAATTCAAATCAGTTGTACTCCATCTAAAAATTGACCTTATGTCACTTCCTGTCTGTGGCAGTGAAAAGGTTGGCTAAATACATAAACCCTAAACTTGGTAAATAAATAATCATACAAATTTTTTCACGTATATGTTAGTTATTCAAGACTAATTCTATTTTTTTTTTAAATATACGTTTAACCTCCAATTTTTAACTGTTCTACCTAAATACTTGAGTATTTTTACTGCCCAACTGACAGGGCTTAGAATATATTAACTGTATTCCCTACTGATTCCCCTAAAAAATGGGTGTCCTGGATATGATTCTAAATAATATCCATTGAGGAGGCTCCAGTTCTGGAGCTCTAGGAAATGTACAATACCTCATCATTGCCATTACTCCAAGGTCCACTCTGATTGAGATGGTAGTACCTCCCAGACTGCCATCTATGGATCAAATCAATGTTTGAAAATTATTAGTATTAGTTAGGAATACTTGAAACCATATAACTGTAAATTATTTGTATTAAGAATAGTCACTTGAAACTTGAATTGTTTACTAAGGATTATTATTATTAGTTACTTGAAACCATATAACTGTAAATTATTTGTATTAAGAATAGTCACTTGAAGCTCAAATTGTTTACTAAGGATTATTATTATTAGTTACTTGAAACCATATAACTGTAAATTATTTGTATTAAGAATAGTCACTTGAAGCTCAAATTGTTTACTAAGGATTATTATTATTAGTTACTTGAAACCATATAACTGTAAATTATTTGTATTAAGAATAGTCACTTGAAGCTCAAATTGTTTACTAAGGATTATTATTATTAGTTACTTGAAACCATATAACTGTAAATTATTTGTATTAAGAATAGTCACTTGAAGCTCAAATTGTTTACTAAGGATTATTATTATTAGTTACTTGAAACCATATAATTGTAAATTATTTGTATTAAGAATAGTCACTTGAAGCTTGAATTGTTTACTAAGGATTATCATTATTAGTTACTTGCAACCATATATCTTTGTGCAATTCATTTGTCTTAGTAAGGAATAGTAGTTGGCGACCATAGTCAAGGGCGACCAGAAGGCTCCTTTTCAATAGCTACTACACCGAGGTGTAGGAGAGGGCACTACTCCTTTCCCAAGATTGCTCCACTTTACCCTTGATATGTACCTTATATTGCTGAGTGTTAAGCAAGGAGGTATCAAGTACCATTTTTAAAGTCTTTGGTATGACACGACCTGGGATTGAACCCAGGTCTCCCGGACCATTGGTGAATACTACTTGATATTATATAACTGTAAATTTTTGGAATTAAAAATAGTTACTTAAAGCTATAATTGTTTACCAAGGATTATTATAACTAATTACTTGAAATCATATAACTGTGCACAAATAAATTATTATTATTAAATTACTTGAAATTATATAATTGTATCTAAATTTTTAGTATTAGATAAGAATACTTGAAACCATATAATTATGTGCAAAAAACTCTTAAGAAACAACTACACAATAATGTAAATATAAATATATAATGAATGAAATTCCCTAACCTCTAAGCATGAAATAACCTAAGACTGTTTGACATGCTATTAAAATCAATCACTCAATCAACTATTCTTACTCTATTCTATGTCATAAATCAATCAATGCATTTTATTTTAGGAACTGTATGTGCATAATTTTGATATATAAACAAATATATATCGATCTACATTTTATCTTTTATCAAGAGAACAGAATTAAATATGCAAATATTTTTGATTAATCAACATTTTATCTTTTATTAAGAGAAACGAATAAACTTGACAAAAGATAGCAAATAATAAGAATCTTCATTAGTAAACACTAAACATACAAAAACCTAGAAATTTAGAATGGTTAAAATACGTGATATTTAAGTTTTCAAATATCCCTTAATTTAAGAACTTTGGAAGTTTAGCTGACTGTTACTATTGTAGTGATGTTGATTCTCAGTGGGTGTCCTACACTTGCATCCTAATACAAATCATATTCACCAACCCCTCCGCTCAGGCAGGATATGACACAAGGTCAATAATATTATAATACATATCTATACTTTTACAAGACAACCTGTGAATCTATTGGATTTTTATTTAGTAATTTACATAGCTTTTTGCTTAGATGTGGCACAAGGCCATATGAATGGGGCACCCAATGAGAATTGAACTCACTCATGAAGGTTTGCTAGTCTAGCTTGCTAACCATCCCCTTGTGCACAAGTGGTCCATGATGAGATTGATGTTTCTATTTATGAAGGAATAAAAAATTCGAATAAGCATTTCTTTTGCTATCTCAGAAATATCAAAATTTGAAAGAATAAAAGTTGTGTGAATTATAATTATCATTCACTTGTAAATTAGTTTGTGAATTATTTTATTCTCTAAGCTAGAAACCTTTTAAGTATATTGCTCTAATAAAAACCTTGCTATGATATACTGTTTTTGCTGGGTTAAGATTATACATATATATATATATATTAAAGAAGTTTATGGTTCTTACAAGCTCACTTGGTGAGTTGCAGTATTATTAAATAGTGCTCAATATCAATGATAGAGCTTTTACACGCACACACACACACACACACATATAAATATACATATATATATACGTGGTGAATTCAATAAGTTTCCAGTGTTTTTTTGTACAGGCATTTAAAATTGTCTTAGACTCTTAAAAATTTACTATGTAATTGCTAGACATCTTATGAGATGACTGACCAATTTTTATGATTTCAGCTTCAAAGGAACAGCTACAGCAGCAATTGGAATACACCCTACTAAAACCTGATTATCACAGCTGATGAATTTCAAAAATGCAATCTGGATGTGAGGACACTTTAGAAGAATGATATGCAATAAAATTCTGTTTTAAACTTGGAAAAAATGATGGAAAAAATTGTATGGAATGCTTCAGACTGCTTTTCGACCATCTTGCATTAATCGAGCATCAGTTTTTGAGTGGCATAAGAGATTCAAGGAAGGCAGGCAGTCTGTGAGGGATGATGAGAGGTGTGGGAGGAGTAAGGAAGTCAGAACACCAGAGCTGATTGGCCAAAGGGTTAGGGTTAGGGTTACTATGTTGAGGTTTTAAGGGAGTTCAGGAAGAGATTCCATCAGAAGAGGCCAGCACTCTTCAAATTGGGTCAGTGGCATTTCCACCAGAACAATGCACCAGTCCACAACTCCATCCTTGTCACAGACTATTTGACCAAGATGGGCATCAAGACAGTTCCTCAGCCTCCCTATAGTCCAGAGCTTGCTCCCTGTGACTTTTGGTTATTCCCTAAGCTCAGAGGTTGTCGTTATGAGACAATTGAGGAGATAAAAGAGGCTATGACGAAGGTCATTGACACGCTCACACAAGAGGACTTCCATGGGGCCTCCCAGAAGTTGTTGGAATGGTACAAGTGCATTGCAGCCGGAGGAGATTACTTCGAAGGGGACTAGAGTTTCATGTGTATACTATCAATAAAAGTGCCCATACGATAAGAGTCTGGAAACTTATTTAATGATTCTCGTATATATATATATATATATATATATATACATTATTTTTATTTTTATATCTATTCTATAACTCTGGCATTGTGAAAAAACCCAGATGATACAATTTGTAAATAAAACAATATTACACAAATTGATATCTTAAAAAAAAAATTCAATGAAAAAAGAAAAGAATAAAAACATTCATACTGCTTGAAAATAATCAATCAGCACCACAATGCCTAGTCAAAAGAAAAAAAACACTGACAGAATTACCTAAGCATAAGCAAGTAAAGTTGGCGACCTTAATCGAGGGTGACCCAAAGGCTCCCTTTTCAATAGCTACTACACAAGCATAAAAGTACTCAATGCACTAAGTAGAGCAAAGTTAGAAATTCACATATTCTCTCTCTCTCTCTCTCTCTCAATATATATATATATATTTAATCTTAACCCAGCAAAAGCTTATATATATATATATATATTTAATCTTAACCCAGCAAAATCCTATATATATATATATATATATATATTTAATCTTAACCCAGCAAAAACATATATATATATATATATATAATCTTAAACCAGCAAAAACTTATATATATATATATATATATTTATTTATCTGGGATAATGGAGATAAATCTGATAATATTAAAATGTGCAAATATGAAAAAAAAAAAAAAAAAAGTATTAAAAGAATGATTTTATTGGTAGTTGAATTATTTGCGAATGTTAAATGCTTCAGTTTTTTTTACATTAAACCTTTGTCAGGGCATTTAAATATATAATGTTATATCTTCTGAATTTTATTTGAATTAAATTTTCATTTGTAAAATGAAATAAAAAATTAAAAAGTTTTAAATATTCTATTCCCATTAGTGGTGTGATATACGTAAAATAATTAGGGATGCCCAGGTTAAAAATAGAAACCTATCAACAGCAAATCAACGAGTTCTGATTGGCTGAAGGAGACTCCAATGGAAAAGCCATTAAGAGTGAGTGCAGGATAGAAAGCAGAAAAAGAGTTAGTTGGAAGCTGGATGTGACAAGATAAAGACAGTCAGTTGAAGACTAGAACAGCAATGTGAAGACAGCAGAAATTTGCGGCCCCTATTTTGGGGTGAGCACAAACAAAGGGGTCTCACACTAGATGCGCAGCTATGGAAACGAAATCAGCAAACAAGCACGTTAGAACTACAACAGAAAACCAGAAAGAAAATTCTAGGTCTGTCTGCTCTCTTTCTTCTCATGATATATTCTCTATGTCTAGCCATGCTGAAGAGTTGTGATACAACGAGACAGTCTGTCTGTGGAGGACAATATATATATATATATATATAATATGGGAGTAAATAATGGATTTTAATCCAACAATATATAAAGAAAAATTGATAACAAGGTAATCCAAGTAGAAGAAGAAATTTATTGAGATCTACTCATTAGTGCCCATTCCTTTAAAAAGAGGAGGACTTTTTGTTGTATACTCATATGCAGATGCATGCAGAAGCATAACGACGACACAATAAAGACGAGCGGACACAGTTCTTTAAAAAAATATACCTCTCACTTTATTCGCAAGGGTTTGAAAGGATTACGAAAGGTATTATCTGTGAGAGGTGAGTTGGAGACTGAACAGAACTGCAACATATGGGCCCTGAACTCTTCTGGCTACAGCAGCATTTCTTTCTTGTTCTCCAGGGCTGCTCAACTGGGGGCCTGGGGGCCCAGCCTCTGCTGGGACGTGGTTCTCATTCCAGCATCTTCTCTCCAACTGATCTGAACTTCCTGTCACTGGGGTTATATAATAATTTGATGCCCACCTACTTCTTGCGAGCATCACATTTGCACTCACTTCAACCCGTCAACAGTCAAGGTTATCCCCTGATATATCTTCGACCAGATGCACCTGTTATTTACACAGGTGCATTTCTTATTTTGACAGCTTGGCTGGGGGCCAATATGTAACATTTTCTAACCAACTATATACAAGAAAAAATCATACCTACCAGTATGTCCAACGTTCTTCATCCATCCCAATATATTTTCCTGGATTATATACGTCTATACTTTGAAACTTCTATTCGTGATTTATAATTTTTTTGAGGCACATACATTTGAAAAAGCCAGACTTATAGGATTAGAACTTTGTCAAAAACAAGGAATGATTTGAAATCTTTCTCGATAAACAAATGGAACATAAATTCTACACAATATTTCTAATAAGTCAAATAAGATAATTTAAAACAAAAAACGCTGATTCATTTATCAAACAGCCAACTTTTTCTTGTCATAAACGGCCAACTTTTTTCTTGTTATACAAATTTTCCCTAGGTTTTTATATTTTGCACTTTTTACACATCCATCATTGATTTAACATCACTAATATCATCCCTCATAGTCCTGATGATGGTTCATTAGAACCAAAACGCTATAGTGTCGACTTTGCTTCTCAATAGATCTCTCCTTCTACTTGGATTATCTTGTTATCAATTTTTCTTTATATATATATATATATATATATATATATATATATATATTATATATTATATATATAATGAGAGCTTTAGCAATGTATAGTTTACAAGGAAACCACACATTTAATTGGAAAAATAAATTTAAAGACTTATACGTTAAAACTTTTAATAATACAAAAGATATCAATTTCATTCAATCATTTTTTATGCTAGTGTCATGATAAAAGAAAAAAAACATTTACATGTGAAATAACAAACATTTTTTTTTTGTTTTAATTCAAAGGGGATTTACCTGAACTTCACTTTCCTGAGCAACATCCCAGTCATCAAAAACCAGCTGGATAAAACCTTTTTGATCAAGGTTTTGTATGGAATAAAGAAATATCTCTCCATTTAGTGCATATCCATGGGGAAAGTTGGGAGATATCAAGGAACCAGTACTGGAATCATCTGTACTTGGAGAACCGGTGAATTCTTGTTTTTTTGCTTCAAAGAAATTTTTAAAGAATATTTAATAGTTTCATAAATATGAAATAGACAGTAACAATTGTTTCATAATCTATTCATATATAAAATACAATGTAACTAATATATATATGTATATATATATATATATCTTAAAATAAGAAGGTCCACAAAGAGATTTGTATTTTTTAAATTTATTTATATTGTTCTTACATATGTGTTATATATATGTATGTTTCCAGCTTGTTGCTTTCGTCAGAGAACATATGTGGCACAAGGCCTTTTTAATGGTGTACTCAGTGAGACTTGAACTCACTCTTGTTTCCAGTATAAATGACCTTTGGTTGGTCAAGCTGGTTTATATAGGATTCGTTGCTTCTCTTTCCTGGATTGTGTTTACTTGGGTCTGCTTTACCAGTCTTTGATATTTGATATGTTTATAGTTGTGTGTGTGTGTGTGTGTTGGCATTGGAGTGGTTTTGAGTTTCACTAACAGTTTTTTTTTTGTGTGTGCTTAAGTATGTATCTTGGGGAGTTTTGTGGAAACATACATATATATAACACATATGTAAGAACAAAATAAATAAATTAAAAAAATACAAATCTCTGTGGATGATTCTTATTTTAAAATATATTCTTATTCTTTCTTTGGACCAACAATAACCATCTTTATAAATATATACACACATACGCACGCACGCACACACACACACACACACATATACTAACTGTCAAAAGTATTTGGCCACCCTAAAAAAATTTAATTTTTCATCCTAAAAGTGTTATTTTTGAGAAAACAAGTTAGACACCACAATGGTTTTATTCATTCTACTAAATGCAAGTCTTCCTAAGCCACATTAAACAAAAAATAAACCAAAAATCACAAAAAAACTTCTTTAATGTTTGATTCATCAAAACAACCCACTTTGGCCACTATCACAACTTCACAGATTCTCTGCATTCTTTCCACCAAAGATTGGAGGTAAACTGAAAATAGTTCTGCTCAGTTTTCCGGTGACAGTTGTCAGAAGTGAGCCGCACTTGTGGGTTGTTTAACTCTAACTTTTCAGTCAAGTTCATCCCACACCAGTTTAATGAGATTTAGGTCCACTGATTGAGCCGGCCAAGACATCAGTCAAAGGATGAACTCTTCCTCTTTTCTTTTAATGTACCTCTATCAGAATTTACAAGTATGCTTTGGGTCATTATCTTGCATGAGTACAATTCCTTGACCCACAAGAAGCATTCCAGATGGTATTATGTGATGCTGCAGTATGCTGTGATAGCCAGTCTCATTCCATTTGCCTTTCACCTGTGCAAATCTCCGACTTTACAATTGGCAAAAGCCCCCACATCATAACAGAGCATCTTCCATGCTTTACAGCTGGTGTGATACAGAGGGTTGCAGCTCTTTCACCAACCGTTTGGTGTACACAGACCCTCCTGTTTGACCCAAAGATTTCAAAGAACTTTATTCCACTGCTCTATTGTCCAGTCTTTGTGTATCTTGGCCCATAGGAGCCTTTTGACATTGTTTTGCTTCCTCAACAGTGGTTTGTTAACAGCAATTCTGCCATATAGGCCAGCTTCACAGAGTGTTCTTCTCACAGTGGATGTTGACCCATCTTTTACATAACATTGGTTCTGTTGTGCAGTGATGTTTGGAGTAGATAGCTTTCTATCACACAAGCTGGTGATTCTGATAAAATTGTCCGCTGCATAGTTAAAACAGGTAGTATCTAGCAAGCTGTAAAGTAAAAAGTAAAGTTGTCTCTCTTTAGTCGAGGGTGACCCAAAGGCTCCCTTTTCTATAGCTACTATACCTAGGGGTAGGGGAGGGCACAACTCCATTCCCTGGATTGCTCCACTTTACCCTTGATCCTTACCTTATAGTGCTGAGTGTTAAGCAAGGTCGGATCAGGTACCATTTTTTGAGTCTTTGGTATGACTCGACCCGGGATTGAACCCCGGTCTCCAGGGAAACTCTACTCATTAGGCCAATGACTCAGCAGCAAGCAGTAATTCAACAGAATATAGTCTAATGTGGTGGTATAATTTAACTTTTGGAAAACATTTTATTCATTATATTTACCCAACCCCTCCACTCAGGCAGGATATGACACAAGGTCAATTTTTTAAGCGGAGTTTAACAGGTTTGAATTCAGAGTTTTCCTTCTCCTAGACTAGTTGCCTCACCAAGGCTGAAGAACCTAGTCTGCCCTACTATTTACCCATAGCTGGGGGGAGAATAATTGGATTCATACCTTTACCAAGGGTATTAGTGCTATGTGAAATGCAATCAGTCCAGGATTTGAACTCGTGTCGCCGTGTCCAATTCCTGCGACAATAACCATTACACCATGGGCACCTCCGTCAAAACATTTTATTCATGCTCAGTATTAAAGAAGAAAAATGCTTTCAAATCAATTTTTCAAAAGATATCTGGTCAAAGTTACTGAGGAAGACTTGTATTTAGTATAATAAATAAAACTATTGTGATACTTAACTTGTTTCATTAAAAATAACACTTAAAAGAAGAGAAATAAAAACTTTTGAGGGTGGCCAAATACTTTTGACTGGTCATATATATATATATATATATATATATATGAATGTGTTATTAAAATAATGAAATTATATGGTCAGTAAGAATTTTAAAAAAGTGCTCAATACTCATTGGGTAGAGCATATGCAGTCAATATTAAATGTAAAAATTCACTAACTTTTTCTACCTCTCAAGTTTCATTCATTTTGATCCTCTTGTAGGCAGCAAAATGTTTATAAAGCTGGTTGAATTCAGAGTTTTCCTTCTCCTAGATTAGTTAACTAATCAGAGTTAAAGAACCCAGTCTGCCCTACTATTTACCCACAGCTGGGGGAGAAAAGACAGATTCATGCCTTTCCCAAAAACATGAGCACAAAGTGAAATGAAAACAGCCTCGTCCATGATTTGAACTTGGATCACTGATCCCATGAGATTAACAGTACTTCTTTATATGTGCAATGTTCCTTAGATTGATATCCCCTGTCCCAAAAAGGACTTGTTACATCCCTTCCCTCACTGTAATATGATTAATTATTTTAGTCAATCATTTTATCTTAGTGATAAATTGTGTGTTAACTAATAACTTTGAGTTTGAAGTTGTAATTTTTGACGTTGGAAAGGTCAAGAGGGTAAACTTTGGTTGTGTCCACATGTCAGCTCCTATCATAATAAAGGCTTGTTTTGAGATCAGCTGGGGTCAAAATATTAAAATAAACATTTGGACATGTGTCAGCTAATATTCAGAATGATGTGGCACTGGAAAGTTTTAGTGATTATGTGTTATTGACAGATTAGTTAAGAGAATAATTAGCAGAATACATATAAGAAGATTTCTAAGACACAGTGTCAGTTGGTCAGTCCAGTTCAGGTCAGTTTGAGTTCCAGTTAGAGACAGAGGCAGTTGAGATGAGCAGCCTTGTTGGAGTGAGGCTTGGTTGGGGTGAAGAAGAAATTAAGTCTGTGGTTGTCGTCTCGTCTGCCATAGGTTAAAGTTTCTGTCTCTCTAAATGAGATGACGCAATCCTTTGTCTATCTCTCTCATTTCATAAAAACTACTGTAAAAACTGTAGAAGCAATAAATTTTTGTGTCAAGAGTCAGTATTTGTCGTTAGTCCCACCGACAAGATGAGTGTAGCACAAAACATTTTTTAGGTGGGTTCGAATACATGGCTGTAGCCGAGTGTCATATGGTGGCTCCAAAAATGCCTCAGGCCCCATTGGCATTCCCCTAAAAAGAGGGGCCTCAGGCGCCAGGCAATAAACCTAGCCCCTCCAAGGAAGGTTATAGCCTTGAGGGACGGCCCCCTGAGGCTTGAGGATGCTGGTCTTGGCATGCCCGACATGAATGCTGACCAATCAGAATCCATGTCAGACAGCCTCGACTGACTGCCAATAGAACCAGGACACACCTGGCCAGATCTGTGTACCAACCAACACAGCCAACCGAAGTGTCTTCCAGCTCTCGCTGGAAAGAAACAACAGTCTGTTTTGTATTTGTGTTGTGTTACAACTTTCAACATGACCAGTAATGTTATACTTACGTTCATTTGGTCCCATAGCATAACATAACTTCTGGTACTTTATAGACAGCAAGGTTAATAAAAGATTACAACTACTACTACTACTACTGTTGCACACAATGTTATATACAAGGATTCAGATCTCTCCCGATTTATGATTTCATTAAAAAACATACACGTGGCTGGAGAAGGGTAGCATTTGACCGGATGTTAGCCTGACGGCTGCTGCTGAAACAATGAATAAAATGCATCTTTGCGCAAGAGGCTCCACGCAGGGCTTCTGGGCGTGAATGCAAGAAATTAATTTACATTAACAAAATACCCTTTTTCAGCCAATCATAAATCTTCCCCCTAAAAAATTCCCCAGAACCAACTTGATCCAAAGGGTAGCTATTTAAGCAACGAAAGTCTTCAAAGGCTCCAGACTGGCCCACAGTGGGTGAAGGGAAGAACACGCTACGGCCATAAGAACTCATCCGAACTCTGACGGATTTTTGACGCACCACCTGCTGTGAACAACTGCTGACTTAGCTACAACGCCACCCTGTCCACGATGGCTACTACCACCGAGATCATCTGATATCCTTATCACCCTTATACTACCATATCCACCAAGTGAGTTTCTTAACTTATAACATACGTGACCGTCAATGAACTCTGGCTTCACACACACATCGATTCACTCTTTCATTTGATGTTGTATGCTACAAATTTGTACAGTTGATTCTTCGCTTTATCGCCTTGTTTTTCCTTTTTCTTAATATAATTGTTTAAAAACGTTCAACCTTGCCACCATACACTAAATATAACAACAACAACATTGATGTATAAAAATATAATCAGTTTCTTTTCTTTTCATTTTATTACCTAAAATGTACGAAATGGTAGAAGGAGGGAGAGACGACTGAGATGTACACACAGGGTGAAATATGATTCTTCACTGAACCACTTCTTCTTTGTTCTACTTTTGGGAGACTGGTACAGGGCCACCTGAAGGCACCGAATCATCTTTCTTTCTACTCACTTCTCTACTGTCGCAAGTCTCATCAGGGCCATCTCGAGGCACTGAATCATCTTAGGTTCTTGCCTCACGAGTCTCATCAGGACCATCTCATGGCACTAAATCATCTTAGGCTCTACTCGCTTCTTGACTCACGAGTCTTGTCAGGACCATCTCATGGCACTAAATCCTCTTAGGCTCTACTCGCTTCTTGCCTCACGAGTCTTGTCAGGACCATCTCATGGCACAAAATCATCTTAGGCTCTACTCGCTTCTTGCCTCACGAGTCTTGTCAGGACCATCTCATGGCACAAAATCATCTTAGGCTCTACTCGCTTCTTGACTCACGAGTCTTGTCAGGACCATCTCATGGCACAAAATCATCTTAGGCTCTACTCGCTTCTTGCCTCACGAGTCTTGTCAGGACCATCTCATGGCACAAAATCATCTTAGGCTCTACTCGCTTCTTGACTCACGAGTCTTGTCAGGACCATCTCATGGCACAAAATCATCTTAGGCTCTACTCGCTTCTTGACTCACGAGTCTTGTCAGGACCATCTCATGGCACAAAATCATCTTAGGCTCTACTCGCTTCTTGCCTCACGAGTCTTGTCAGGACCATCTCATGGCACAAAATCATCTTAGGCTCTACTCGCTTCTTGACTCACGAGTCTTGTCAGGACCATCTCATGGCACTAAATCATCTTAGGCTCTACTCGCTTCTTGACTCACGAGTCTCGTCAGGACCATCTCATGGCACAAAATCATCTTAGGCTCTACTCGCTTCTTGACTCACGAGTCTCGTCAGGACCATCTCATGGCACTAAATCATCTTAGGCTCTACTCGCTTCTTGACTCACGAGTCTTGTCAGGACCATCTCATGGCACTAAATCATCTTAGGCTCTACTCGCTTCTTGACTCACGAGTCTCGTCAGGACCATCTCATGGCACTAAATCATCTTAGGCTCTACTCGCTTCTTGACTCACGAGTCTCGTCAGGACCATCTCATGGCACAAAATCATCTTAGGCTCTACTCGCTTCTTGACTCACGAGTCTCGTCAGGACCATCTCATGGCACAAAATCATCTTAGGCTCTACTCGCTTCTTGACTCACGAGTCTCGTCAGGACCATCTCATGGCACTAAATCATCTTAGGCTCTACTCGCTTCTTGACTCACGAGTCTCGTCAGGACCATCTCATGGCACTAAATCATCTTAGGCTCTACTCGCTTCTTGACTCACGAGTCTCGTCAGGACCATCTCATGGCACTAAATCATCTTAGGCTCTACTCGCTTCTTGACTCACGAGTCTCGTCAGGACCATCTCATGGCACTAAATCATCTTAGGCTCTACTCGCTTCTTGACTCACGAGTCTCGTCAGGACCATCTCATGGCACTAAATCATCTTAGGCTCTACTCGCTTCTTGACTCACGAGTCTCGTCAGGACCATCTCATGGCATTAAATCATCTTAGCCTCTACTCGCTTCTTGCCTCACGAGTCTTGTCAGGACCATCTCATGGCACTAAATCATCTTAGGCTCTACTCGCTTCTTGACTCACGAGTCTCGTCAGGACCATCTCATGGCACTAAATCATCTTAGGCTCTACTCGCTTCTTGCCTCACGAGTCTTGTCAGGACCATCTCATGGCACAAAATCATCTTAGGCTCTACTTCCTTTCTTAACTCACGAGTCTCGTCAGGACCATCTCATGGCACTAAATCATCTTAGGCTCTACTCGCTTCTTGACTCACGAGTATTGTCAGGACCATCTCATGGCACTAAATCATCTTAGGCTCTACTCGCTTCTTGACTCACGAGTCTCGTCAGGACCATCTCATGGCACTAAATCATCTTAGGCTCTACTCGCTTCTTGACTCACGAGTCTCGTCAGGACCATCTCATGGCACTAAATCATCTTAGGCTCTACTCGCTTCTTGACTCACGAGTCTCGTCAGGACCATCTCATGGCACTAAATCATCTTAGGCTCTACTCGCTTCTTGACTCACGAGTCTCGTCAGGACCATCTCATGGCACTAAATCATCTTAGGCTCTACTCGCTTCTTGCCTCACGAGTATTGTCAGGACCATCTCATGGCACTAAATCATCTTAGGCTCTACTCGCCTCTTGACTCACGAGTCTCGTCAGGACCATCTCATGGCACTAAATCATCTTAGGCTCTACTCGCTTCTTGCCTCACGAGTCTTGTCAGGACCATCTCATGGCACTAAATCATCTTAGGCTCTACTCGCTTCTTGACTCACGAGTCTCGTCAGGACCATCTCATGGCACTAAATCATCTTAGGCTCTACTCGCTTCTTGACTCACGAGTCTCGTCAGGACCATCTCATGGCACTAAATCATCTTAGGCTCTACTCGCTTCTTGACTCATGAGTCTCGTCAGGACCATCTCATGGCACTAAATCATCTTAGGCTCTACTCGCTTCTTGCCTCACGAGTCTTGTCAGGACCATCTCATGGCACAAAATCATCTTAGGCTCTACTCGCTTCTTGCCTCACGAGTCTTGTCAGGACCATCTCATGGCACTAAATCATCTTAGGCTCTACTCGCTTCTTGACTCACGAGTCTCGTCAGGACCATCTCATGGCACAAAATCATCTTAGGCTCTACTCGCTTCTTGACTCACGAGTCTCGTCAGGACCATCTCATGGCACTAAATCATCTTAGGCTCTACTCGCTTCTTGACTCATGAGTCTTGTCAGGACCATCTCATGGCACTAAATCATCTTAGGCTCTACTCGCTTCTTGCCTCACGAGTCTTGTCAGGACCATCTCATGGCACTAAATCATCTTAGGCTCTACTCGCTTCTTGCCTCACGAGTCTTGTCAGGACCATCTCATGGCACTAAATCATCTTAGGCTCTACTCGCTTCTTGACTCACGAGTCTCGTCAGGACCATCTCATGGCACTAAATCATCTTAGGCTCTACTCGCTTCTTGACTCACGAGTCTCGTCAGGACCATCTCATGGCACTAAATCATCTTAGGCTCTACTCGCTTCTTGACTCACGAGTCTCGTCAGGACTATCTCATGGCCTTAAATCATTGTTGTTTCTACGCATTTCTCTACTTTCGTGCGTCTTGTCAGAGGTATCTCAAGGAACCAAATCATCTTAGATTCTCCGCACTTCCCTGCTTTTGCAAATCTGATATAGCTAAAACATTTCTCTACCTCTCAACCCTTGGCAGTCTGGTGCAAGGCCAGCACCCACAGTGATATAACGTCTAGTAGCTCTTCTGTTGGTCTTCTTCGTTCTCCACTCATCTCGAGTCAAAATCTTCCCTGGTTTATATAATTTTCTCAGGCACCCACACAATCCTCATGGCCACACATCCTGCCTATGCATGGTGCATGGACATGCCTCCTGTCAAGTATGCCACCCATGCAACTTAACATGGCACTTTTGCTGAGAAAGCAGCATCCTATTTACTTTGGGAAAAAGGTGTACATCCTGTTATGCTACCCTCAGAACTTATGTGGCATATCAAAGTGATCTCTCTTGTCAATATTCAACACTACTAAAGGCCACATGTGTGTCCAATCCTGTCTTTTCATCTTCTCTTATTAAATCAGCCAACTAAAACTATGTGGTACCAGAAGTTGTGTTAAGAACGGGAAAAATTGTGTAGACCAGGCCAAAAAGAAAAGAAAAGAAAAAGGAATTTTCTTTTCACTAAAATAACTGAGCAAAGATAAAAAGTTTAAGGTAAAAATTCTTCCGTTGCTAAAGTCGGACCAAGCCCACAAAGGATATTCAGCTAAATTCATGAAATCAAGTCTACATCTAAAAATAGAATGAACAAAAAAAAAAAAAGAAACAAAACCCTCACCAAAAAAAAAAAAAAAAGAGAAACAGATAAATCCCCAAACAACCCCCCCCCCCTCACCTGAACTGTGAGTACAATAATTCTTTTTTTTTTTTTATTTTTCTATATTGTCATTTGTTATTGAAAAATTTTTTTTTAAGAAATGTCCTTTATGGAGAGAAAAGAATTATATGCCAAGAAAGAGGTGTATGACATTTATGAAGTTTGACAGTGAAGAAGAGAAGATGAAGAGACAGAATTGGACATACACGTTGGTTTTGGAATCGAAATAAAACATAGTTAATCAGCAACTTAACAATTAGCTTTTGATTATATTTTGGTTATCTCAAGATTTTATGGTGGGTGGGGGTTGTGGAGTCCCTATGGTGCAGTGTCTAACATGTTGGACCGTGACCGCATAGTAAGCAAGGGGTAGTCCCTGTGGTATAATGGCTACTAAACTATAGGATTTTGACATCATAGTGAGTTCAAACTCCAGTCACACCATTATGTTCACTTTAAGTATGAACACCCTTATCCCCCACCCCACAGCTATCGGTTAAACAGTACCACTAATGTCCTTCTACAAGGATAACTTTAGCATTAAATAACCCACAAAAGTTGATGTGCCATTAAACAAAGAAACCAAAATCAAAACAAAGTTTTTATTGACATGCTTGTAATCAATGAATTATTTTGATATTGTGTCATATCATTCTGGTTTGGTTTGGTTAGGTTTCTTTGTTTAATGGCATATCACCCTTCGTAGGTTATTTAATGCCAAAGCTATTCTCCTAGAAGAACAGTAGTGGTACTATTTAACCAATAGCTAGGAGGATAAGGGGGTTCATACCTTTTCCAAGGGTATTTGTCCAAAAGTGAACGTAATGGCACGACTGGAGTATGAACTCGCTTACTACGATTCCGCAGTCCCTCGCTTTCACCATTAAACCAAGAGGACATCCCCATATCATTCTGGCACAGAGATCCAGGCTCTAAGGGATGTGAAGGTTTACTCAGCACAGAGATTCAGGTCACAGTGGAGATGAAGGGTTCCTCAGTAGAACAGTAGAAAATGATATTTTTTTCTGAAGACATGTCAAGTTGAAAAGAAGCTAAATTCATTCCTTTTTTTTTCTTTGTTGCTATAGCAATTACCTATTATGCCTCCTAGTGACTGTTTGGAGAACTCATCTTGAAAATAAAAGTAGTTAATCCCATAAAATAATAACACTATATCTCAAAAATTTTAACAGATGTCTACTAATTAACTTGGCCAGAATGTCTGACCAACTGCTAAAATGTTCTTGTGGCTAAGGAAATAAAACAACCCTTTAAACAACAACCTATTTGAGTACAAAAACATATTTTTGCATTGTCCATCCTATCTTGCCCATGACAGCATTTAGATGACTAACACCTTTAAGGATAAATTGCAGTTAGTTACACTTCCTAAAAATCTGTCCAATGGGCAAGATTTTAAATTATATAACCTGATCATAAATTCATCTATTTTACTTTTTGATGCAGCAATATAACTCTTAATTATAAACATGGCGACAAAAATGAGGACAATAGCCTGAAAAATGTAAATAAAGCAATTCATATAGTCAAAAGTCCATTTGCCAAAAAATTTTACTTAGAGTGTAACACTCTGATAGTGATGTTATATAATAGCCGAGGGATTTCGGTTCATGCCTTTGAGTTTAGTTAGGCTGAGAACCTTTCAGCTCAGCGCATGGGTTAGTTGGGTGCAACCTTGATGCAGGTGGTAATGCGTGAGCGCGCACAGAGCGGACATGTCACTCAGATGTCACAATAGTCAAAGACGAAACGGGGTGACAGGGTGCGGGTGACGTCATGCACCGGAAGCACGCGGAGGTTTGTGTGAGAATTTGAAGAAAGAAACAGTTGAGAATTAGATGCCAAACGAGAAGTATCGACTTTTGGAGCTCGCAGGCGCGAGGCAAACTTGCGCCCTAATGGGGCCGCACGAGATGGGAGCCAAATGAATAAGACAGCATAGAAGATTGTGTCTCTCCTCCTTACGTCAAAACCTTTAACTCAAAGTTAATAAAAAGGTTTCGTACCTGAACAAGAAGTCGTTACGTGTTTTCGAATTCTGAGATTCTTGTGTTCTATCATTATGAACATTATATGTCAATTTCACACATAGCGTTAATTGTGGATATGAATATGTAACACCGACAAATCCATTAACAAAAAAAAGTTACCATTGAATGAAATATAACAAAAACATATAGATAAAAGTTGTCCATTATTTTATGTAAATATAAACAAGTCCAGTCTCAATGTTATCAGAAAGACCTCACCAAAAAAGACTTACCTACCACTCTGTATATAATTTTGAATTTCTTTCCTTCAGGCAGAGTTGCATTGGACATACAGTGGAGAATTCGAACATAAGATGATATTGAATCATATGAGGTAGTCTCATTAACATTGAAGTAATTCTGGTGAGAATACAAGTTGTAAGGTCGGTCACCCTCTGACACATGAATGTGGTCACAACTAAAAATAAAAGAATAAGAATTGGTAGAATTATCAACATCTAAAAATAGACAATGGCAAATTTAAGAAAAAAAAAAAGTAAAGAAAAAAAACTCAAATATAATGTGAAAGATTTATTTGACTGTGTTGAAGTTAAACTGACATTTAAAAAATGTGAATGCTTATGTAAATTTGAATAAAACTATATGAAAATGAATGCCTATTGTGACATTAAGGTCGCTGCCATTACCCTTGGCATTCTAGATAGTGGATATGGTGGACATTTGTCTAGGGATGGTTGATAGGTTACAAGCTCATTGTTATAATTTTCATCGTACAATGTGTGAAAGCATGTGTGATACCCTGCCCTCATCAGCCACCAACCAGGAGTGATAACACAGTTTCGGTAGCTTAAGGCCTTATAATTATGTATAGTAATGCAGGGAAAGTGAGAAACAAAGAAAGAGGAGCAACTGACCAGATTAGGAATATCATACCACCTGCTAGATAGCAGAAGTGAAAGAAATGGTAAGAAACACTGATAGAATCAATAAATGGAGTCTGCTAGTCAGATAGTGACCTTGAATGACCGACAGGCCATTCTATTTTTTACTACAGTGAATAGTTTATGAATCATAATGAGATTTGACACTGAGAATCAAATGAGTACTCATTGATTGACTATAGCAGTCACATTGGAATTGAGAGATTTAGTTGAAAACTCATTTGGGGTTCTGAGAAGGACAGAGTCAGACATATTTTTAAGGTTTTAACATTTTAGAAGCCCCTTTAAGGGACTTCAACAGAAATAAAAGAAAATACTGAGTTTTCTTCCCCTGATAAATAACAGTTGGAAACCCTCAGAATAGGCTGGCTAATCAGATTAAAATATCAATAAACATTGGAACCAAACTATAAATGTATGTTCGTTAACTTTTCTCATCTCTACGTCCTGGGTATGACACTAAATTGCATGTAATTGTGAGGCTCCAGTCCTGGAGTTCTGGGAAATGTGTAGTACCCCCTTTTATTGCCATTACTCCCAGGTTCACTCTGTTAAGGTTCCATCTATGAGTCAAATACATCCGTTTAAAAACTATTTGTATTCAGTAGGACTGTGTGCAAAAAAAAAAAAAAACTTTCTTAAACACCAACACAAAAAATGTCAATGTAAGGTCTGGGTGAAGAGGTGCCAAGCAATGTCGCAACCCTGCAAAGTCCTTAAAGCCCTTGAAAAATGTCAGCAAGCTTACTGCTTTGATATCGTTCTTGAGTCTCTGCTTTATCTCAGGAAATTCATTGTTATGTTCTTCATAAACCGATCTATGTTTCGATAGGAGAGCTAATCCTCAATTGTGTCTCATTTCTCCACGCAACAAATCTGACAAATAGTGTAGTGATCATGTGCAGGGATGTTCAAGAGATGAGACTGTTATTCTCGCTTCGCTGTTTTCCAAGCTACTAGAAATTCTTCACATGTACAAGCATTTTATACTACTTGTGTCAGAAAGAACTTTGTATTTTTGTTTGGCGCATAAATTAATTTGACTGTTATGGTCGATGCATATTTTCGCCCAATGAGAATAACTTATCCTATTCAGCCCGTACCATTTTTCCGGGCAGCACCTAATTGGGGAAAGCACTCTCTTCCTCAGAACTTTTTGAAAAGGACAGATGTACTTACTGTCCGCTCTCTTCATTAGCAGTCGCAACATGATACAATGAGGAAAGCCATCTAATTTATGGACCTCTTGAATCTATTCCCAGAGACCAAGGGTTCCCAGTTGAATATGAATTAGATGAATTTAATACGCTACACACCGGAACCACTTTAAGCCGCTTCCAACTTTGGCTATGTCGACAGTGATGCAAAATTCCGCTCAGACATCCAGCTACTTCATCCCTGGGCAACATTTTCTGGAGACATTCATGTTTCTCTCCCCAAACAACCAGGACCACACATCCATGGGTGACTACATCATTCCTGTCCTTAACCAGCAAACACGACTTTTGCTACACCTATGGCGACCATATCTCACTCACACATTCAATAATGCCTTAACCTAGCGACACACATTTCACTCAGGCAAATAGCTGCTAAAATTCCTTCACAACTCCATAACTATTTCCTTCCTTCTTTCCTACGAGACTTGCAGCATAAGCGTAAACCCTTTATTCCATGCTGCCATTAAAACCATCATAAAAACCTTACAACATCTTTGTCTTCTCTGTCCTTTATTTTCCAACAACATTTAGTGAGGAAATAACAATGTAATAACACGTAACATATATTTCTTCGCTAAATACTGATAGCCGCATATAATCAGTTTAATGGTGTAATTTACTCAATACCAAAAATAATAAAATATCAATAAAGATGATTTTTTTTATTGGTTAAATGAATGTGATTCTCTAACCTGTAGGCATAGATTAACCTTAGACAGGTTGACATGCTGTTAAATTCAATCAATTTATCAATCTTCTTTTGTCTTTTAAACAGTGATGACAATTGACAGCTTTTATGTCTCATCTGGGAGAAAGTGGAATGAAGACACTCATTGCAATAATACACTATGTCAAAGCTCCATAAACTATGTTCTTTTATTTGTCATTGTTCATAATTTTATCTGGGGTAAAATATAAGTAAACATGTTGTTAACATCCTATCTTGGCTTATGGGACGAGCAATTATCTCCCCCTGGAGGAAGAGGGAGCTGTGAGGAGAGGAAGGAGGAAAAGGAGGGTTGACCACTTTTTAGAGGGATCTCTTCGAGACAAGTCGCACGTGTCAACTCTAAAATAAAATATATATTTATCCTATTCTTGCCTGGACCTTATTTATCTTAATTAACACATGTGAAGGAGAAAAAAGATACATTTGAATATAAAAAAGTTCCTCGTCGGTCAAGTGTAGTTTTTACTCTGTTAAGGTTAGAAGCATCTTTATCACCAGGTCCGCCTACTTGTCTTCCCAAAAGAATTTCCGACCAAACTATATACTATAAATTATGATGGTTTATAGGTTTCAGAGTCAATGGGATGTTGACTAAATAGGTAGGACAATCCAGAGGTTGGAAGTACATGTTGGACAGCATGTGCCACGAGAAAAAGTTCCTTGTTGGTCAAGCGTAGTTTTTACTCTGTTAAGGTTAGAGCATCTTTATCACCAGATCTGCCTTCTTGTCTTCCCAAAAGAATTTCCTACCTATACTATATACTATAAATTATGATGGTTTATAGGTTTCAGTGTCAATGGGATGCTGACTAAATAGGTACGACAATCCAGAGATTGGAAGTACGTGTTGGACAGCATGTGCCACGAGAAATATGTAGGTGGTCACAGCTAGTAACATCCAGGCTTTCACAGTTGCACAAGTCAGCCATTGGCAAACACTTATGTTTGTCTGTTTTTTTTTATGGCATATCAACCTCATCGGTCATTTAATGTCAAATCGAGTTAAGGAAAATAAGTCTGAAAAGGAATTCAAAGGAAAGGTCTTAGGAATTAATGATAAACTTTAGATAATTAGTTGTTTATTTGGGTTTTTTTATTAAGAGTTTATTAGTAGAGAATCATAATCATTAAAAAAAAAATTTTTTTTAAACATGTTGGGGAAAGGATCAGTTTGTTAGAATATATCTAATAAAGAAAGGGTAATTTGGTCTTATTGTAAATTTCTTTAGATTTTTGTGTATAACTTCACTGTTGTTAGAAATGATATCACAAACACTTATGCAATCAATATTCATGTTGGAAAAATTACTCTGATGATTTTTTCTCTGTCTTGTACAAGGCTAGGAACAATAGATATTAAGCCATACTGGAGGCTTTAGTGATAGTTGAACAGTGCCCTAGCTTGTGCAAGCAGGAGAAATTCAAATACACCTTGCAGCTATTTGGGGAATCTGAAGAGTCGTAGGTTCTTTTTTTCTTGTATCCCCCACTCTCTATGACTTTATTATTCATTACTTCATTTTTGAATAATTTTAGCGAATTTTACAGGTTGTTTCCTATTGACAAAGTGCCAGTTGAAACGTCCCTATTGTGTCATTTTTTTATTTGCATTTTTTATTAAAGTATGATTCCTCTGCTTAAAATAATCATGTAAATATATGTTCATATTTTGATATACAGGCATTTTATACTACTGATAGCTACATATAATCAGTTTAATGGTGTAATTTACTCAATACCGAAAATAATAAAATATCAAAAAATTTGATTTTATTTCAATACATACATTTTCATGCTTTTACATATCATCTAAAAAAGCATTTCATTCAATCAAAATAAAAGTTAAAAACGTGTATACTGCCTAGTTGGTCAGGCTTAAAATATTCTATTCTCATTTTCTGCAATGGGGTAAGTTCCTTCTACTGACCCAAAAAAAGAAAAGGGTATCTGAGGTATGACACTAGACTGTATCTGGTGTGAGGCTCTGGAGTTCTGAGGAGTGTAAAGTCACCTCTTTATTGCTATTACTCGTAGGCCCACTCTGATCCGAATGGTAGTACCTATAAGGGTACCATCAATGAATCAAATAAATCTATTGGAAAATTATTGGTATTAGATACGAATACTTGAAACCATATAACCCTGTGCAGATACTTTATACCAAGAATAGTCAATCGAAGTTATAAAGACTAATCCAACCCAATTGTCAAAAACATTTCTATTTCAAGCTATTCAGTTTACTCAAACAATTCATTTTAGCATAAGTATGCTGTTAGTTCTTTTTAATCCATAAATAGAGCCCTATCAGGTGCTACCACTCCGATCCAGAGTGGACCTGGGAGCAATGGCAATGAAGGGGTACTCCGCATTCCCCAAAGCTCCAGCACTGCTGGAACCTCACCATCAGATTGTTTAGTGTCATATACAGGACACTCGTTAGGGGGGGTCTTACCCCTCTGCAGAGGTGCAGTCAGTGTATTCTACAGCCCCAGCCGACTGGGCAATCAAATTTGGAGCCTACCTCAATCATATAAATAAGCAAAGAAATAAATATTTCTTGAGTAAGTGTGGAATTATTTATGCTAACTTAAATACCTTTTGTTTTTTTTTTTGTTTTTTTTGAGTGAAGATCGACATTCAATTTAATTTCAACTTCATTTAATTTTTTTTAAATTGAATAAATTTTTGTTTACACTTTTATTGCGTTAAAAATATTCATACTATTATTCCATCGGTCTCCTGCTGTTAAAAATTTCAGCAGTGGCTACATATATTTTAAAGGGATAAGTATATTTCTCTCTCTACATAGCAACACTCTCATACAGAGATTTTTTACAGACACAAATTTATCAACTCAGTATCATCTTTTTTATAGCATAAATATTGGTAACTATTCCCATTCTGACTAAATTATCTTTTCTTACAAGAAAAGACTTTGTAACTTCTGTTTTTCCGCAAACTTAATTCAAAGAAATAGAAATTTATGAATTTGTAGACCATAGTTGTTGTACTCCCTACATAATGGACTCGCCCTCCTCCATAAATACGCATCAACAAGAGCATCAGAGGGAGTGCGCTAATTAGCGTGACACAATCACGTGTGATACCATTCGCGTAGTGGACGGATATTCACTACTACACTGGACTGTCAGCTTCCTATTAACACACTACTGTTTCACCAGGTTCATTTGTATCTTGTTTCTGTTACTTGAATATATCTATATTTTTTTCTATCAAACCTTTTGTATTCCCCGTGTCTTTCTTTGGTCAGTATCACAATAACAAGTTTATTCAATCATTTACACCCTTTGTCCACTATGATCCGATAGTTTGACAACACATAATACAAATACAAAAGTTAATTAATAAATCAGAGGAACTTTTTGAAAGAAAAACAAAATAATTTTTTTTTTCAGAATTTTTTTCCATAAATGTAAACTATGAATTGTTTGGAATTGATTTGTTTTGAGGCTATTCAAAATGGCGACAAATCAGATAGAGTGCACCAGGCTTGAACAGAAGTCTGTCAACAAATTTTTGCTGGGTGAAAAGTGCAAACCATGTTGAAATTTACAAAAGAATGTGTTATGTGTATGAAGAAGCATGTTTTAGTCAAAAAACATGTTTACAAATGGGCAAAACATGGATTTGCTACAATGAACCTCAGTCAAAAAACAGTCCATGGAGACAAAACACTGACTCTCAGGTAAACAAAGAATTCAGGGCACAGCAGTCAGTAAAGAAGTTGGTTGGTTTCTTTGTTTAATGGCATATCAACCTTTGTAGGTTATTTAATGTCAAAGCCATTCTTTTAGAAGAACAGTAGTAGTACTATTTAATCCATAGCTGGGAGGATAAGGGCGTTCATACCTTTCCCAAGGGTATTTGTCTGAAAGTGAATGTAATAGTGCGACTGGAGGTTGAACTCACTTACTACGATTTCGCAGTCCATTGCTTTAACCATTACACCACGAGGACACCCCCCCCCTAGTGAAGAAGATTATGCTGTCAATCTTCTAAGACAAGATCCTTGAGAGCTACTTTACTATTAATTTCCTTGAAAAAGGTACAACTATAAAATGTACTTTCTATTGCCAATTCTTTAGGCAATATTTCACCTTATTTATTCAATGACCCTCATACATACAACTTAGCATTTGCTAGTTTTATTAATTTGTACGTGATACTCAGAGTGATGCAGATCTGGGGGAAGAGGTAAGGCTAGACATAACTAAGGGATAAAATAAATAAAGAGTGATAGTAAACATAACTAAGGGATAAAATGAAGGGTAATGCAAGGCATAATTAAGAGATAAAATAAATAAAGGATAATGCTAGGTATAATTAAAAGAGAAAACAAAGGGTAATGCTAGGCATAACTAAGGGATGAAATGAATAAAAGGTAATGTTAGGCATAAGTTAGAGATAAAATAAATAAAGGGTAATGTTAGGCATAATTAAGGGATAAAAAATGAAGAGTAATGCTAGGCATAATTAATGGATAAAATAAATAAAGGGAAATGCTAGGCATAATTAAGAATGAAATAAAGAGTAATGCTAGGCATAACTGAGAGATAAAATACAGCATAATACAAGGCATAATTAAGGGATAAAATAAATAAAGAGTATTGCTAGGTGCTATTGAGAAATAAAATAAAGGGTAATGCTAAGCATTAAGGGATGAAATAAATAAAGGGTAATGCTAGGCATAATTAAGAGATAAAATAAATAAAGGGTAATGCTAGGCATAATTAAGAGATAAAATAAATAACGGGTAATGCTAGGCATAATTAAGAGATAAAATAAATAAAGGGTAATGCTAAGGCATAATTAAGAGATAAAAAAACAAAGAGTAATGCTAGGCATAACTGAGTGATAAAATAAAGCATAATGTAAGGCCTAATTAAGAGATAAAATGAATTAAGGGTAATACTAGGCATAAATAAGTGATAAAAAGAGATCAACATGAATCAGTGAACAGAGCAGAGCAAGAAGTAATATAGAAATTATTAAATGACAAAAGTGGAAGTGGCAAAGACACAGCTTCAAGAGAAGAATACAGATGGTGCAAAATCTCAATAGAATGATGCCCAAGAAATAACAAGAGTAGTGGAAAATAATCTGATAAAAGATGGAGAGATGAAATAGAAGACTTTGCTGATAAGACATGGTAGAGGCTCACACAGTCAAGATCGTCATGGAAGAAATCAAAAATGGCTTCAGTGAATTGGAATGATGATGACAGTGATAATTGCGTGTATGTATTTTCCTAACCCCTCCACCATGGACAGGATATGATGCTAGGTCAATTTTTTAAAGTAGAGTACAGCTGGTTTGAATTCAGAGTATGTATTTACCTAACCCCTCCACCATGGATAGGATATGATGCAAGGTCAATTTTTTTTAAGTAGAGTACAGCTGGTTTGAATTCAGATTATGTATTTACCTAACCCCGCCACCATGGACAGGATATGATGCAAGGTCAATTTTTTAAAGTAAAGTACAGCTGGTTTGAATTCAGAAGTCCTTATTCTAGACCAGTTTCAATACCAAGGCTGGAGAGCCCAATCTACCCGACTATTTTTCCATAGCAGTGTGTGTGTGGGGTGTTAGAAGTGAGGAATTCCTGCTTTACCCAAGGGTATTATTAACACAAAGGGAAACACAAACAGCCTCATCTAGGATTTCAATTTTTTTCACATCACACACTTTCTCATAATTATTGCGTATGTACATTTTTAAAACTACTTATGTGTATGAACAGACATAACATGAGATAGATAAAGATATGTATATTTTATACAATATTTCATATAAATATTCTATATAATATTTTATATCAATATTTCATATAATATTTCAAATCAATATTTCATACAATACTTTATATCAATATTTATATAAATATAGTATAATATTTTATTTTATATTTTATATCAGTATTAATATATTTTATATTATATTATATATCATATTTATATTTATATCAATATATTTTATATCATATTATATAAATATCAATATTTTATACAATATTTTAATTAATATCTTACAACAATATTTTATATCAATATTTCATACAATATTTTATATAATATATGGGATATTTTCTTATAGCATAATCTGTTAGTTTTTTATACAGCCACTTCTGGTAAAAATTATGAAATTATCATACTTAGAGAATATTCAACTTTTTTTTTATTTAGCAGTAAATAAAACTTTTTCTTCAGGAAAAAAACATATAAAATCAGTGACATGACCAGTAAACAGTCTGGATCTAAATCCAATAAAAAATTTAAGGTGAAAATTTTTTAAAATGGTCTCTGAGAAGACTTTATTCACCAAAGAAGATTTACTAACTACCATTCAGGGAAAGTCAGAACCATGTTAATAAAATTCATTCCTGAATGAATTAAGCCAGTCATAAAAGTTTGAGAGGATGCAACAATGTATTAATTCTTATGTTTTTTATCAATAAATTTGATCATTTTTTTATCTCAACATTAGATTATTCCATACTTTCCTCTGCATGACTAGGAAAAAAAAATTAATTTAAATGATTTAATCAAATTTGTTTAAGAAATATTTCATGAAGATAGAATGTTCTGCTATTAAAGAAAAAATTGTTTTGCCTCTTATCTGCAATTAGTTTATTTACTGCTAAATTTTTGCCAAGAGTAGTAAATCTAAATTTTTTGTGAAAAATTATAGTTTCTAGAAATCCTGATGATATCTTCAAATAATATATTTCCAATAAAGTTTTTACCCAAGATCAAAATACATTACACTGGACTATTACAGACAATGAATTTTTGAAGATTTTTAGGATTGTAGTTAAATTGTAGTCCAAATGTCTATTCTAAAATCTTGCCAATTAAAACTTCACAGTGAAGTAATATACAGGGTGGAACGATAAAATTCTCGCCCTAGGAAAGACGACATGATTCCATTTCCTTTTATAGAAAACCGGTTTTCTTTTTTTGTTGCAGACCATCTACTAGTTGGCCAGTTGTGTACAAATCCCAAGAGCGATAGGAGCCTTCTATCATGTCTAAAAGTGACACAATGTTCAATGAGCGAGATCGGAGATGCGCCGCTGTACAACTCATGCTCTCTACCAATCCAAGTTATGACAACAGGACCAGTGCCATCACCCTCAAAGTGCAAATCTGGATTGCCATGAATAACAGGGTTGTGCCCAGGGTGATGAAAACAAAGTTTCCACCTACAGTTATGGTCTTTGGTGTGGTTTAAAGTGAGAGCCACATCATGCCACCTCACATCTTTGAAGTCGGCTTGAAAGTCAACACCAAAGTGTACCTGGATGTGCTGAAGAGTATGGTGATCCCCTGGTGCAATCAGGTGGCCAGTGGCAGACCCTGGGTGTGGCAGCAGGACTCGGCGCCAGCCCACAAGTCCAAAGAGAACCAGACTTAGCTTCAGAAGGAGTGCTACGACTTTGTACCCTTCTCTCACTAGCCCCCCCCCCACCTCCCCTGACCTGAACCCGCTGGACAACTTTGTTTGGTCATACGTCAAGAACATCACCAACATGACCTCCCACAACACTAAAGCCAGCTTGATCGCCGCTATCTGCCGAGTATTCCCTGGGCTCCTGTCGGCGCTCGTGGAAAAGGCATGCTCCCAGTTTCGGATGCGTATCGAGGCGGTGATTGAGGTTGGAGGCGGCTACATTGAATAGATGTCAGCTCTACTACATAATCAAGTTACCTGAATTGATTTTTTCAATAAAAGTTTTAAAATAAAGCTGTAGTGTTGTTTTATTTAGGACAAATTTATTAAATTACAAAAGTGGACGTGAGAAAGACACATAGCTTCAATCAGTAATTGTCATCATAAAAGATGAATTTACCTAAAAGAAAAGGGATTTACCTGATTTATCTTTAATATAATTTCATGAAATTTTGTTGAGGAATATATTTTTAAATTTGACTAACACTTAAGATATCTATCTATTTAAATATTTTGTTTTTTGTCTGTTAAGAAACAAATTATTTTATATTTCCAGCTTGAATAATTACCTCTGAACCAAATTAGTGTTAATGATTTTAATAAGTGTTAATAATGATTTTTAAAATTCTGAAAAATTGTTGGTAACAGATCTGTACAATCACAGGAACAATGTTGTACAGTAGGTTTCAAGTACTTCAACTAGTATTAATATTGACAACTATTCATCAAAATAGATTCATTGAAACATTAGTAGAAAAGAGGAATTAAACAAATTACACAGTGCAATAAAAAAAACTTCAGTGAACATCCACTAAAAGTGCTAATTCCATCATTTTTGCCATAGGTAGTAAGAAAAATGCATTAAAAATGATTTTTACTATAAAAATGTATTAAAAATTATTTTTATTATAAAAATGTATTAGAAATGGTTTTTCTATAAAAATGCATTGGAAATGATTTTTATTATAAAAATGCACTGGAAATGATTTTTATTATAAAAATGCATTAGAAATGATTTATATTATAAAAATGCATTGGAAATGATTTTTATTATAAAAATGCATTAGAAATGAGTTTTATTATAAAAATGCATTGGAAAGGATTTTTGTTATAAAAATGCATTGGAAAGGATTTTTATTATAAAAATGCATTAGAAATGATTTATATTATAAAAATGCATTGGAAATAATTTTTATTATAAAAATGCATTGGAAAGGATTTTTATAAAAATGCATTAGAAATAAGTTTTACTATAAAAATGCATTGGAAATAATTTTTATCATAAAATGCATTAGAAATGACTTTTACAATAAAAATGTATTAAAAATGACTTTTATTATAAAAATGTATTATAAATGAATTTTACAATAAAAATGCATTAAAAATGTTTTTTCTATAAAAATGCATTGGAAATGATTTTTACTATAAAAATGTATTAGAAATTATTCTTATAAAAATGTATTAAAAATGATTTTTATTATAAAAATATATTAGAAATGATTTTTCTATAAAAATGCATTGGAAACGACTTTTATTATAAAAATGCATTAGAAATGATTTTTATTATAAAAATGCATTGGCAATGATTTTTATTATAAAAATGCATAAGAAATGACTTTAATTATAAAAATGTATTATTAATGAATTATTACTCTAAAAATGCATTAAAAATGTTTTTTCTATAAATATGCATTGGAAATGATTTTTACAATAAAAATGCATTAGAAATGAGTTTTTACTATAAAATATTTTGGAAATGATTTCTGTTGTAAAAAGGCATAGGAAATGAATTCTACAATAAAAATAGGTTAGAAATGATTTTTACAATAAAGATACATTAGAAATTTAAAAATTGGCATGCTAATTCCATCATTTTTGCCAAAAGTTAGTAGAAGTAAATCATTACAAGTTTTGTAAAAGCAAAGATTTTAAAGCCAAATTCTGTGACAATATCGTCCACTTTCAAGATATCAGTACAATAAAATCTTTTTTAAAAAAATGTGGCTTTGTGCCAGATCTCTGAGTTAATTAAACAGCCATAAATGTTTGGATTTGATAACATCTTACCCTGGCAAGCACCAACTTTCTGCTCTCAGTTGTGAGGTGTATTCAACTGTCGGACTGCTATTGCACACTGGGAACTGCAATGTTTGAAAGTTGATGTGAAACCTACAACTGTTGCAAGCACGTAAAGTCACTTCACACATGGCAGGTACATCTGGCCCTGCTGAATAAACCCCAGGGAAACCAGTACTCACTACAGAGCCACTCTCACCTTCCACACCAACCAATGTTTTACCATTGTATATCTGGATGCACTCAGTCAACCCTAGATGAGTAAAATAAAACCTATATTAATGTAGGTACATTTCACAAATTTTTTTAACCCTTTGAACCCGTAAGCCTGATATTCTAGGCTGAGTACGACTTTACTGTAAACCCAATATTTAAGGTCCAGGAAGAACATGTTAAAAGGTTTAATATAGCAACCATTTACATCCTTTTTTTTTTAATGAAATGATGGGATAGATTTAAATCAGGGCTTCTCAAAGTGGTCCATATAGATTCTTGGGGGTAAATAAAATTTTGGCAAATTGAATAAAAACATAAGCTTCAACACGGGGAGGGTTGAATTTACAAGTTTGGATTTATAAATCTCTTTTTAACAGAACAAAAATTATTGGATCATATAGACGAGTTACCAAGATATACTCCAAGCAGAATGTCTGATCGGGTGTGATGGCTACAACTGACGTGTCATTCACATATGACCTGTTCAAAATATACAAGTCATTTGAATGAATATACAAGATATACTCCAAGATATACTCCTAGATACACTCCAAGCAGAATGTCTGATTGGGTGTGATGGCCACAACTGATGTGTCATTCACATATGACCTGTTCAAAATATACAAGTCATTTGAATGAACAAACAATCTCTCTTTGACCAAAAAGATCTGGATTTTTTTTAGCTTCATTATTGATGCATATCACACTATTTTGACAAAAAAAGACATTTTAAAACAATTATACCTTAAATGAATTATTCATATTTACCAACCCCTCCACTCGGGCAGGATATGACACAAGGTCAATTTTTAAGCGGAGTTTAACAGGTTTGAATTCAGAGTTCTGCTTCTCCTAGACTAGTTGCCTCACCAAGGCTCAAGAACCCAGTCTGCCCTACTATTTACCCATAGCTGGGGGGAGAATAATTGGATTCATACTTTTCCCAAGGTATTAGTACTATGTGAAATGCAATCTTAAATGAATTATTTCATAAAAATATTGAATTCTAAAATATCCCTTTTTATAATAGTTTATGAGATATTTTTTGAGAAAAAATGATTATTTAATAATAAGAATGAAAATGTGATTAAAAAAAAAGAAAAATAATGAAAAAGTCAAACCATAATACAATGCCTGAAATCTTAATTCTTGTTGAGATTTTTAATGAATAAAATTAAGTTATACTTAAAAGAAAAATTAATCTCTGACGAGATATCCAGATCTTCATTTGTTAAGTCATTTTCAGTATTGCCAGGTATTTGTGGGTGTTATTATATGATTCAATATTCTATTTATAAAAAAATTTTCTATATTTTGTAAAAATTTTAATCTTGAAATGGAAACATTTTAGAAAATTAATTCCTCTCATCATGGCATCCAGTAAGACTAAGAAAAAACTGCTAAGAATATTCAATTAATTTATTTGGTGGGAGTGGGGAATAAAGATCAAATTTGGTTACAAGAGACGTATCAAGTAAAAAGTTTGAGAGAAGCCCTGATTTAAAAAAAAAAAAAAAAAAAAAAGAAAAGAAATGTCTGTACTCTAAAGTAAAGAATGAATATGATTTGTACTCAATTTTTTAAAGAATTTTCTGAGTTCCAATACAGCATATCTGAGGAATAAGGGTTCGAAGGGTTAAAAGAAAAAAAAAGTTTTTTAAAGACACTGAAAAATAGTTTTTGTTTTTAATGTTAGTTCAAGAAATGTTGTCAATATTTTTCATAATCTTTTTTAATAAATCAAATAACAGTTTGATACGAGTATCATGAAATAAGTTTCCAGACTTTTTTTGTATGGGCACTTTTATTGATAGTACATACATTAAACTCTAGTCCCCTTCGAAGTAATCTCCTCCGGCTGCAATGCACTTGTTGTACCATTCCAACAACTTCTGGAAGGCCCCATAGAGGTCCTCTTGTGTGAGCATGTCAATGACCTTCATCACAGCCTCTTTCATCTCCTCAATTGTCTCATAAAGACAGCCTCTGAGCTTAGGGAATAACCAAAAGTCACAGGGAGCAAGCTCTGGACTATGAGGAACTGTGTTGATGCCCATCTTGCTCAAATAGTCTGTGACAAGGATGGAGTTGTGGACTGGTGCATTGTTCTGGTGGAAATGCCACTGACCCAATTTGAAGAGTGCTGGCCTCTTCTGATGGAATCTCTTCCTGAACTCCCTTAAAACCTCAACATAGTAACCCTAACCCTAACCCTTTGGCCAATCAGCTCTGGTGTTCTGACTTCCTTACTCCTCCCACACCTCTCATCATCCCTCACAGACTGCCTGCCTTCCTTGAATCTCTTATGCCACTCAAAAACTGATGCTTGATTCATGCAAGATGTTCCAAAAGCAGTCTGAAGCATTCCATACGTTTCTGTGGCATCATTTTTTCCAAGTTTAAAACAGAGTTTTATTGCATATCGTTCTTCTAAAGTGTCCTCAGGTCCAGATTGCATTTTTGAAATTCACCAGCTGTGACAATTGGGGTTTAGTAGGGTGTATTCCAATTGCTGCTGTAGCTGTTCATTTGAAGCTGAAATCATAAAAATTGGTCAGTCATCTCATAAGATGTATAGCAATAACAGTGAATTTTCAAGAGTCTATGACAATTTTAAATAACTGTACAAAAAAGTCTGGAAACTTATTGAAGGCACCACGTAGCAGAAAAGTAAGTTTTTTCTACAGTTGGTTAACCATAGTCAAGGACAACCCAAAGGCTCCCTTTTCAATAGCTACTACACTCAAGTATAGGGAAGGGTGTTACTCTTTTACCTGATTACTACACTTAACTTTGATTCATACCTCACAATGCTAAGTATCAACCAAAGAGGCATCAAGTACCAATTTTTTTTGAGTCTTTGATATGACTCAGCCTGGGATTAAACTCAGGTCTCTCAGAACATTAACAAACACTCTAACCATTATGCCAATTGGCTAGTCTATGCCTTTCTTAGTGTTTCACAAAATCTAAATTATCAGTTTTACTAGAGCAAAACTTAACCAAGAGTGATATTTCATATAAAGGTTTTGGGGAGTAGAAATGGACTGTCCCATTAAATATTGGGAGCTTCAATTAGGCAAGCACTGAACTACAGAAGTTACCTCCTCCAATGATATAAAAGTGCCCAGACTTTAGGGGTTAAACTTTGGTATTCGTGTTTGATACTAAATAAAATAATTGAGTGTCATACTATGACTACTTTATTGTCGTTGTTACCTTACAGGTTTGAGAATTAAATAAATATCAATTTTTGAAACTAATGTTTAATATATATACACACACTTAAAAGCTCCCATTGATGGCAATTAAATTGCTGTCAAATTACATCTTATTTATGGCCCAGTCAGTTGGGGCTGTAGAATATACTGACTGCATTTTTGCAAAGGGGTAAGACGACTCCCTCAACAATTGTCCTGGATATTAAATTAAACAATCTGATGATGAGGCTCCAGTAATGTTGGAGCTTTGGTGAATGCAGAATATCTCTTTGTTGCCATCACTCCCAGGTCCACTCTGGCCTGGAGTGGTAGCACCTGATAGGGTCCTCTCTATGGGTCAAACAGATGTGTTTGACATTTAAACTGTCATTATGGTATACTGAATTGTTTAAAATAGAACTGTTTTTGACATTTAAAGTGTGTACTTATGCTAAACTGAATTGTTTGAAATAGAACTGTATATATAAAAATGGATTTGGCATTAAATAACCTACAATGGTTGATATGCCATAAAACCAAACCCAACCAACCAAAATCTTATTTATATAATTTATGTCATAATTTGTTTAGCTATGCTGTGAAAAATGATGGAAATATCTAAGTAATTTTGCAATTGTAATGTACTTGTAAAATATCAAAAACTTTATATTGCTCTGAATTTTCTTGTTTATTTTCAAAATTTTAAAAATATTAAACAAAAGGTAAAATTAAAAAAAAGATGACAATCGTTTTTATGTCATGTTCTTTTGTTATAAATGAAAATAGTTTTGATAGATTAAACTAATTTTTAATGTATATATATATCTATATATATATATATATATAATATCCACTCAGTATCATCAAATAATCTTTTAACACATATTGTCACGAGGTCTCCCACTAAGAGAAGAGAAAGAAGGAATTTCTACCATCCCTCTCCACAGGAATCCATCAGATAAAGATAAGTAAACTTTAAGACTGTTTCTCCCGATACCCAATTATACATCCTCTCCCTCTCTCAATTTGAAGAAAGACTAAAGAAGAAAGAAAATAAAAGAAGAAAGACATTTATGTTTATGTACTATCCGTTAATAATATAGCCGATGCGTTGAATATGTGTACCAGCGTGTGTAGTAAAAAGATTGATATATTTTAATGTTCCCACGTGTTGAAGTTGCTCATTTGTATCATCTACTACCAAGTTGTTTCATGCTTGTTTCATTTTCAGCTTTTATTTGCCTTATGTTATCCTCGCTTAAATTGTCCTATATGAATTCCTTTGAAAATATTGGACGGGAAACCCGAGTTGTTGACTACTATAATTAATATTATTACATCTAAACCTAGATGTCCATATCTTCCATTGTTCTAGGGAAGGAAGAACTAGTGGCCTTGGTGGGTGTGTGTGTGTAGCATAAAATTTGGAAACCCCTTGCCAACGGCGGTCAGTCTAGCCCTAAATTAACCCCCACATAATATGCCAGTTCCTACATGCCCGAGAAAGGACTCTGAACAAGGACTTATTCTATGAGGGATCAAGTGTCAGATTGCTCCGTCCTCACACGTGCAAAAAAAAAATAATTTGCCATCACAATATGAACTGTAATTCCACATTTGCTATTCTGCAACTTTAAGTCTAGCATGTAAATAGTCATCTGACAAGACGGAGAGTCTAGTAATAATCTCCGCAGAAATAAATTTATTATGACAACTTAACCAGGTTTGGGTTTCTATCTAATTACAATATATATATATATATATATATATATATATATAGTACAATTTGATGGAGACTCAAACTCGGTTAAGTTGTCATAATAAATTTATTTCGGCGGACAATATTACTATACTCTCCGTCTTGTCAGATGACTATTTACATGCTTCTCTATAGTTGCAGAGTAGCAAATGTGGAGTTACAGTTCGTATTCAGAAGATAAAATAAAAGAATTAAAAAAATAAAAAATAAAAAATAAAAAATAAAAATTAGAAAATAAATATAAAAATAAAAATAAAAATAGAAATAAAATAAAAATAAAAATAAGCATAGAAATAAGACTAAAAGTGGAAATCAAATTACAAATTATTTCATTCATAGGCGTGGGCAGAAGGGGTCAATATTATGGGTATTAGAACGATTAAGAAACAGGAGTGGAATTAATCTACCGGCCAATCCCTCCCAATTTTGCGCTCTTGTAGGTTTTTTTTTCCTTAGCAGGTGTGATTTTCTACACAGACTAAGATTGTATAACTAATAGCTATCTCATACATGATTTACATTTATTCCTAATATGTCTGTTAATTAACTCAGCTGTTCTCATTCTAGATATTTCCTCTTGTTTCAGTTAGGACCGAGATAGTTAAACAAGATAAGGTGAAGACATTTTATATAGCTGTCAAGTGTTTTCTAATTGACCCTAAAAATGGTAACATACCATATTTACCAACCCCTCCACTCGGGCAGGATAGGACACAAGGTCAATTTTTAAGCGGAGTTGAACAGGTTTTAATTCAGAGTTTTCCTTCTCCTAGACTAGTTGCCTAACCAAGGCTGAAGAATCTAGTCTGCCCTACTATTTACCCATAGCTGGAGGGAGAATAATTGGATTCATACCTTTCCCAGGGGTATTAGTGCTATGTGAAATGCAATCAGTCTTGTCCAGGATTTGAACTCATGTTGCCGTGTTCATTTCCTACGACAATAACCATTACACCACGGGCTCCTAAAAATGGTAACATACCTTAATTTAAAAGTTTATATTCCAGGCCAAATAGCAATCTAAGTACTTTTAAGATAATATTTCTAATCGACACATCTGTGGGTTTTGTCTGATGAAAAAAAGATTCTCCTCACAATTGACAACATTCCTTTTTCCATTGAACAATTATAGAATTTTATTCAAATTTATATCAAATTTAACATAATTGATTGAACAGTTAGAAATTAGATTCCAATCAATTGTTAACAACAATTTTCAATTGAAACAATACAAATGAAAGGTAACTTTGTTTTTCTTTTTATTGCTTGTTAGTTTTATACTATATATACTAGCTTTTCTTTCTGTTTTTTTGTTCCCATTTTTATCTTTTAAATTTATTCATTTACCAAAGCCGCAAAAAAATGATTTAATATTTAAATAATCAAAATTACTTAAATATTACCAATCATTTTTTGTCAGTTTTGGTGAATGCACTGAATTTGTAAAATATTAAAAACTATACATGGTTCAACATTTTCTTGTTTATACTATTTCAATTGAAACAAAAAATAAAATTCAGTAAAAATAACAATTCTTTTTATGCCTTATCTCTTTCTTATAAATAAAAACAATTATAATAAATGAAACTAATTTTTCATAAAATCAGACATTTAAACTTATCTCATTTTAAAAGTTTCTTTATTTGGAGAACTAGTTTCTTTAACACAATATTTCAATTGGCATAATGGTTAGAGTGTTCGCCAATGGCCTGGAAAACTTGGGTTCAATCTCAGTTCGAGTCATACCAAAAACTCAAAAAATGCTACTTGATGACTCCTTGCTTAAAACTCAACATTATAAGGTATAGATCAAGGGTAAGTGGAGTAATCCAGGGAAAGGAGTAGTGCCCACCCCTACAGCTTAATGTAGTAGCTATTGAAAAGGGAGCCTTCAGGTCGCTCTTGACTATGGTCAGCCAACTTATCTATATGTAATAATAATAACAATAATGGCTTGTAATCATATTAAAGATCAGCAGTTTTTACAGCAACAGATCCCATATTGCTATTACTAATTTGCAAATAGGACAGGAAATAGCTTTATTCTCTAAGGTAAATTGTTTCAATTTTATTGCATAAGCAAAAATTGTAGCATTTTGCTGCATGTTTTCATATTGGCCTTGAGCCAAATTTAAGCTTAGTAAGCAACTTTTTACTTATAGTTAAGCCACACTTGAAGTAATAGTACTTAAAGTTAAGCACTTATGAGTTATTTCATTACTTAGATGGGTGATCATTTAAGAACAGAAGATACAGTGACCTTGTTAGTATGGCATAGACTATGTTGACTGTATCCCTTGTTATCCTGGATATGACACTAATCTGGCTCCAGTGTTGTGGCTCCAGTTCTGGAGCTCTAGGAAGTGTTGAATCACCCATAATTGTCATTACTCCCAGGCCCACTCTGACCTGGAGTGATAGTAACTGTTAGAGTCTTATCTATGTCTCAAATAGATGTTTAAGAATTATTAGTATTAGACAAGAGTACTTGAAACTACATAACTGTGTGCAAACAAATAATTATTATCAAATAGGAATAGTCACTTGAAATCACATATTTGTGTATGAATTATTAGTATTAGATAGGAATAAGTAAAGTAAATTTGGTGACTGTAGTCAAGGGTGACCTGAAGGCTCCCTTTTCAATAGCTACTACACCAAGGTGTAGGCAAGTGTGCTACTCCTTTCTCTGGATACTCCACTTTACCCTTGATCTCTACCTTATAGTGTTGAGTGTTAAGCAAGGCTGCATCAAGTATCATTTCTTGAGGCTTTGGTATGACACGACCTGGGATTGAAACCCAGTCTCCAGGGCCATTGACGAAGACTCTATCCACTAGACCAATGGGTCGGTATTGAGAAATGTTACTTGAAGCAATATTTGTTTACAAAATATTATTATTATTATCATTATTATCAGATACCTGAAACCATATAATTGCTCACCAAAACAAAAAGACTGCTGTTGGTATTAAGTAACCCAACAAGAGTTGACATGATGTATAACCAGTAGGTACTGTAAGAAATGTGAAGCCTCTGTAATAAAGCTTAATAAAGAGAAGGTATCTCATAGTCCCCTTTGTTGTCCACACAATTCTTCCACTGGTATTGCACTGCTTGGATCCCACTGGTCAAAAAAGTCATCAATAACAGATATGATGTCATCAGATGAACTTTTCAGCCGCTGAACTTTTCAGCCTACTCTTGTGAGTTTGATTCTCATTGGGTGTTCTATTTCTGGCTTTGCATGCAAACTAAGCTCAGCTTAATTAACAGCTTTAGATTGATGATCAAATTATCCATAAATGATATAACTATTGTAAAATCGATATTATGATAGAAATATTACAATCAAGTTACTAATACCTGACTTAAAATGTTCCTTGGATTTTAATTCCAAATTTAAAATGTACTTAAAATGACCAATCATAGTAGATTCAGTGGATATGAATTTGTATATATAAACTTTAAAGGTGACAGCTGCCAGGGTCTGTCTCTGTTGTACACAATTAAAGTCATAGAATGGTGCATGCTCCTGTCCTGACAGGCAGTGTCACTTGCTCCATCTGTGCATTTGGCACATTATCTTTCTTAGCTCCAAAGAGACAATCATGATGATATATGAATATATACACACAATTACAGATCACTCATCATCATCATCATCATCATCATGTTGTGCCACCAGCACGGATATCCCAGACCCTCTCTCGCTACTTCTCCCTATCATTCATCGCCTCAAGCAGGTCTTCAGGGTTACATCCTGTGTTCTCACATAGTTGCTGTATGTAAGTTCGAGCTGGTCGTCCTGCTTTTGCACGTCCATATGTGGGGGTCCATAGGAGTACATCACTTATGAGCTCGTCCCTGCTTCTCCAGCAGTGTCCCGTGTGTCTGGTTCGCCTAACTTGTATAGTTTTCGTGATGCGGGGCAAGTGTTCGTATAGTTAGTGTCTCGTGGGGTGTTGTCGCCAGGACTTGTTCAATACTGCTCTCAACATTCTTGTGTAATTTCCGTCTAGTTTCTTCTCCAGCCGTTTAGTTAGCGTCCATGTAGTGAATCCATATAGCAGTATTGACACAACCGCTGCTTGGAAGAAACTGCGCGTTCAATAATTGCAAAATAATTGTATTACTCTTGTCTCATAGAGTACACCAATGGTCTGGGAGACTGGGGTTCAATCCCAGGTCAAGTCATACCAAAGACTCAGAAAAATGGTACTTGATGCCTTCTTGCTTAACACTCAGCATTATAAGGTATGGATGAAGGGTAAGTGAAGAAATCAAGGGAAAGAAGATGTGCCCTCCCTTACGTCTCGGTGTAGTAGCTATTAAAAAAGGAGGCATCAGGTCACCTTCAGTCAACCAACTTAACCTTGAATAGCTAATATATATATACATAAATAAATAGCATTTTTTTGCAAATCATAATTGTAACTGACCGTATCTGGAAAAAAAAAAGAGGATAAGGCAATAACTAGATGGAGCTATGATTATTGCTTGCCTAAGTTCACTTACACCACATGGGTAACAGATTGAAATATGCAAGGTATTTCTGCCACACCCTGTACATGCAAAAAAATGAATTAATGCAATTAGAAATGTTTGTTTCATTGTATTTTATGGTATACCATTCCTTGTGGGTTATTGAAAGCCAAATCTTGTTTATACATATATATATTATATATATATATGCTTTGTAAGTGAATAGATTATGAGTAACATCATTTTTAAATGAGCCAGAGCTCATTTGCTTGCACACAGTTAAATGGTTTCAAGTATTGTTATCTAACACTAATAATTCTATTTAATATTAATCATTTGTTTACACACAGTTTAGATGATTTCAAGTATTGCTATCTCAGTACAATTGACCCTCAGCCATCACCTTCTAGCACCTTTTAGATTGGTAGGTTGGTTGTTTGGGTTTTATGGCATATCAACCTTTGTAGGTCATTCAACGCCAAATTCTGTCTATATATACATACATATTCAACCAAAGATTTCAAAACGAATATTAAGGTAGGTAGAATTTTCTATTAGCCGGATTTCATTTGTTTGCACAAGATTAACCAGTTTTAAGTTGTTACATTTTTTTGGTACAACTCTGTCTCTCTCAAGAAGGACAGAATGTCATCTATTTTGACGTTCTCAAACAGATCAGTTAAGTTATTTACTTTGAAAAATCGCTTTCTGATAACAGCAAAAGTTTTGGATTCTATAAGAATGTGTTTAACCGTGCAAGTTGTCTGGCAGGTTAAACACTGTGGTTGTGGTTCCTGTTTCAAAATGAAAGAGTGAGTAAGCCTTGTATGACCAATTCGCAATCGGGATATAACAACTTGTTCTCTTCTTGATTTTCTCGATGCTGGTCTCCACTCTCCTAAGGTGGGCTGAATTTGGAAGAGTTTATTGTGGATGTTATTGCTCCATTGTTGTTGCCATTTTGTGTGAAGGAATTTATTAATTGTTGGTTTCAGGTCAGTATATGGGATCCTGGATTTATCGGGTGTCAGATCTAAAGCCAATTTGGCTGCCGAGTCTGCTCTTTCATTCCCTCTCACTCCAATGTGGCTTGAGGTCCAGCATATAATTATTTCTTTTCTATTTGACATTGAGTCTAATCTACTCAACAGTTTGATGATAAGAGTGTTCTGAAATTTTTTATTTCTCAATGATAGCAAGACAGAGAGTGAGTCTGAAAATATTATAAATTTCTTATGCTTACTCTTTGAGATGATGTTGAGAGCTAGGTCTATTGCATAGGGTTCTGCTGTGAAGATAGAGATTTCCCTTGGAAGAGCTTCCTTAAGAACTGTTTTGTTCAAAACAGCCGTGCACACTGCCCTACCATTGTCCTTGGATCCATCCGTAAAGACATAGAGGTGATCGGGATGGTGTTGGAGAATATTGTAAAATTTCTTTTGATAAGTGCTGGGGTGGATTTTAGTTTTGGAATGTTCATTCGGTTCGAGACTCACTTTGGGAGTTTTAATGATCCAGGGTGGTGTTTGTGGAAAAATGCTTTCATGTATATTATTGTGGTATTTTTGATTCTTGTAGGGTCAACATCATCCGAAGGCCAATAGGTTTTATTGTTTTTTCTTTTCTTTCAAAGTGTTGCTTGTATTTCGGGTTGAAGGTGCAGTCATAAGCTGGGTTTAGATAAAATAAGATTGGGTACTTGTTTGTCACAAGATCAGTTTGAAGAGCACAGTTAGGACAATTATATAGGTGCTTTGGCATGACATGACCATCTGATGGATCTGATTAGGCCTCTTCAACTGCCTGTTTAGCCCAGTGAGGGCCTAAGTGGAGTGTTGCAAGTCACATGATCACTTTGGTAGATGAGTCAGGATCCTGTCCTCAAGAAATACAGATCGTCATCCATGGCCAACAGGTAGCCTCATTGGAGGAATCTTACCCCTCTGCAGAGGTGCAGTCAGTGTATTCTACAGCTCCAACTGACTGGTCAGGAAAAGAATTAATGTTTAGACTCAATATTCAAGCAAAGATATTAAGATTTATTTTAATAACAAGCAAAGTTTATACATACAGAACAAAATTTAGTTTTATTGTTTTTTAAGTAATCAATCATTCCATCATGCAATTTCAATGTAGACAGAGATAAGTAATATTAAATGTAACAATTTTTAATTAGAGTACTGCTGGTTTGAATTATATACATAGATACATACATGCAAATTTTTATTCATATTTGAAGTATATGTTTACCCAACTCCTTTGCTTTAATCAGGGTATGACTCAAGGACAATCTTTAATTAGAGTACAGCTGGTATGAATTCAAAGTTTAATTTTTTTCTAGACTAGTAGCCCTAACAAGACTAAAGAACCCAGTTTACCATATTATTTCACCCATAGATAGTTGGAGAAAAGATAGATTCAGGTCTTTCTCCAGGGGATTAGCATAAAGTGAAATGCAAACAGCTTTGTCAGGATTTGAACTTGGTTTTCCTAGTCCATTTTTTTCTGATAACCATCATGCCATTAACACATCTTTATTTAATATAGAATTGAATTGCAGACAAAATAATTTTTTCTATAAAATGTACATATATATATATATATATATATATATTAGGACCTTGAATAAGTTTTTGCTGTTTTCCAGCAGATGCATTCTCAGAACTGCAAACATGTAGTTTCTGATGGTAATGCATCTATAAGGAAGTACTATAAGCAAGCATGAAATTCAGTGAATATCATTTTGCTGAAGTGTAAACAACTTTGTTTTTCATACCGTTAAACATGTTGGATTTCATGCCAAAGAAAGTGTATTTATGGGGAATTTTACTGCACTACTTTATTCAAAAGAAATCTGCAGCTGAAGCACACAAAATTCTTGTTGAGACTTACAGTGACTAAGCTCTGTCAGAAACAACATGTAGAGATTGGTTTAGATGCTTCAAAAATAATAATTTTGATGTTGCCGATAAAGAATGCTCTGACGCACCGAAAAGGTTTGTAGACTCATGTCAGGCACAAGTTGAACTTGCAGAATCATTAGGAGTTGATCACACAACAGTTTCAAAATGTTTGAAAGCATTAGGAATGATTCAAAAGCAAGGAAATTGGGTGTCATACAAGTTGAAATTGAGAGACATCAAATGGTGTTGTGTTATGTGTGAACAGCAGCTTCAATGGTAAAAAAGGAAAGGGTTTTGGGCATCATATTGTAACTGGTGATGAAAAGTAAATACACTATGATAATCCTAAGCATAGAAGATTGTGGGGTAAACCTGACTATACATTAACATTGGCAGCAAAGCCGAATATCCATGGTTAAAAGCTTCTGTTCTGCATTTGGTAGGATCAGCTAGGTGTACTTTATTATGAGATGCTGAAATTGCCCAAAAATATCATGAGATTGCTATCAACTACAATTGATGCATTTGAGTTGAGCATTGAAGAAAAAACAGCAGCTACACGAGCAGAAATATGACAAAGTGATTTTGAAACATGACAACGCTTGGCCATATGCTACAAAATGGATGAAAACCTACTTGCTTAAATGGGAAGTGTATTCACTAGACATTGAACCATCCGATTATCACTTGTTCTGATCGATGGCACATAGTCTGGCTGAGCAGTATTTTCATTCTTATGAAGATGCCAAAAAAAGGAATCGGCTCGTGGTTATCTTCAAAAGGTGAGGTATTTTTCTGACATGGAATTCAAATGCTGCCAGAAAGATGGGAAAAAGTAGTGGCTAGCAATGGACAATACTTTCAGTGACATGTTTCTTTTTAATTTTTGAGAATAAAACATTACTTTACATGAAAAATCAGCAAAAACTTATTCAAGATCCTTATATATATGTATATATATATATGTAAAACAAGATATGACCTGAAATTATATTTCATATATGTCGATTTTTTTTAGGTTTTGTTTTATGTGATTCTAGAATTATCTTTTTTTTTAAAATTGCTTTGCCAAATAATTTGGTGGCCATAGCTGTCTAGCTGTTATTAATAATAGAGAGATGGGCAAAATTACATTTTGTTAATTATAGTAAGATAGGAAATAATAAATTAGCATCTACTTTGATGGAAAATAAATCATATTGACTTGTAGCAGTCACAGATCTATTTTCTCTTGCCAATCAATGCCCCTGCCAAGTGATTCGGCCACACACTGACCAATCAGCAGGCAGAGCGCATTGATTCCTTCTTCCTCACTCATTCTAGCAGCAGAATAGACCAACATCAACATGAGGAGAGCGCATCCAATTTTTGGACCATTGTTTTCTCAAGAAGATCATTCCTTTATCATTTATTCATTCCTTCTAAACCAACTGGTCCTCAAAGCATTAAGTTGGATGCTTTAGTCCTGCTCTAACATCTGCAGCTGCTTTCTTCCCTTTGTACGACTCACAGTACAGGGTTATCTCTCAAGCTGACATTAAAGTTTTTGGAACTCATCAATATTCTCGTCAATTCATTTGTTTTACTCCTTTTCTTAATGCAACAGGGCAAGACAACCAATTTGCCTTGTTACTAAAGACTCTAATGCGGTTATAGAATATACATGGTGCCTTCAATAAGTTTCCAGACTTTTTTTGTACAGGCATTTAAGATTGTCGTAGACTCTTGAAAATTCACTATGTTATTGCTATACATCTTATGAGATGACTGACCAATTTTTATGATTTCCGGTTCAAATAAACAGCTACAGCAGGAATTGGAATACACTCTACTAAAGTCTGATTGTCATAGCTGGGGAATTGCAAAAAATTGCAAAATTGCAAAAATGCAATCTGGACATGAGGACACTTTAGAAGAACGATATGCAATAAAATTGTGTTTTAAACTTGAAAAAAATGCCACACAAAAATGTATGGAATGCTTCAGACTGCTTTCGGAGCATCTTGCATTAATCGAGCATCAGTTTTTGAGTGGCATAAGAGATTCAAGGAAGGGAGGCAGTCTGTGAGGAATGATGAGAGGTATGGGAGGAGTAAGGAAGTCAATACACCACAGTTGACTGGCCAAAGGGTTAGGGTTAGGGTTACTATGTTGAGGTTTTAAGGGAGTTCAGGAAGAGATTCCATCAGAAGAGGCCAGCACTCTTCAAATTGGGTCAGTGGCATTTCCACCAGGACAATGCACCAGTCCCCAGTCCACAACTCCATTCTTGTCACAGACTATTTGACCAAGATGGGCATCAAGACAGTTTCACAGCCTCCCTATAGTCCAGAGCTTGCTCCCTGTGACTTTTGGTTATTCCCTAAGCTCAGAGGCTGTCATTATGAGACAATTGAGGTAGATGAAAGTGGCTGTGACGAAGGTCATTGACACACTCACACAAAAGGACTTCCATGGTGCCTTCCAGAAGTTGTTGGAATGGTACAACAAGTGCATTGCAGCCAGAGGAGATTATTTCGAAGGGGACTAGAGTTTCATGTGTGTACTATCAATAAAAGTATCCATACGAACAAAGTCTGGAAACTTATTTAATGATCCTCGTATATGAGGTCTAAGTGCAGTTGATACACTTCTTATTTTGGAACTTATACACTTACTGATCTGAATATGTGATATATATATTTATTACAACTTCTTACATTCGCATTTGAGCACAAGGCCCTAATGAGCTATATATGCAAGAATCCAACAATATATCCTGTGGGTTTAATCTTTAGTAAATGGAAAATATTTGGTTTATTTTGAAACTGTGTTGTATGGAATGCATCAATTGAAAAGTCTTTTTTGTAATGACCTAATAGATCGATGCAAAATACGTTTTAGGATTTTTTGCTGGAATCAGCATATGGTGTCTGTTTTCATCCAGTTCAATTTTCTAAAAATCCAGTGAACGAATTAAAACTGATTGAAGAACTTGAAATTGTTCGAATAGAATTAAAAATAAAAGAAATCATTTAGAGCTTGCCAACATTAAAAACATTCAATACAATGTATAAATAAATCAATTCTTGTGGATCTAGAAAAATAACTTCTTTTTTAAATAAAAATAGCAGTAATGTTTCAAATTGTGAAATGGATATTTTAAGCCAAAAAAAAATTGTGACAGGCTTTACAAAATAACGAATTAGATTAAAATCAATAAACAAATGAAATAAAGAGAACCTTGCTGTTCTTCTTCCTTGTAACTGGCAATGCTTTTCACGGTCACTAAAAGGACTGTGACCACAAACTCCAATTTGCGAGATAACGAAACTGTAAAGAAAGAAATAATAAGTCAGTTAAAATGAAATATATAAAAATAATCAAACTGTAAGAATCTTCATCAACAACAGCGACAAAAAATACTAATAATTTGAAAAAAATGTTTCTAGTATTTAAAATATATAAAGTTTGTGACCTTAGTCGAGGATGACCCGAAGGCTCCCTTTTCAATAGCTACTACACTGAGGTGTAGTGGAGGGTAATACTCCATTCCCCTGATTGCTCCTCTATACCCTTGATCCTTACCTTATAGTGCTGAGTGCTAAGCAAGGCAACATCAAGTACCATTTTTTGAGTCTTTGGTATGACTTGACCTGGGATTGAACCCTGGTCTCCTGGATCATTGGCAAACACTCAATTCATTGGCCTGAAATATATATTTTCATATAAATTCACAGAGAGGAATCCCCATGGCATAATGGCTAATATGCTGACCTTTGACTCCACTCTAGTCACTCTACTATTTTTACTTTTGGACTAATACCCTTGGGAAAGGCATGAACTCCATTTCTCCCTACAGCTATGATTTAAATAGTAACATTACTGTCATTCTACAAGGATAGCTTTGTCATTAAATAACCCATGAAGGTTGAAAACAAATTTATAGCATCTTTATTCAAACATCAAAATATTTTCCTGCTTTATATAACATTATATCATATTTATAGTTTCTCATAGGAATAATATCTATCAAAACGCATGAAAAAACAGAGGAAACATTGATTATACTTATTTAGATTTATAAAATAGTTTCCAATATCTTTTTGACAAAATATTTTTTACAGGGTTAGTTGGTTGGTTGGTTGGTTGGTTTTATGGCCTATCAAATCTTGTTGAATTATTTAATATCTTGGACTGTTCAATATTGGACTGTTTACTGTTGGATTATTTAATATGTGACTATTTAATATCTTTGACTATTTAAAGTTGAACGATTTGATATCAAGGACTATTTAATATTGGACAATTCAATGTTGGATTATCTAATATATCAGACTATTCAATGTTGGATTATCTAATGTCTTGGACTATTTAATGTTGAACTCTTTAATATCTTGAACTCTTTAATAGCTTGAACTTTTTAATATTGGACTATTTAATGTTGGATTATTTAATATTTTGGAGCATTTTGTTAATACTTGATATTCTGGACTATTTAATGTTGGACTATTTAAAACTGGACTATTTGATATTGGATTATTCAATGTTTGACTATTTAATATCATGGACTATTTAATGTTGTATTTAATGTTTGACTATTTAATATCTTGGACAATTTAATGTTGGATTATCTAATATTGGACAATTGGATGTTGGATTATCTAATATCCTGGACTATTTAATGTTGGACAATTTAATATCTTGGACTATTTAATATTGTATCATTTAATATCAAATTATTTAATGTAGGACTATTTAATATCTCAGACTATTTAATGTTGGATTATCTAATATTGGATTATTTATTTTGGATTATTTAATATCAGACTATCTAATATCTTGGACTATTTAATGTTGGACTATTTAATGTTGTATAATTTAGTGTTTGACTGTTTAATATTATTATGTTAGTATAGCGTTTATTCTAAGGCTAACAGCAACAAATAAATGAATAAATACTTCGTTTAATTCTAACAATTTATCAATCAACATGTGAAATAATTAATAACAATATACGGTCCTACCTGTGTATAAAGTTGAGTTTAAGGGACTTACTGGCACGCTGAAAAAGATACCTGGTATCTTAAGGTTGTCTTTCTGAGAGCTTTTAACGTTCCCACCTCACAGAATGTCTGGTGGAATCTGTCTGACTGGATTTTTGATTTTTGTGCCAAGACTTCTGGGCTCATCACGTGATTAGTATATCACAGAGAGCCTCTCCCTCACTCACTCCATACACAGGAATTACCATTTTACTAACCCAACAATATCTTGGATTATTCATTATTGGACTATTAATGCTGGCCTATTCAATATCTTGGACTATTTCAGGTTGGATTATTTAATGTGAGACAATTTAATATGTTGGACAATTTAATATTGGACAATCTAAAGTTGGATTATTTAATGTTGGACTATTTGATATCTTAGACTATTCAATGTTGGATTATCTAATATTGGATTATTTAAGGTTGGACTATTTAATTTCTTGTACTATTTAATAATGAACTATTTAATGTTGGATTATCTAATATCTTGAAGTTTTTAATATTGGATTATTTATTGTTGGATTATTTAATATCTTCGACTATTTTGTTAATACTTGATATCTTCAACTCACCAAGGAATGTGAACCAAAACACTAGCAGCAAGCATCACTGTTTCTGAAGGGTGTCTTGTGAAACTATCCCTTGATGAATCCTTCACAGGAATTTATTGGAAGAAATTATACCATATACTTTATATTTGGACTATATGTTTTTTAAAAATTTCATACAAATGTGTCCAAATCATTCATGCCATATTTACTAGGAATCCCTTTGAAGAGTGGTATTCAAGTCATGTTGAGGAATGATATGTACATAATATGAAGAGTTACAAGAATAACCAACACCATAAAGTTGCCGTTTGCAGTAAATAGAAACTCTCCTTTTATAGAACATAGTATGTCTACCGTGCTCATCTACCTTTTTGACCGAATGTAAACTTTGGTCCAATTTTGGAACAAACAAGACATTGTGCAGTATAACAGCATAGTTTGAAACCCTATCCTTATAATCACCGAGGCCAAAATAACAATGTAACTTCTCACATTCAGTATATGTCACATTGTTGTCACCAAGAATCACTATTGTTATTTCCACAACGTTTCGGCCGATATGTCCTCTGGCCTTCTTCAGGTGTTCGTTGAACTCGGGAACCTACACGGAACTTCAAACTACGTCCTTTATTGAATCCACGGGAGTCTCCTGTTCTGATTCCATTAACCATAACCAGGTACAAGTGTTAAGTACTCCTGTATTGTTACTCACCTGCAGTCAGGATTGAACCTGCAACTTCCAGATGATTGACTCCTTAAAAGCTTAGGGAACCAACGCCGATAACCGTTATGCTATATGTCCTGAATCACTTTGTGAGCACAATCAAACCTCTTATAAGAAGATAAATTAGATTTGTTAGAAGTTATGTGCTCATCTACCTTTTTGACTGAAAGTATACTTTGGCCCAATTTTGGAACAAACAAGACATTGTGCAGTAAAACAGCATAGTTTGAAACCCTATCTAAGGATAAGTCATCACTGAGGCCAAAATAACAATGTAACTTCTCACCTTCAGCATATGTCTTACTGTTGTCATCAAGAATCACTTTGTTAGCACAATCAAACCTCTTATAAGAAGATAAATTAGATTTGTTAGAAGTTATGTGCCCAGATGCTCTATACTATTATCCAGACATTATTATTGTATAGCCTTTCAAAGTTCTTACAATATTTAGTGTCAATAAAAGAAATAGAGCTTGTAATGTAATATGAGCAACATGAGAAGTTGAATTTCTCTAATCAACTCTTTGTTGATGATATTTCTACTTACTATGCGAATCATTTTTGCCACTAGATATAATACATTGTCATTATACTGTAGACAATGATGTTTAAAATTGTGTGGAGAGTCACAGATATAACATAACACTTTCAGTTGCTTTCTAGGAAGAACCCATTGGTTGTAGTCACTCATGTTTGATTGTGAAAAGTTTACTTCAGTGTCTTTCTTTGTGGAATCATTGAAGGATTCATGATTAAAGGACTGTAAAAGTAGATACATTAATCTATCAAACTGCAGATTATCTTCATCCTGTGCATCCAGTGAGTTAATCAACACCTTATATTTGTGAAGAAGAAGGCTTGCAAGTAAATAGCATGCAAGTTGCATGATTTGGTTTGGTTTGGTTAGGTTTTATAGCATATCAACCATTGTGGGATATTTTATGCCAAATCCTCTTGATACATATGTAAAAAATATATATGATTTGGTTTGGTTGGGTTTTATGGCATATCAAACATTGGAGGTTATTTAATGCCAAATCCTCTTTATACATATATATTAGATATATAGGATTTGGTTTGGTTGGGGTTTTATGGCATATCAACCATTGTAGGTTATTTAATGCCAAATCCTCTTTATATGTATATATTAAATAAATATGATTTGGTTTGGTTGGGTTTTATGGCATATCAACCATTGTAGGTTATTTAATGCCAAATCCTTTTTATATGTATATATTAAATATATATGATTTGGTTTGGTTGGGTTTTATGGCATATCAACCATTGTAGGTTATTTAATGCCAAATCCTTTTTATATGTATATATTAAATATATATGATTTGGTTTGGTTGGGTTTTATGGCATATCAACCATTGTAGGTTATTTAATGCCAAATCCTCTTTATACATATATATTAGATATATATGATTTGGTTTGGTTGGGGTTTATGGCATATCAACCATTGTGGGATATTTTATGCCAAATCCTCTTGATACATATGTAAAAAATATATATGATTTGGTTTGGTTGGGGTTTATGGCATATCAACCATTGTGGGATATTTTATGCCAAATCCTCTTGATACATATGTAAAAAATATATATGATTTGGTTTGGTTGGGGTTTATGGCATATCAACCATTGTGGGATATTTTATGCCAAATCCTCTTGATACATATGTAAAAAATATATATGATTTGGTTTGGTTGGGGTTTATGGCATATCAACCATTGTGGGATATTTTATGCCAAATCCTCTTGATACATATGTAAAAAATATATATGATTTGGTTTGGTTGGGTTTTATGGCATATCAACCATTGTAGTTTATTTAATGCCAAATCCTTTTTATATGTATATATTAAATATATGACTAATATTTCTTAACAAGCCTAAGCTCATCTTTCTCACACAGTTAAATAGTTTCACTTATTTGTATCTAATATGAATACACAGTTAAATGATCAAAAAGTACTACTTCAAGCAATTCAATTTAGCATAAATACAATTTTTTGTTTACACAGTCATTTGTTTAAATACAGTTTTTTGTTTACACATAGTTAAATGTAAAACAGTTCTATTTCAAACAATTCAGCTTAGCATGTGAACAGCAAGCTGCTAATCAGTAATCATATCACCCACCTCATTCAACTGATCATGTAAGGTTTTTATGTAATTCATATGCTCAAGCATGTTACTTCCCAACTGGTAATATAATACTATGATACTTTTGGTGCAAAACTGTTGATATAAGGAAACCTTGTTATACTGTCAATTTTATCAGATTCAGTGTGTTGAACATGGATGTATTGTCCCTTGTCAATACACAGTATGATAAGGGAATAAGCAAGATCACTTTCTTTATCATATAATTTACATCTCTTAACATCTTCATCAAAAGGGCAGATGGCAGTCCCATTTATATATTTCCAAAAACCACACCCTTCCAGCATAAAACACATGGCAAATTTCCAGTCCCTATAATTTGAACCAATAAACTTCTCCACTTCAGTTCTCTAGTCATAAAATCCCATAATTCAAAAAGTTTTTGAAGAATATCAAATCAACAATATCACATAGGTCAAAAATGTTAGTCTGGGGTCAGAACCTGTTAATGCTTGACATCTTCAGCTCATGGCACACTGACCAAAACAATAGAAGCAAGCATTTCAATAGCATAACATCCATCTCCAAGACAAAAGAAGCTTGTAGAAGAGTAACAATACAGGAATACTTAACACTTGTACCTGGTTATGTTGTATAGCCATGACCACTCTACATACACATATACATACAGAAACATATTCAACACAATAAGGACGAGCGAAGACACTTCTTTAGAAAAATATACCTCTCACTTTATTGAAAGGGTTGTGTGTGAGAGGGAGTTGGAGACCGAACAAAGACTGCAATATATTGATCCCAAAACTCTTCTGGCTATCACAGCCTTTCTTTCCCATTCTCCTGGGCTGCTCAACTGGGGGCCTGGGGGCCCAGCTCTCTGCTGAGAGCTGGTTCCCACAGCTCAATCTGGAACACTGACTTCAAGCTCTGAACTCCAACTGATCTGAACTTCCTGTCACTGCGGTTATATCATTGTTTTATGCCCACTCAATTCAACCTGACGACAGTCAAGGCCATCCCCTGATCTCCTGATATCTTTGACTGGATGTACCTGTAATTTACACAGGTGCATTTCTTATTTTGACAGCTTGGCCGGGTCGGAGGTCAATATACAACAATCATGGTTAACAGAATCAGAGCAAGTGACCCCTGTGGATTAAATAAAGGATGTGGCTTGAAGTTCTGTAAAGGCTCCCAAGTGCAACAAAAAACACCTGCAGAAGGCTGGAGGACACATCAGCCGAAACATTGTGAATATAACAATAAAGATAAAGACAATAGTCTAAAAACCCTGGATGATAAAAATCAAGCTTCATCTCAGAAATTCAGACAACTAATATCCATTCCCAAGACAATAAAAGCACAAACTGATAAAGACAATTCAGATGATCCACAGCTGAACAAAACAATTGTTAGTAGAAATACAAAAGCATCCCATTGCACATATAAGTAGAGACGAGTCCAATAAAATATTTAAAGTCTTGGAGTGTTTGGCATTGAACTATTTAATTTCTACGACTATTTATTGTCTTGGACCATTTAATGTTGGATATATAATATTGGACTATTTAATGTCTTGGAAAATTTAATGTTGGACTATATAATTGTCTTTAATTGGAATCATTTTGAGATGAGGCTTCTTAATCTGATAATTAATTTTTTTATTTATTGCGGACTTTTTGTTCTCATCTTGGTAGTTTTTGTGTTGTTTCTTCTTTCACTACGTTTCGGCCAAATTTCACCTCTGGCCTTCTTCAGCTGATTTACTACGACCTCGGATAGAAATGCCGAGTCTTGTAACTGTATCCCCAGTAATTACTGCCTTCCATAGTTTTTGTCTAATCGCACCACGTTTTTGACCAAGTAAACCTCTGGCCTGGTACAACACAAAAACTACCAAGATGAGGACAAAAAGTCCGCAATAAATAAAAAAATTAATTCTCGGACTATATAATGTCTTATACTATTTCATGACTTGGACTAATCAATTTTAGAGTGTTTAATATTGAACTATTTTATATTGGACTATTAATGTCTTGGACTATTTAATGTCTTGATATATTTTATGTAAGACTGTTTAATATTGGACTCTTCAATGTGTTAGACCATTCAATGTGTTGGGCTTTTTAATGTCTTAGACTATTTCATGACTTGGACTAATCAATTTTAGAGTGTTTAATATTGAACTATTTTATATTGGACTATTAATGTCTTGGACTATTTAATGTCTTGATATATTTTATGTAAGACTCTTTAATATTGGACTCTTCAATGTGTTAGACCATTCAATGTGTTGGGCTTTTTAATGTTTTAGACTATTTAATGTTGATTTATTTAACGTCTTCAACAATTTAATGTCTAGGATTATTTAATTTTGGATGATTTAATATTTTGGACTATATAATCTCTTGGACTATTTAATGCTGGACTAATTAATGTGTTGGACTATTTTATGTTGGAGTATTTATGAATGGTCTGGGAGACCTGGGTTCAATCCCAGGTTGCGTCATACCAAAGACTTTAAAAAATGGTACTTGATACCTCCTTGCTTAACACTCACAATATAAGGTACGTATCAAGGGTAAAGTAGAGCAACCCAGGGAAAGGAGTAGCGCCCTCCCCTACACTTCAGTGTAGTAGCTACTGAAAGGGGAGCCTTCGGGTCGCCCTCAACTACAGTCACTAACTTTACTATTTAATGATGAATCATTTAATGTTGGATATATTTAATGCCTTTAACTATTCAATGTTAGACAATTAAATGTTTTGAACTACCTTAATATGTTGAACTATTTAATGTTTTAGACTTTTTAATGCTAGGCTATTTAATATATTGGACAAAAACTGGCTCATTGGCCTAGTGGGTAGAGTGTTCACCAATGATCCGGGAGACCAGGGTTCAATCTCAGGTCGAGTCATACCAAAGACTTAAAAAAATGGTATTTGATACCTCCTTGCTTAACACTCAGTAGTATAAGGTATGTATCAAGGGTAAAGTGGAGCAATCCAGGGAATGGAGTAGCGCCCTCTCCAACACCTCGGTGTAGTAGCTATTGAAAAGGGAGCCTTCGGGTCACCCTCAACTAAGGTTGCCAACTTTACTTACTTTGCCGGATTATTTAATGTTGGACATTTCAATTTCATGGACTTTTTTTTTTATATTGGACCGTTTAATAAATGAGACTATTTAATGTTGGATAATTTAATGTTTTGGAATATTTGTACTGTCAAATATAGGACTATTTAAGGTCTGGGTCTATTTCATGTCTTAGACTATTTTATGTTGGTCTATTTAATGATGTGGACCATGTAATGTTGTACTATTTGATGTCTCTAACTATTTAATGTTGTGCTATTTAATGTTACATTATTTACAGTCTTTGGCTATCTAGTGTTTTTTTTAAATGTTGTAGCACTTAATGTTTTGGACTATTTAATTCTGGACCATTTAATATTGAACTAGTTAATATCTTGGACTATTTAATGTAGGTATATTTAAAATAGGACAATTTACTGTCTTGGAGTATTCTATGTTGGACTATTTAACACTGGAATATTGAATGTCCTGGACTATTAAAGTTGGACTATTTAATGTCTGGAGTTATTTTATATACCCAATTATATGGTTTCATGTTAGTACTAATAATAATCATTTGCAAACAGGTATAGCTTCAAAGATTGATTGATTTTAATGGCATATCAACCTGTCTTGGGTTATTTTATGAACACAATAATATGGTTTCAAGTATTCTTGTTTAATATAAATATCTTTTAAACTATGATATCTTTTTAAGTTACTATTCCTACTTATTCATAATAATCATGTTAGCACAGTTATATGGTTTCAAGTATACTTACTGTTGTGTTCTGGTTAGTGAACACAAGTAGTAATAATAATAAGACAAACCACGATATGTGAGGAAAATAGTTATATTTACAGGAAAGAGTATTTACAAGAGAGAGACTGTTAGTAATAAGAACATAGGATTAATGATAGAGTAATGATATACTTCAACAATAGGAACGTCTCTTCTGGTCTGACTTGTAGGCTTATTCCCAGACTGATCTCCGCTACTGCCATATATGGCAGATGGAACAGCTCATTATGCTGAAAAGGTAGGTGATACCCAACACTTATCAAATAAAATAATTTTCAGTCACATCTATTTGGTCCATAGATAGGACCCTAACATACATTACTATTCCAGGACAGAGTGGACCTGGGAGTAATTGCAATTAAGAGATATTTCACAGTTCCCAGAACTCTAGAACTGGAGTCTCACTAACAGATGCACTTGAGTGCCATATTCAGGACACACCTCTTTTAGGAGGGTGGGGCCTTACTTGTCTGCCTGCAGCCGGTGTATTCCAAGTCATGTCAATAAGTCATGAAAGCCCAATCTGCCCAATTATTTTATCCACAGTTGGAAAGGGAAGAGATGGGTTTGATTTACTCTTGGAAAAATCCAAGAGTAATCGAACAATGTGAATACAATCAGCTTCTGTGAAAATTTGAACTCCGCTGGTCATTTACATTTTCAGCACTGATAACTCGTAGATCAACTTCATATAGTTTATTTAAAAAAAAAACATCTAGTAGAACTCAATCTCTTCAGTAATGATACACAATATAGGAAATGATGCAATTTCCTTGTCAAAAGAATTTTCTGGAAGAAAATAGATCAAAATTGGCACAAAGATCTCCAACTAACACCCATGCAGATGTTTAAAAAATGGTTTTTAGGACCAATAGGAGGTCTCTAAAATACGTGCCCAAAGAATTTTCAAAAGTCAACGCATTTGTGCGGGATCCAACTTGATGCTATAAAAACACACAATTTTCCAGATAACACAGATGAGTTACTCACGCCAACCTGGAGTGATAGGTACTAACTGTTTTCTCAGCAGCGCTATGTTCGTTTGATCTTCAAACAATGGTGTCATGTTACAATTTCAAGTTGGATAAAGATCTTTATCCACGCTGCTTCCAGAACTGGCCTTTACGGTCGTGACTTGATACACAAATCGCCGTATACCCTTCTACATTTCAGCTCCTAACAAAGAAATAAATTTCTTTATTTTTTGTAGCACTATTGTTCATCATGATCATCATGTCGTGCTGGTAGCACGGATATCCCTGACCCTCTCTCGCCACTTTTCCCTATCGTTCATCACTTCTGGCAGGTCTTCTGGACTACATCTCGTATCCTCACATAGTTGCTGAATGTATGTTCGTGCTGGTCGTCCTGCTTTTGCTTGGCCATGTGTGGGGGTCCATAAGAGCAAATCACTTATGAGTTCATCCCTGCTTCTCCAGCAGTGTCCTGCATGTCTGGTTCGTCTAACTTGAATCGTTTTCGTGATAGGAGGCAGGTGGCCGTACAGTTGGTGTCTTGTGGGGTGTTGCCGCCAGGACTTGTTCAAGATTGCTCGCAGCATTCTTGTGTAATTGCCATCTAGCTTCTTCTCCAGCCGTTTTGTTAGAGTCCATGTAGTGCATCCATATAGCAGTATCGATGCAACCGCTGCCTGGAAGAATCTGCATTTCATTGTTAATATCGTCTATTGTTAACTATTGTTAATAATGTTAATATTTATTAACATTAGTACATTACACATGAGATGAAAAATCTTAATATCTATACCAGAGATGCCTTTACCATCTGAACACAACAATTTCATGAATCTTCAATATTTTAGTAACTGTGTTTCTCAGTTTAAATCATTGATATCATAAATTTTACAAGTATGTATGCATGTATTTACCGACCCTTTCCGCACAAGCTTGACTGACACAAGGTTAATTTCTAAGGGGAGTTTTGTAATATATTAACATGACCTGCGGGTGTGAATACGGCAGATGTTGTTGACAGATAGATTGATAAGACCGGTGTGATCACCGAAATGTCATCATGTCCACAGGTGCTGTGTATCAGAGGATGTTGACAGGATCATATGCCCTCAAGAATAATATCAACAAGGTGATTGCCGAAATGTCACCATGCCCACAGTTGTTATGTTGAAAATAGGTGCATCCGTTCAAAGATATCGGAAAATCACTGAACAGCAAGTGTCGTTGAATTTGGTGATAGTGGCAGATGCGTATGCCCACAGAACCGGGCTTGGGCAAGTAGCCAATGGGAAGCAGACAACATAAACAATGAAAAGCAAAGAAGTGAGATGTGGGCATAACCATGGTTAACGGAAAAAGAGGAATTGCTGCAGGTCACATGAGAGTTGTAGACTATGTAAGTTTCCGAATTTTGGCTAAAGTCAGTTGTTCACTGGCTCGTCCGTCTCCCGACAGCTCCTCCGTGTGCGTGAACTCTCTGCGATTGCTCTCTGCTCCACACAAGTATCATCACCGAAAAGGAAAATATAATCTTATATTTTTATATACATACATGTTCCTCGTTGTTAATAATGACACAGTGTACTATACAACAGTTTTACAGGTTTGAATTCAGTTTTCTTTCTCCAAGATTGGTTACTAAGCTAAAGCTAAAGAGACAGTCTGCCCTACTATTTTATCTGTAGCTAAAGGGAGAAAAGTTGGATTCATACCTTTCCCAAGAGTATAAGTGCTATGTGAAATGCAGACAGCCTCGTCCAGGATTTGAACTTTTGTTGCCGTGTCCATTTCCTACGACAATACCCAATGAGTGCCTTATACAAGTATGTATTTACCCGACTCTTCTGCTAGGATGTAACACAAAGCCAATCTTCAAATTTATTTTTAAAAAAAACCATCTAGTAGAACTCAATCTCTTCAGTAATGATACACAATATAGGAAATGATGCAATTTCCTTGTCAAAAGAATTTTCTGGAAGAAAATAGATCAAAATTGGCACAAAGATCTCCAACTAACACCCATGCAGATGTTTAAATTTAAGAGGTTTAAATTAAGAGTTTTCCTTCTCCTAGACAAGTTGCCGTACCATGGTTAAAGAACCTAGCCTGCCCTACTATATATTCATAACTGGGAGGAGAATAGTTGGATTCATACCTTTTCTGAAGATATTAGAGTTATATGAAAAAGGAAAAAACTCGTCTAGGATTTGAACCTGAGTTTCTGTACTCATTTCCTATAACAACAACCATTATGCCACAAGAACATCCATGATTTTTACAAGTACTTGTCTATCCTCAAATTTCATTCTTTATCATCTTTCATTTTAAAGAACAAAATGTCTTTACCAGATGAGCTAACCTCCTAATTCATCCCATCTTGACAACAATAAAAAAAGAAAGTGTAATTTTTATATAATACATGGCTTTTCTGCAAGCAGTGGATGGAGGTTATTTGGTATATCCTGCTCGACTCATCTTCATTCTTGCAGCAAATTCCTGTCTGTCCATCAGTCTCTGTTTATATCTTATTTACATAAGGAACAAAAAAAAAAACAAAAAAAAACATTTCAAGATTACTTTCGTCTTTGCTGTTTTCATTTTTTTTTCTATTTTGCTTCTGTTTTTTTTGTCCTTATTTTTGTTGTTTTTTTTCTTCCAATGTTTTTTTTTCCTTTCTTTCTTTCTTTCTTTCTTTCTCTTTTTATGTGCTATCTTACTTTTTTTCTATCTTTTCTTTCACTCTTTTTTCTTTCTTTCTTTTCTATCTTACTTTCTGTCTTTTCTTTTTTTCTACCTTTCTTTCTTTTCTTTCCATTGTCTTTCTTTTCATCTTCCTTTCCCATCTTCTTTCTTTTCATCTTTTTTGATTCCCTCTTATTTGTTTCTTTCTTTCTAGTTCTTCTATTTTCATTCTTTTTGTCTTTTCTTTCCATCTTCTTTTGTTCCATTTTATTTCCTTTTATTTTTCTTTCTTTCCATATTTTTCCTATTCCTTTCTTTTCATTTTTCTCTCTTCTTTCTTTCTTTCTTTCTTTCTTTCTTTCTTTGTTTCTTTGTTTCTTTCTTTCCATCTTCTATCTTTTTATCTTTCTTTAGTTCCATTTTCTTTCTTTCTTTCTTTCTTTCTTTGTAACTTTTTGTCTTCTTTTTTCTTGGCTTTCTTTCCTTTATTTTTTCTCTACTTCCCTTTACCATTCTTTTTCTTTCATTTTTGCTAGTTCTTCTCCTTTCATCCATGGGAAGTAACACAATTTTTTGTACTTCAACATACTTACAAACATCTGAAGTTATGAAAAATGAACAAGCTGTAATAATAATAATAATAATGATAATGATGATGATAATAATAATAATAATAATAATGGTATAAAAACCAACCAGAACTAGTTACAGATACAAAAGGAGCTTCTATTCTCGGAGACTTTGCAATCCAAACTGATAGAAAAATAAAGAACAATAGACCAGATACAGTGGTTAAGGATTATAAAAAAAACATGCCTTCCAAATGATATGGTAGTATCAACGGATAATAACATATCAATCAAAGAATATAATAAGATAAGTAAATATATAGACCTGGAAACAGGAAGTGAAAAAATAGGGCACTTTAAAAAACTACCAGAGTGCCAGTAATAGTAAGAACACTGGGTATGATAAAAAAAAGGAAAAAAGAAAAACATATTAACAAGATATCTGACACTCCTAACCAATATGAAAAACAAAAAAAAGCACTTTTCAGAACTGCTCATCTCCTTAGGAGAATACTATCAATGTGACTGACAAACATGACTCAAAAGAGGCAGCAAAATGCATGAATACACAGAACAGATATAATCATGACCTTCCTTCAACTTAGGTCTTGGGTAAAGACTCAGTGAAGGATTCTAAGAAACCAAAAAAACTGAAAATTGAATAATAATAATATAATAATGGTAATGATAAAAATAAAATCCCAGTAAATGAGACGTACAAAATTCTCTGGGATCTTGAGATACAAATGGATCATCTAATCTTGGCCAGACGACCAGACCTAGTGATAGTCAATAAAAAAAAGAGAACCTGCTGAATAGTGGATTTTGCCATTCTGGCTGACCACAGGGTAAAACTGAAAGAAAGCAAAAAGACTGATAAGTACCAGGACCTTGCTAGAGAGCTGGAAAAACTATGGAACATGAAAGAGACAGTGATATCAATTGTAATTGGTGCACGCAGTACAGACACCAAAGGATTAGTAAAGGGACTGGAGGACTTGGAAATAAGAGGATGAGTGGAGACCATCCAAACTACAACATTGTTGAGATCGGACAGAATACTAAGAGTCCTGGAGACTTGAGGAGACTTTCTGTCACTCAAACTCCAGTGAGAAACCATCAGTTAATGCTGGAGTGAAAAACACTCAAATGAGTAAAATAATAATAATAATAATAATAATAATAATAAGATTCTGTTTTGGTTTGGTTTGGTTTGGTTTGGTTTGGTCTTATTACACATCAACCATTGTAGGTAATCAATGTCAAATCCATTTATATATATATAAACAGTTCTATTTCAAACAATTCAGTTTAGCATAAGTACACAGTTTAATTCTGTTTGATCCATAGATAGGACCCTATTAGGTGCTACCACATTAGGCCAGAGTAGATCTGGAAGAGATAGTAATGTAGGGGTACTCTGAATTCCCCAAAGCTCCAGTATTACTGGAACCTAACTATCAGATTGTTTAGTGTCATATCAAGGACACACATTAGGGTAGGGTCTTACCCCTCTGCAAAGAAGTTGGTGTATTCTACAGCCCCAGCTGATTGAGAAAAATAAGATTATACTTAAACTTATTTTATAAATTCACATGGAAGATTTTAATTAATATAGTTTGTCCTTTAATTATTATGCCTCATCTTACCTGAATTCAACAAATATCTGTGTCTGTTTTTTATTACATAAATCATGAAGGGTTAGAGCTATGTCTACAAAAATAAATTATGCGGCTATTTAATAATAGGAGCAAAAGAACATTTTTTAGCATATTAATCTTTGAAAGTTCCAGAATTTTTAGGTTGTTGATGAAGGGCAGAGATAATTTACAATGTAAGTATAATGCCAAAGAGAACCCGTATTTTGTGTTCATCGGGCGAACTAAACCAAATCTTTATCTTTTTGTTTAACTGTATAAAGTAGATCCCTAAATGAAAATTACCTAGCCAACATTTTTTTTCCAATCATCAGAAAATCAAGACTTAAAATTTTTCATTGTTGCGTTTACATTTACAGTATGAGCAATAATCAGGAGGTAACCTCCAAATGTTAACCTGTCAATGATATTTATTAACTTATAAATTCTCACTAAAACATAGTTTTTTGTTACTGGCTTAAGAATATTCCCATAGGACAGATTTTCTTGGGTTCATTGGTTGGTTTTATGGCATTTCAACCCTTGTTGGGATATTTAATCCTTATGGTTTCTAATTATATACAAAAATGTATTTTCATTATCATTTTATAAATGTATCTTCACAATAACATGTAATCACTACATATTTCATTGTGTTATGTTTTTACAAACAAAGCAAGTATGTAAACAAAACTGAAAAGAGACAGACTCGTGGTGTACAAGAAAACAATGAGATTTATTTAACCACAGGCAGAGACATGCATCTATTGATCTGAAAAAGAATCTGTTTCAACTTTGTGTGCTACTGTCAAATGCACATTCATGAGTGTTATGGCCGATTTCAAGTTTATTTTATTGTCCTTCACATGTATCCATTCTTCCAGTACCTACAATCCCATAATCCGTTGTCAACAGGAGGTAATTCCTTTTGTATCCACCTGGAAGGAAACTATGATATTTCTTGTGAAGTCTTATCCCTAACACATTTCAATATCAATGTTTTAAGAGCCAATGCATTGATAAAGGTCACAATATTTTAAACAGAAAAACACTACATACTTAGTTGCAGTATCATTGTTTTAAGATCCAATGTATTAAAAGTTCACAATCCTTTTAAACAGGTAGACATTCATACTTATTTGCAATATCAATGTATTAAGTTCACAATCATTTTAAACATTTTGCTATTTAATTTCAATATCAATGTTTGAAGAGCTAGATGATTTTTAAAGTTCACAATCATTTTAAACACTGCTATTTAATTTCAATATCAATGTTTGAAGAGCTAAAACATTTTTAAAGTTCAAAACCATTTTAAACATTTTGATATTTAATTTCAATATCAATGTTTGAAGAGCTAAAACATTTTTAAAGTTCACAATCATTTTAAACATTTTGATATTTAATTTCAATATCAATGTTTGAAAAGCTAAAACATTTTTAAAGTTGAAAACCATTTTAAACATTTTGATTTTTAATTTCAATATCAATATTTGAAGAGCTAAAACATTTTTAAAGTTCAAAACCATTTTAAACATTTTGATTTTTAATTTCAATATCAATGTTTGAAGAACTAAAACATTTTTAAAGTTCACAATCATTTTAAACATTTTTATATTTAATTTCAATGTCAATGTTTTAAGAGCCAAAGCATTTTAAAAGTTCACTATTATTTTAAACAGGTAAACACTAGGTATGTTTTCTAGACTACATCTAGTATCCCCTCAGAGCTGATTTATTAAACTTTCTGCTCATCAGCTAACAATGGTGTGTCCATGGGTTGGAGTCTGCCTGATAACATCGCTTAGTAACATGAGTTACTTCTTGCTTCTTGCTTCTCCAGTAGTGCCCAGCATGTTTTATCTGTCTTGGATGCTTTGTGAGATGGAAGGTAAGTGGCCATATATTTGCTGTTTTATAGGGTACTACTTCCAGGATATGTTCAGAACAGCATGCAATATCCTTGTGTAATTCCTATCTAGTTTTTTTCTAAACACTTTGTTAAAGTCGATGAAGTGCGACTGTACAGTAACATTGACACAGCAACAGTTTGGGAGAATTCTCATCTTATTTCATCAGAGATCAGATTTCTATATAACTGATAGCCTGCAAATAATAGTCCACTGATAGCAGTTCATACCTTTTCTATGTGTATGTTGGCATCCCTTTCAGTAGATGAGATATTGCTACTGAGCAATATGAACTGGTCTACTAATGTCAGAGGTTTGCCATTAATAGGGAGATGATTCTTTTTTATTTTTATTTGCACGGACACTGAGGTCAATGCCTCTTGCTGCTTGCTCCAGGCTATGCAGCAAGGATTTGGCTTGGGCAGGCATGTTTGTAAGAAGTGCTTGATCATCTGTATAGTCTGTATCTTTCATAGTTTCTGCAGGATGTGATTTGCTTCTTGTCCTTTTTAATGTGAAATGATTTTCTTTTATTAGATTTATTGACATTTGTCTCTGTTATGTAATGGCTAACATACAGATTTGTGACATTGGAGTAGTATCTTATACTAATCATTTATACACAATTATATGGTTTAAAGTAACTTTATTTCTATTCAATAATAATCATTTGTTTTCACATTTTGATATTATCAAGTATTATTACTGAATATGAGAAAGGAGTCTCTGTAATGTAGTTTGTAAGCAGTTATATAGTTTCAAGTAACTAATAATAATAATCTTTAGTAAATAATTACAGCTTCAAGTGACGATTCTTCATACTAATAATTTACACACAGTTATACAGTACCAACACAGTATAACACAGTTATAAAGTATTCCTATCTAATACAAATAATTTTCAAACAATTCTATTTGACTCATAGATGGGATCCTAACAGGTACGACCACTCTGGGTCAGAGTAGACCTGGGAGTAAGCGCAATGAAGAGATACTTCTGACTTCCCAGAACTGGAACTTACCACCAGAAGCTGTTTAAAAAAAAAGGCAAGAAAATATCCCCTGAAAAAAAGCCATATTCAGGAATAGGCATTACTTCATTCTTTGTATGTATATTTTTCAGAATCTGTCCTGGAGAATGAGATGCATAAGATATTTTGGGATTTGGAGATAAAAACGGATTATCTAATCCCAGCCAGAAGACCAGATCTAGTGAAAATTAACTAAACACAGAAAATCTGCTGTCAAGTGGACTTTGCTGTCCCAGCAGACCACAGAGTAAAAATCAAAGAAAACGAAAACAGAGAGAAGTACTAGGACCTTGCCAGAGAACTAAAATGTGGTGGAACATGAGAGTAATGGTGATACTAGTTGTAACTGGCATGCTTGGTCCACAAAGGCTTGGAAAGGGGGTGGAAGAGTTAGAAATGAGAGTACAAATCTAGACAATCCAGACCACAGCAATGTTAAAATTAGCTAGAATACTTAGAAGAGTCCTGAAGACCAGAAGAGACTTAGTGTCATTCAGACTTCAGTGAAACCCAACACATAAAACTGGTGTGAAAAACTCGCCCTGAGTAAAATAAAAATCTTTAGTAAAGAGTTATAGTGTCATATAACTATTAACACAAATGATTTTCACAGTTGTATGGTATCAAGTATTTCTATTGTTATATATTGACCCTCGACCGAGCTGTCAATCAAGAGATGCACCTGTGTAAATAAGCAGAAGAACACCGGAAGCAGGTGGGCATTAAACAATAATATAACCAGGTGCACAGATGGTTCAAGTTAGTTGGAGACAAGATGCCAAAGTGAAAGCCAGTGGCAGACAGAGGGCTTTGGACCCTCAGTGACCCACGCTTGAGCAATCCCAGCCAAGATGAGAAAGAAGTGCTGCTATGGTCAGAAGATCTTGGGTCAATATAGCAGTCTGTCCCTGTCACCAGCTCATCTCTCACACACAACAAACATCACCCTTTTGAGAATAAAGTGTGAGAGATATATTTTTATAAAGAAGTATATTCGTTCGTTCATTGAAGTTCGTCATTATGTTTGATTAGGTTCCGCATATATTTGTATTTCGACTATAAAACAAAAGTGGAACAATCCAGGGAAGAAATTACGCCCTCCCTTACACCTTGGTGTAGTAGCTATTGAAAAGAGAGCCTTGTATATGTATGTGGCTATATAACACTATCCAACACAAATAATTATATGCTTTTTAGTATTCTTTCTATTTAATAATAACCATTTGTTTGCATACAGTTATATGGTTTCATTAACTGATAATTATAATTAACTGATAATTATAATTATAAGTAAGTTGGTCAACAGCCACCTGCCTCCTATCATGAAAACTATCCAAGTTAGACGAACCAGACATGCAGGACACTGCTGGAGAAGCAGGGACAAACTCATAAGTGATGTACTCTTATGGACCCCCTCATACGGCTGAGCAAAAGCAGGACGACCAGCATGAACATACATTCAGCAACTATGTGAGGATACAGGATGTAGTCCAGAAGACCTGCCAGAGGCGATGAATGATAGGGAAAAGTGGCGAGAGAGGGTCAGGGATATCTGTGCTACCAGCACGAAATGATGATGATGATGATGAAGTTGGTCAAACATTATCAAGAGTGACCCGAAGACTCTCTTTTCAATAACTTCTACATGGAGGTATAAGAGAGGGCACTACTCCTTTCCCTGGATTGCTCCACTCCCTTTTGATCTGGACTCCATAATGCTGAGTGTTAAGCAAGTCATACTAAAAAAATCAAAAAATAGTACTTGATGTCAAGTAATATTGTTTGAGTATTTGGTATGATTCGACCTGGAATTGAACCCTGGGCTTCTGGACCAATAGCAAACATTCTGACCATTATGCCAATGGGCTGAAGTCTTAGTAAACAACTGTAGCTTCAAGTAAATATTTCCAAGGAATATAGTTTTCACACAGTTATATGGTATTAAGTATTCCTATCTAATACAAATAATTTCTAAACATCTATTTCACCCAAAGATGGGACTCTGACAGGTACTGCCACTCCAGGTCAGAATGGATCTGAAATTAAATGTAATGGAAGGGTAATCCATATTCACCAGAACTGAAGCCTTCCTACTGGATATATTTTAGTGCCATACCTAGAACACCCCCTTTTTTTGGTGGAGCAAGATCCTACCATTCTCTAGGGGATGCAGTCAGCGTATTCTAAACCCCACCAATAGGGCCAAAGAATACATTTGTGGATCAGATCTCCTAACTCATGACAAATTAGATGATGACTAATAACTGAGATAATATTCTTTAAGATTAAATTGTGCACCAAAATGAAGATATATCAAAAGAGAATTATAACTCTTATATGAGTCACAATAGAGAGATTAATCAACATTGATTTTCTAGAAAATAGTAAATCAATAGAAATTCAATATCAGTTTGTGTCAATTGATAGGGTTGTAAAATCAACTTCTAAGCTAAAACAAGATGTACTAGATCATTATCAGGTTTGGTTTGATCTGGTTTCTTTGGAGTATCAACTTCTGTGGGTTATTTAATGCCAAAGCCATCCTTGTAGAAGAACAGTAGTGGTACTATTTAAATCATAGCTGGGGATATGAATAGAGATTCAATAATAATACTATAAAATATAATTGAAGATTATTATTGAAAAGTAAAACAAATTGCTTTGATTTCTTTGTTTAATGGCATATCAACCTTCATGGGTTGTTTAATGCCAAAACCATCCTTGTAGAAGAACAGCAGTGGTACTTTTTACCTATAGATGGGGAGCTTATTATTAGTACTAGTAAAACAATTGACTGTCATCATAACCATATTCAAATCAGTATTACCATTCCAGGTCAAGTTAAACTTCAAGTGATAGCAATAAAGAGTTGACTCTTGACTCAGAGCTCCACAACTGGAGCGTTACCACTAAATATAGTTTAGTGTCATATCAGGACTCTCCTTTATAGGGTAAGGTGGTCTTAGCCTTGTGCAAAGAATGCAGTTAGTGCATTCTAAGCCTGGCCAACAGGATATAATAATTATATAGCATTATTGCTGGGTTAAAAACTAACAAGGAAGATAAAAAACAAAAATATCTAAATTGATAAATTTCTTTATTGTCTTTCCTTTAAATTTGATAAATAAGAAAAGTTTATCAAAAATAGATTGTTTGAAGTTGCTATCAGGGTTTCATCAAACAATGATTTTTGATAAAAATTCCAAAATTTTTGATTTTGGTTGGTTGGTTAGTTGTTTGGGTTTTATGGCATATCAACCTTTGTAGGTTATTTAATGCCAAATCTATTTTTATATAAATAATCAGTTCTATTTCAAACAATTCAGTTTAGCATGAGTACACAGTTAAATTGCAAAAAAACATTTCTATTTTAGGCTATTCAGTTTAGTCAAGTAGTTCTAATTCAAATGATTCAGTTTAGTATAAGTTGACCTAATGAGTAAAGTGTTTGCTAATGGTCCAGGTTGGTTGGTAGTTTTTTATGGCATATCAACTTTTGTAGGTTATTTAATGCCAAATCCATTTTTACGTAAATAATCAGTTCGATTTCAAACAATTCAGTTTAGCATGAGTACACAGTTTAATTGCGAGAAACATTTCTATTTAAAGCTATTCAGTTTAGTCAAGCAGTTCTAATTCAGCTAATTCAGTTTAGTAGAAGTACAGATTTTGTTTACACACAGTTAAATGCCAAAACAGTTCTATGATAAACAATTCAATTTTGTGTCAATACAGTTTCAATGTCAAAAGCAGTTCTATTTCAAATAATTAAGTTTAGCATAAGCATGCCGTAAGTACGGTTTCAGTTTAGCATAAGTATGCCGTTAGTTCTATTTAACCCATAGATAGGGCCCTATCAGGTGCTACCACACCTAGCCAGAGTGGATCTGAGAGCAATGGCAATGAAGGGGTGCTCCATATTCCCCAAAGCCCCAGCATTACTGGAACCTCACCATCAGATTGTTTAGAGTCAAATCTAAGACACTCGTTGGGGGGAGGGGTTTTAACCCCTCTGCAGAGGTGCAGTCGGTCAATTCTACAGCCCCAGCCGACTGGGCAATGCACAGAGTTAATGTCAAAACAGTTTTATTTCAGATAATTCAGTTTAGCGTAAGTATACAGTTTAGATCTCAAAACAGTTCTATTTCAAGCAATTCAGTTTGGCATTAGTACACAGTTTTAATGTCAAAACAGTTCTATTTTAAGCAATTCAGTTCAGCATAAATATGCAGTTTAAATGTATAAAAACAGTAAACTCAAACCACCGTTTAGTTCTATTTAATCCATAGATAGGACCCTTATCAGGTGCCACCACTCTGGGCCAGAGTGGACCTGGGAGCGATGGCAATGAAGGAGTACTCCACATTCCCCAAAGCTCCAGCATTGCTGGAACCTCACCATCAGATTGTTTAGTGTCATATACAGGACACTTGTGAAGGGGGGTCTTACCCCTCTGCAGAGAAGCAGTCGGTGTATTCTACAGCCTTAGCCAACTGGGCAAAATGGTCCAGGAGACCAGGGTTTCATCCAAGGTGAAGTCATACCAAAGACTTAAAAAATGGTTCTTGATGCCTCCTTGCTTAAGACTCAGTATTACAAGGATCAGAGTAAAGTGAAGCAATCCAGCATAAATATGCAGTTTAAATGTATAAAAACAGTAAACTCCAACTACTGTTTAGTTCTATTTAATCCATAGATAGGACCCTTATCAGGTTCCACCACTCCGGGCCAGAGTGGACCTGGGAGCGATGGCAACGAAGGAGTACTCCGCATTCCCCAAAGCTCCAGCATTGCTGGAACCTCACCATCAGATTGTTTAGTGTCATATACAGGACACTTACAAGGATCAAGAGTAAAGTGGAGCAATCCAGGGAATGGAGTTGTGCCCTCCCTTACACCTTGGTGTAGTAGTTATTGAAAAGGGAGCCTTTGGGTCTCCCTTGACTACAGTCACCAACTTTACTTTACTTTTGTCTACACACAGTTAAACGTCAAAGCTGTTCTATTTCAAGTAATTCAGTTTAGCATAAGTACACAGTTTAGTCCTATTTGACTCATAGATAGGACCTTATCAGGTACTACCACTCTGGGCCAGAGAGGACCTGGGAGTGATGGCGATGAAAGGATACTCTGCATTCCCCAAAGCTCCAGTATAACTGGAACCTCACCATCAGATTGTTTAGTGTAATATCCTGGACACTTGTTAGAGCGGGTGGAGTGGTCTTACCCCTCAGCAGAGAAGTAGCCTGTGTACTCTACAGCCCCAGCCGACCAGGCAAACAATTTCTGAGAACTATGTATATTCAGTAATTTCACATAACTTGATTCTTGATAGAAAGAAGAATTACCTGCTCATTATCAGAAAAACAATTCATTGTCATGGACTTTTTTCTTCTGTGTAAACAGCTAATGAAACTAATCTAATTAAAGAAGGAATTAAGAATCAGTTAGAAAAAGATGTTTTATTTTACTTCTTCTTCTGTCGGTTCATAGACATCTTCATGCATTTCACCTTTTGGACAAATACCTGGGGAAAGATATAAACCCCCTTATCCTCCCAGCTATGGGTTAAATAGTACCACTACTGTTCTTCTAGGAGAATAGCTTTGACATGAAATAACCTACAAAGGTTGATATGCCATTAAACAAAGAAACCAAACCAAACCATGCATTTCACTAGTGATGTGCACAAAAAAGTGACCCAGCAGTATTACATATGGGTGGTTTGCCAGTGTTTACTTGCAGTGTTTCCTTCTACAAGTCTATACCAAGGTTTGTTAAGCATGTGGAGGTAATAGGCTCTACCCTATTATGCAACTCATGACATATTGTTAGTGAGGTGTAAATTCAGAGTTGTCTTCTCCACCAAGTAGATTAATTTAGTTTAGTTTGATTAGGTTTAATGGCTTATCAACTTCTTATAGGTTATTTAATGCTGAAATTTGATTCATTTTTAAATATTTGATTACAATCATTAGTTATATTTTCAAAATTTCATTTATTGCAATTTTTTTATTTGACAATGCAAATCATTTGTTGTCACACAGTTACAAAGAATCAAGTATTTCTATCTAATACACATAATTTCCATCAAGTTATATGGTACCAAGTATTCCAATCTAATACAAATAATTTATATATGGTATCAAGTTTTACAATTTAATACTAGTAATCTATACACAATTATGTGGAATCAAATATTTCTATCTAATAAAAAATAATTTGTACACAGCAATGCATCAAGTATTCCTCTCTAATACAAATAATCAGCAATTATATGCTATCGAGTACTCCTATTCAATACTACTAAATTACACACAATTATATGGTTTCAAGTAACAATTCCTAATTAATAATAATCATTTGTTTCCACACAGTTATATGGTTTCAAGTATTCCTATATAATATCAATAATTTGCAAGCAGTTATATTGTTTTAAGAAACTAATAATAATAATAATACTTAGCAATCAATTAGAGCTCCAATTAACTATTCTGAATACAGATGATTTGCACACATTTATATGGTATGAAGTATTCCAATCTAACACTGATAATTTGGACACAGTTATATGGTATTAAGTATTCCTGTCTAATATTAATAATTTGGGCACAGTTTTATGGTATGAAGTATTCCTGTTTAATACTAATAATTTGGGCACAGTTATATGGTATGAAGTATTCCTATCTAATGTTAATCATTTATACAGAATTATATAGTTTCAAGTAACCATTCCAGTATGATAATAATAATAATAATAATAATAATAATAATAATAATAATAATAATCATTTGTTTGTGCACAGTTATATGATATCAAGTATTCCTGTCTAATACTAATAATTTGCCAACAGTTATATGGTATCAAGTATTCCTATCTAATACAAATAATTTGCCAACAGTTATATGATATCAAGTATTCCTATCTAATACCAATAATTTGCCAACAGTTATATGATATCAAGTATTCCTATCTAATACTAATAATTTGCCAACAGTTATATGGTATCAAGTATTCCTGTTTAATACTAATAATGAGGACACCATTATATGGAATTAAGCATTTTCCATAATCTCATGGGTTTGCCTGTACATGAATACCAAGAGAAAAAGGAACCAATGTCACAAAGATCAATCCATCCCCAATGAAAGGGATATTAGTCAAAAGTTTGGCAACAGAAAATAAAAGCTTTATTTTTTTCTTAATGGAAAGAACAGAATTTGATAACAAGACAAAGCAATACACATGCTAGAATGAAATAAAATGATTTTTTTTAGAACTTCTATAAAATTACCAGATTTAAAATTAAGTTAAGCCAGAGAATTTATTTGTGAAAGCTTTGTTGGCAGGGCTTTGAATACACAGAGGATTAAGACCCTCTTCTTTAAAAAAAAAGGGTATCATGTGTATGACACTAAACTCCTTTCAGTGGTGAGGCTCTTGAGAGTGTGGAATACCACTTCATTGCCATTACTCCCTGGTCCACTCTGACCTGGAGAGATTAATACTTGTTAGGGTCCAATTTATGGATCAAACACATATGTTTGAAAATTATTAGTATCAGAAGACCGTATCATTGTCAGTCCAGTTGGGTGGGGGAGTAGAATACATCGACTGCATCTCTGCAGAGAGGTATGACCACCCCCTTGAATATATCTCCTAGATATGATATTAACCCATCTGATGGCGAGGCTCGAGCCTTGGAGATTTGGGGAATATGAAGTACCCCTTCATTGCCATTGCTCCCAGGTCCACTCTGATCTGAAGTGGTAGTACCAGATAGGGTCCTATCTATAGGTCAAATAGAACAAATAATGTGTGCAAACAAATGACTGATATTGCTCCCAGGTCCAGGTAGCACCAGATAGGGTACTATCTATAGGTCAAATAGAACAAACAATGTGTGCAAACAAAGGACTGATATTGCTCCCAGGTCCAGGTAGCACCAGATAGGGTACTATCTATAGGTCAAATAGAACAAATAATGTGTGCAAACAAATGACTGATATTGCTCCCAGGTCCAGGTAGCACCTGTTAGGATCCTATCTATAGGTCAAATAGAACAAACAATATGTGCAAAAAAATGTCTGATATTAAATTGTGACTCTTATTTAGCATTGCTTGAAACCATGTGAAAAAATGAGCTAAGGATCATTTAAGAATGTTATTTATGAAATGTGTTTATGAATCATATATATATCGAATATATATGTATGAACAAGATATAGCATTAGATAACCTACAATGGTTGATATCCGATCAAACCAAACCAAATCATATATATTTAATATATATGTATAAAGAGTACTTGGCATTAAATAAATTACAATTGTTGATATGCCATATAACCCAACCAAACCAAATCATATATATTTGATATATATTTGTAAAGAGGATGTGGTATTAAATAGCCTACAATGGTTAATATACCATAAAATCCAACCAAACCAAATCATATATATTTAATATATATGTATAAATAGTGGTGTAATGGTTATCGTCGCAGGATATGGACACGGCGACACGAGTTCAAATCCTGGACCTGACTGATTGCATTTCACATAGCACTAATACCCTTGGGAAAGGTATGAATCCAATTATTCTCCCTCCAGCTATGGGTAAATAGTAGGGCAGACTAGGTTCTTCAGCCTTGATTAGGCAACTAGTCTAGGAGAAGGAAAACTCTGAATTCAAACCTGTTAAACTCCGCTTAAAAAAGTGACCTTGTGTCATATCCTGCCCGAGCGGAGGGGTTGGGTAAATATGATAAATAGGATTTGGCATTAAATAACCAACAACGGTTGATATCCGATAAAACCCAACCAAACCAAATCATATATATTTGATATATGTATAAAAAGTATTTAACATTACATAACCTACAATCGTTGATATGCCATAATACCAAACCAAATCAAATCATATATATTGGATATATATGTATAAAGAGGATTTGGCATTAAATAACCTACAATGGTTGATATGCCATGAAAGCCAACCAAACCAAATCATATTTATTCAATATATATGTATAAAGAGGATTTGGCATTAAATAACCTATAATGGTTGATATGCAATTAAACCTAACCAACCCAAACCATATATATTTAATATATACGTATAAAAAGGATTTAACATTACATAACCTACAATGGTTGATATGCCATAAACCCCTACCAAATCACATCATACATATATTGATATATATGTATAAAGAGGATTTGGTATTAAATAACCTACAATGGTTGATATGCCATGAAAGCCCACCAAATCAAATCATATATATTTAATATATATGTATAAAGAGTACTTGGCATTAAATAAATTACAATTGTTGATATGCCATATAACCCAACCAAACCAAATCATATATATTTGATATATATTTGTAAAGAGGATGTGGTATTAAATAGCCTACAATGGTTAATATACCATAAAATCCAACCAAACCAAATCATATATATTTAATATATACGTATAAATAGTGGTGTAATGGTTATCGTCGCAGGATATGGATACGGCGACACGAGTTCAAATCCTGGACCTGACTGATTGCATTTCACATAGCACTAATACCCTTGGGAAAGGTATGAATCCAATTATTCTCCCTCCAGCTATGGGTAAATAGTAGGGCAGACTAGGTTCTTCAGCCTTGGTGAGGCAACTAGTCTAGGAGAAGGAAAACTCTGAATTCAAACCTGTTAAACTCCGCTTAAAAAATTGACCTTGTGTCATATCCTGCCCGAGCGGAGGGGTTGGGTAAATATGATAAATAGGATTTGGCATTAAATAACCAACAACGGTTGATATCCGATAAAACCCAACCAAACCAAATCATATATATTTGATATATGTATAAAAAGTATTTAACATTACATAACCTACAATCGTTGATATGCCATAATACCAAACCAAATCAAATCATATATATTGGATATATATGTATAAAGAGGATTTGGCATTAAATAACCTACAATGGTTGATATGCCATGAAAGCCAACCAAACCAAATCATATTTATTCAATATATATGTATAAAGAGGATTTGGCATTAAATAACCTATAATGGTTGATATGCAATTAAACCTAACCAACCCAAACCATATATATTTAATATATACGTATAAAAAGGATTTAACATTACATAACCTACAATGGTTGATATGCCATAAACCCCTACCAAATCACATCATACATATATTGATATATATGTATAAAGAGGATTTGGTATTAAATAACCTACAATGGTTGATATGCCATGAAAGCCCACCAAATCAAATCATATATATTTAATATATATGTATAAAGAGTACTTGGCATTAAATAACTTACAATTGTTGATATGCCATATAACCCAACCAAATCAAATCATATATATTTAATATATATGTATAAAGAGGATGTGGCATTAAATAACCTACAATGGTTGATATGCCATAAAACCCAACCCAATCCTATATATTTAATATATATGTATAAAGAGGATTTGGCATTAAATAACCTACAATGGTTGATATGCCATAAAACCCAACCCAACCAAATTTTATATATTTAATATAAATGTATAAAGAGGATTTGGCATTAAATAACCTACAATGGTTGATATGCCATAAAACCTAACCAAATCAAATCATATATATTTGATATATATGTATAAAGAGGATTTGGCATTAAATAACCAACAATGGTTGATATGCCATAAAACCTAACCAAATCACATCATATATATTTGATATATATGTATAAAGAGGATTTGGCATTAAATAACCTACAATGGTTGATATGCCATAAAACCAAACCAAACCAAATCATATGTATTATTAAGTAAATCAAGTGTAATTACATATGAATGTCAATATGACAGAATTACATGCCAACATATAAGACAAAGAAAGAAATAGAAAAAATGTTGAAAATATTGTTGTATTATTTTGTTGAAATTGTATAGCTGGAAATTTTTTTGCTCAGTTCAGCGTGAGGAGGAGCGGCACAATAGTTTAAGAAAATAATTTGTCATCATCGATGACAAATGATTTTATTGTGGTTGGATAGGTATGTTATAAAATTTTGGTTCATGCCTTTGAGTTTAGTTAGGCTGAGAACCTTTCTGCTCAGCACATGGGTTAGTTAGGTACAACATTGAGGCAGGTGTTAACGCGGGTGCGCGTGGGCGGATGGAGGTGTTACTCAGATGTCATAATAGTCCGAGACAAAACGGAGTGACAAGGTGCGGGTGACGTCACGCACCGGAAGCGCACGGAGGTTTGTGTGAGAATTTGAAGAAAGGGAGAGTCGGGTACTAGATGCCAAACGAGAAGGATCGACTTTTGGAGCTCTCAGGTGCGAGGCGAACTTGCGCCCTATGGGGGCTGCTCGAGATGGGGGCCAAATGAATAAGACAGCATAGAAGATTGTGTCTCTCCTCCTTACGTCAAAACCTTTAACTCAAAATTAATAAAAGGGTTTCGTACCTGAACAAGAAGTAGTTATGTGTTTTCGAATTCTGAAATTCCTATGTTCTCACGTTATGAACACTATATGTCCATTTTGCACATAGCGTTAATTGTGGATATGGTACAATATGAATAGTTACAATTATATTCAAATATTTGCAAATGAGTAAAATTTTTGCAGATACCACAAATATTTAACAGAATGACACCCAAGAAATAACAATGTATTAAAAAAAGACTTGACAGAAGATGAAAAGATGAAATAATAGAGTTTGATGTTAATTCACAACAGAGACAAGCATGATTAAAGTTGTCATGGACAGGATTGGGAACTACCTTCATCCAAAAGTGGACTTAAAAGACCTGATGTTGATATATATATATATATAGTGAAATAAACAAATTGTTATAAAAACATTTTCCTAAACTTAGAAAAATGCTCATATACTGGTGCGGAAGAGCAAGATAAAACCTAAAATGAATTGTTCACTGACCTCCTCACATTATTTCATAACGATATTATTTGTTTGTTTAGGTTTTATGCCATATCAACCTTTGTAGGTTATTTAATGACAAATCCATTTCTATAAAAACAAACAGTTCTATTTCAAACAATTCAGTTTAGCCCATCTACAAAATTGAATTGTCAAAAACATTCCTATTTCAAGCTATTCAGTTTAATCAAATAGTTCTAATTCAAACAATTCAGTTTAGTATAAATATAGATTTTGTTTACACATAGTTAAATGTCAAAACAGTTCCATTTCAAATAATTCAGTTTAGCATAAGTACAGTTTCAATGTCAAAAACAGTTCTATTTCAAACAATTCAGTTTAGCATAAGTGTGCAGTTTAAATGTCAAAAAAGTTCTATATCAAGCAATTAAGTTTAGCATATGTACACAGTTTAGTTCTATTTAACCCAGAGATAGGACCCTATCAGGTGCTACCACTCTGGGCCAGAGTGGAACTTGGAGTGATGGCAATGAAGGAGCACTCTGCATTCCCCAAAGCAGTCAAGTATTTTACAGCCCCAGCCAACTGGGAAATTCATGACAGTAATTTTCAAACACTTTTTTAAAAAATTGAATCATCAAATGAAATGTGCAATTAAAATGGGTGGAAAAGGACTAACAAATACTCAATGGTCTCTGAACAATGACAAAAATGACAGCAAGGAAAAGAAGTAGAAGCAGGGAGTGGGGAAACGTGAGACAAAAAAAGCATTTTCTACAATTACTAAGTATATAAAAATATATAATAAATTAGTTCTATAATGTTCGGTTGTACCAGCAAACTGTACTAAATTGCTCTACAGGAGCAAAACAAAGGTAGTATTGATGGAATTTTCATAAATTTTATTCCTGCAAGGAGGCAAGTCTTCCCATAATACTGAAGGAGAAATAGGGCAATGTGAAATCTGTTAAAGACAGATTGCAAAGCAGGAAAGAAGAGAAACTTTCTGATGATACAAAATTATTATTATGATTATTATTCACTCATTAGAGCTTTTCACATCAGCAATATCCGATGGTTTTTCACTGGAGTCTGAGTGACAGCAAGTCTCCTCAAGTCTCCAGGACTCTTCTTAGTATTCTTGCAGTTCTCAACAATGCTGTCGTTTGGATGGTCTCCACTCGTCCGCCAATCTCCAAGTCCTCTAGTCCCTTTAGTAATCCCTTAGTTACTGTTCCAAACGCACCTATTACAATTGGTGTAATTGTCACCTGCATGTTCCACAGTTTTTTTAGTTCCCTAGCAAGGTCGAGGTATTTATCCTTCTTTTCACATTCTTTCTGTTTTATCCTGTGGTCTGCCGGGACAGCAAAGTCGACTATTTTGCAAGTTCTCTTTTTTTTGTTGATTATTATTAAGTCTGGTCTCCTGGCCGGGAATAGGTGATCCGTTTGTATATTAAAGTCCCATAGGAGTTTATGCGAGTCATTTTCTAGGACAGGTGCTGGGTTGTGCATATGCCATTTGTTAGTATGGTTGAATTTAAACTTCTGATTATGATTATTATTATTATTATTATTTGTTTGTTATGGTTTCTCGGGTATCTTTGCTTTATTATCATTATTAACTAGTGATCATGAGCAATGTATTTTTTAAAACAAAATACATAAAACTTAGAGCCATGAGGGATGTTAGTCAATAAGTTCATAGTCTAATGATAAAAAAACATTTATCTTATACAAGGAATATCTATTTTGGAACATTATCTCCTTTCTTATCAATGTACTTAATTCAGTACTTCTCCATTAATCACATTGATCAAACGTTTAAGCTCAAAATTTAGCAAATAACTGTCAATGTTAAATACTTCCTGGTTCACCCTTGTTATATGAAGAACAGTCAACCCTTCTCCTAACAACAAAACCTCCTGGTCAACCCTCGTTATATGTAGAACAGTCAACCCTTCTAACAACAAAAATTCCTGGTCAACCCTCGTTATATGAAGAACAGTCAACCCTTCTCCTAACAACAAAAATTCCTGGTCAACCCTTGTTATATGAAGAACAGTCAACCCTTCTCCTAACAACAAAAATTTCTGGTCAACCCTCATTATATGAAGAACAGTCAACCCTTCTCCTAACAACAAAAATTTCTGGTCAACCCTCATTATATGAAGAACAGTCAACCCTTCTCCTAACAACAAAAATTCCTGGTCAACCCTCATTATATGAAGAACAGTCAACCCTTCTCCTAACAACAAAAATTCCTGGTCAACCCTCATTATATGAAGAACAGTAAACCCTTCTCCTAACAACAAAAATTCCTGGTCAACCCTCATTATATGAAGAACAGTCAACCCTTCTCCTAACAACAAAAATTCCTGGTCAACCCTCATTATATGAAGAACAGTAAACCCTTCTCCTAACAACAAAAATTTCTGGTCAACCCTCATTGTATGAAGAACAGTCAACCCTTCTCCTAACAACAAAAATTCCTGGTCAACCCTCATTATATGAAGAACAGTCAACCCTTCTTCTAACAACAAAAATTCTTGGTCAACCCTCATTATATGAAGAACAGTCAACCCTTCTCCTAACAACAAAAATTCCTGGTCAACCCTCATTATATGAAGAACAGTCAACCCTTCTTCTAACAACAAAAATTCTTGGTCAACCCTCATTATATGAAGAACAGTCAACCCTTCTCCTAACAACAAAAATTCCTGGTCAACCCTCATTATATGAAGAACAGTCAACCCTTCTTCTAACAACAAAAATTCTTGGTCAACCCTCATTATATGAAGAACAGTCAACCCTTCTCCTAACAACAAAAATTCCTGGTCAACCCTCATTATATGAAGAACAGTCAACCCTTCTCCTAACAACAAAAATTCCGCAAAATGGCTGATGCCAAACCAACACCAACAGACAATGACATACGTTCAAGCCAATCTCAAAACACGGATTTCCATCAGATCAACAATGTTAAGCTGCAATTATTATTATGAATCCTTTGAGAGTTTTTCCCAACAGCCTTAGCTGATGGCTTCTCCCTGGAGTCTGAGTGACAGCAAGTCTCCTCAAGTCTCCAGGACAATGCTCAGTATTCTGGACGATCTTAATAATGCTGTAGTCCTGATTGTCTCCACTTGTCCTTTTATTTGCAAGTCTTCCAGTCCCTTTATCAATCCTTTGGAGATTGCTCCAAGTGCACCAATTACAATTGGTATCACCATCATCTTTATGTTCCATAGTTCTTTTTGGTTCTCTAGGAAGGTCTAAGTATTTATCTCTCTTTTCACTTTCTTTTAATTTTAATCTGTAGTCTGCCAGGATAGCAAAGTCCACAATTCAGCAGGTTCTCTTTTTTTGTTGTTATCCTTATTATCATTATTATTTGTTTATTTGTTATGACTTCTTGGGCATGTCCCCTGCTTATTATCTTTTCATATCAATCTTAAAAACAAAAAAAAATTTTTGGATGAAATATACAGGGTGGAATGATAAAATTGTCGCCCGAGAAAAGATGACATGATTCCATTTCCGTTTAATGAAAACCGGTTTTCTTTTTTTGTTGCAGACCATCTACTAGTTGGCCAGTTGTGTACACATCCCAAGAGCAATAGGAGCCTTCTATCATGTCTGAAAGTGACACAATGTTCAACGAGCGAGATCGGAGAAGAGCCGCTGAACAACTCATGCTCTCTACCGATCCAAGTTATGACAACAGGACCATTGCCAGCACCCTCAAAATGCAAATCTGGATTGCCATGAATAACAGGGACGTGCCCAGGGTGATGTAAACAAAGTTTCCGGTTATGGTTATGGTTATGGTCTTTGGTGTGGTTTCAAGTGAGGGCCACATCATGCCTCCTCACATCTTTGAAGTCAGCTTGAAAGTCAACACCAAAGTGTACCTGGATGTGCTGAAGAGTGTGGTGATCCCTTGGTGCAATCAGGTGGCTGGTGGCAGACCCTGGGTGTGGCAGCAGGACTCAGCGCCGGCCCACAAGTCCAAAGAGACCCAGGCTTGGCTTCAGAAAGAGTGCTACGACTTTGTACCCTTCTCTCACTGGCCTCCCTCTTCCTCCGACCTGAACCCGCTGGACAACTTTGTTTGGTCATATGTTGAGAACATCACCAACATGACCTCCCACAATACTAAAGCCAGCCTGATCGCCGCCATCCGCCAAGTATTCGCTGAGCTCCCGCTGGCGCTTGTGGAAAAGGTATGCTCCCAGTTCCGGATCCGTATCAAGGCGATGATTGAGGCTGAAGGCGGCTACATTAAATAGATGTCAGCTCTAGTACATAATCAAGTTAGCTGAATTAATTTTTTCAATAAAAGTTTTAAAATAAAGCTGTAGTGTTGTTTTCTTTAGGACAACAATTTTATCGTTCCACCCTGTAGATGTCAGCTCTACTACATAATCAAGTTATCTGAATTGATTTTTTCAATAAAAGTTTTAAAATAAAGCTGTAGTGTTGTTTTCTTTAGGACAACAATTTTAGCATTCCACCCTGTATACATTAATTATACAGTATCTACATACAGATCGAATTCTGTTAAGTAATTCATCGAATAATTCCTAAAAAAAAGCCGTCTTAAATTCTTTTTCTTATTTTTTCTGAAATCATCCAATTTAATCTTAAAATTTTCTATGCTACTACAGTTTTTTCAATTAGCCTGTTCAATAATTACTTGGGTGACCACTTAGTAACAACGGGTACTGCATGCAACCTAAGCTTAGTAAATAAGAATAGAAATCAACCACTCGAAAAAGAAGAGAGAAAGAAAACCTACTACTGATGTACCTAAAAGATCTTTCTACTGAACGTCTTACTGCCTACAAATTCCAAATAGTTGACTATTGGTAAAATACTGCTAAGTAAAAGAATAAATAGGTTAGCACTATATTAAACAATCCTTCTGCCCCCTAAACAGATATGGTTATTTGCTTCACACTGGAGTTATTTCTAACCCATCACTCATACTTTTTTTTCGGTAAAAGAAAAATTCAAATTCCCTAAACTACCTGCATTCCACAGTAAAAAACGGTAAATTATGCCTTAACACTAGTGCATGTATATAGATCTTTTAAACAATACTTGTAATTCTGCTATTCATTTTAAAGATATCTTCAGCATTAATGAAAATAGCTGGTTTATCTCTCCTCTTGAGATGGCCAAACAGTTTGATGAAGAAATAACAAATTTTCAATACATTTTTATGATAAAATCATTTCTAATGAATTTTATAGTAAAATCATTTGCAATGCATTTTTATAATAAAATCATTTACAATGCTTTTTTTTATAGTAAAACCACTTTCCAAGCATTTTTAAACTAAAACCATTTCCAATACATTTTCATAGTAAAATCAATTGCAATGCATTTTTATAGTAAAATCATTTACAATGTATTTTCAGAATAAAAAAATTTGCAATGCATTTTTTAATAAAATAATTGGCAATATATTTTTATAGCAAAACCATTTGCAATGCATTTTTATATTAAAATCATTTACAATGCATTTTCATAAATCATTCCTACTCCATTTTTATAGTAAAAATAATTTACAATGCATTTTTATAGTAAAAACATTTGCAATGCATTTTTATATTAAAATCATTTACAATGCATTTTCATAAATCATTCCTACTCCATTTTTATAGTAAAAATAATTTACAATGCATTTTTATAGTAAAAACATTTGCAATGCATCTTTATAGTAAAAATCATTTCCAGTGCATTTTTACAGTAAAAATCATTTCTAATGAATTTTTATAGTAAAAATAATTCCCAATGCATTTTTCTAATAAAAATCATTTCCAATGCATTTTTCTAGTAAAACTCATTTCTAAAGTAGTTTTATAATAAAAATCATTTCCAATGCATTTTTATAGTAAAAGTAATTTCCAATGCATTTTTATAGTAAAAATAATTTCTAATGCATCTTTATAGCAAAAGTCATTTCTCATGCATTTTTATAGTAAAAATCATTTCCCAGGCATTTTTATAACAAAAATCATTTCTAATGCATTTTTATAGTAATAACATTTTCCCAGGCATTTTTATAGTAAAAATCATTTGCAATGCATTTTTATAGTAAAACCATTTACAATGCATTTTTATAGTAAAAACATTTGCAATGCATTTTCATAGTAAAATCATTCCTAGTCCATTTTTATTGCAAGATATTTCTCTGTTAATAGTAATTAAATATATTTTTGTTATGAAGTGTGTTTGAAAATTCCTGAGACTGATGCTGTATTTAACAAGAAAGAAATGAACAATGAACAACATGTTCATTTTCTTCAAAATAATCCACTTGGTGTATAACAAATTCCAGTAAGTTTTCCATTAATCAAAGTGTCTTTGAAATTCCTCTTTTTGATATGTAGTTCAGCAGTACCATTGTATTTTTTTAATATCCTCCAAATCCTCAAATCACCTTTAAGAAACAAGCTGCACAGAACTAGGTGTGGTGAGGATAAAGGAAGTCGCACTTGCATAATCTAGTATTTTAGGAGGTGCGCGTGGTGTAATGGTTACCGTCGTAGGAAATGTACACGGCGACACGAGTTCAAATCCTGGATGAGACTGATTGCATTTCAATAGCACTAATACCCTTGGGAAAGGTATGAATCCAATTATTCTCCCTCTAGCTATGGGTAAATAGTAGGACAGACTGGGTTCTTCAGCCTTGGTGAGGCAACTAGTCTAGGAGAAGGAAAAGTCTGAATTCAAACCAGTTAAATTCCGCTTAAAAATTGACCTAGTGTCATATCCTGCCCGAGCGGAGGGGTTGGGTAAATAGGATAATCTAGTATTTTGCAAAGAACATTTGGTATAAAAATTCTGCCCAGTTGGCTGGGGCTTTAGAATACACTGACTGCATCTCTGCTGAGTGGTAAGACATCCCCCCCCAGCAGAGATGCATTGGATATGATGCTAAACAATCTGATGGTGAGGCTCCAGTAATGCTGGAGCTTAAGGGAATGCAGAGTACCCTTTCATTGCCATTGCTCCTAGGTTCACTCTGGCCCAGAGTGTTAGCACCTAATAGGGTCCTATCAATGGGTTAAAGAGAAGTGTTTGACATTCAAACTAAGTGCAAAGAAATGACTTATGCTAAATTAAATAGTTAGAAATAGAAATGTTTTGCTCATTTAACTGTGTAGAAACAAATAATTGATGTTCAATTGAATTGTTAGTGATACATAGCAATACTTGGAACCATTTAACTTTGTTGACTAATGTTAAATTGAATTATTAGAAATAGAAGTGTTTGTCCATTTCACTGTGTGTAAACAAATAACTGATGTTCAATTAAATTGTTAGTGATAAATAGCAATATTTGAAACCTTTTAACTTTGTTGACTGATGCTAAATTGAATTATTAGAAATAGAAGTGTTTGATTATTTAGGTGTGTGTAAACAAATAACTGATGTTCAATTGAATTGTTAGTGATACATAGCAATACTTGGAGCCATTTAACTGTGTGCAAAGGAATGAGCTTAGGCTCTTTTAAAAACAATATCAAGAAAATTTAATATATATGTAAAAACAGGATTTGGCATTAAATAACCTACAATTGTTGATATGCCATAAAACCAAACCAAACCAAATCATATATATTTAATATATATATAAAAACAGGATTTGGCATTAAATAACCTACAATTGTTGATATGCCATAAAACCCAACCAAACCAAATCATATATATTTAATATATATGTATAAAGAGGATTTGTCATTAAATAACCTACAATTGTTGATATGCCATAAAACCAAACCAAACCAAATCATATATATTTAATATATATGTATAAAGAGGATTTGGCATTAAATAACCTGCAATTGTTGATATGCCATAAAAGCCAACCCAACCAAATCATATATATTTAATATATATGTATAAAGAGGATTTGGCATTAAATAACCTGCAATTGTTGATATACCATAAAAGCCAACCCAACCAAATCATATATATTTAATATATATGTATAAAGAGGATTTGGCATTAAATAACCTACAATGGTTGATATGCCATAAAACCCAACCAAACAAAATAATATATATTTAATATATATGTATAAAGAGGATTTGGCATTAAATAACCTGCAATTGTTGATATGCCATAAATCAAACCAAACCAAACCAAACCAAAAACTATTGAAACTGTTTTTTTTTCATATGAGTTTATCTAATGAAGTGACATTTAAACATTTTCAGATTTTAAAGAGTTTGAAAATAATTTAAAAAAAAGGGATATTATGATGTTAGAGACCAAAATGGAGGAAAGATTTGTGGCAATATTTTTGAAGATTTGCACTTTTGGCAATGTTTCTTTGTTTATTGCCTTCCTTTTCAAATTTTGATGCATTAAAATGTCAGAGAATTGTATATTAGTTCATGATTGGCTCTAAAACATGGCACCTGTCCAATGTCTTTCACAGAAAATTGGAGAGAAAAAAACAAAAAGAAAAACTAGACCTGTACCAATTTTAACCAGACAATAATCTCAAGTTTAGAATACCTTTATTATCACCCAAACTATAATGCCCTAAACAGCCAATTAGTTTACATCTCCCAACAGATAATGAAAATGAGTCCTGTTGGCTGGAACTGAGGAATATGCTAACTGTGCCTCTGCAGAAGAGTAAGACTGCTTTCTCAACAAGTCTCCTAGATATGACATTTAACTCCATCTGATGGTTAGGCTTCAATACCTCTTTATTGCTATACTTCCAGGTCCACTCTGACTCAGAGTGGTAGTACCTGTTAGGGTCCCATCTAGGGGTCAAATAGAACTGTTCAATCATTTACTAAGGATTGTTATTATCAGTTATTTGAAACCATAAGCTGTATGCAAATTACTTATATTACATTGGAATATTTGATGAATAGAATTATTAATGTTAGATAGGAATAGTTAAACTGTCTGCAAACAAATGAACTCCAACAACTTATTTAAAAATTAAGTTACTTTAAAACTATTAGCTTAAAAATCATATATATATATATATATATATATATAAACAGGATTTAGCATTAATAACCCATAAGGGTTAATATGCCATAAAACACCAACTAAGTTGACAAGAAATTAACCTTAAGTAAATAATTTATATGTTACTATATGTTACTCTATTAATATTACTATTGTTATTATATTGATTCATCATCATCATCATCATCATCATGTCGTGCTGCCAGTACGGATATCCCTGACCCTCTCTCGTCACTTCTCCCGATTATTCATCGCCTCTGGCAGGTCTTCAGGGTTACATCCTATGTCCTCACAAAGCTGCTGTATGTAAGTTCGAGCTGGTCGTCCTGTGGGGGTCCATAGAGTACATCGCTTATGAGCTCATCCTTGCTTCTCCAGCAGTGTCCTGCGTGTCTGGTTCGTCTAACTTGTATAGTTTTCATGATGGGAGGCAAGTGGCCGTACAGCTGGTGTCTTGTGGGGTGTTCTCGCCAGGACTTGTTCAATATTGCTCTCAACATTCTTGTGTAATTGCCGTCTAGTTTCTTCTCCAGCTGTTTAGTTAGCGTCCATGTAGTGCATCCATATAGCAGTATCGATACAACAGCTGCCTGGAAGAAACTGTGTTTCATTTTATCAGTCAGGTCTGATTTCCATATGATCGAGAGCCTATCGATAGCTGTCCATGCTTTTGTTAGGCATGTGTCGATGTCTTTTTCGGTTGATGACACGCTACTTCCTAGGTAGGTGAATTTGTCAACTTGTTTCAGAGAGGCTCCGTCTAGTGTGGTAATGTTGCCCGTTTGGTTGTAACACATATATTCAGTTTTGTGTGCATTGACATGGAATATTACTATTGTTATTATATTAATTATATGACTCTTTATATATGCTCTATATTAAAGAAAAAATAGTGTCGATTGATTTTTCTCCTAAGAAATACAGATTATATTTTACACCATTGACAAATGGTCTTTTCTACCTCAAACAATAAAATAAATGCCTTATCATATCACATCTTATTTCAACCAAGCATAGATTTGGTTTTTATCTCACAACGGTTGCAAACTCACAAATAGTCAAATCTCTTGGTGCTCCAGAATATTGATTGAAAACAATCAGAAATTATTTTCTTATTTTCTAATCTTGTATCAGTTGACCAATAATCAAATCTGTATGAGTCAGATATTCCCTTCAACTACTTTTTCTTCACTTCTTTCTTCTGCCTTCAAGAGACTTCAATTTTCAATTTTATATTTTCCATTACTTTCTTCTATTACAAATGCTATAATTTTGTCGCAAAATGATAGTCTACTTTTGACAAGTTCTTCAAATCAGACCATTTTTGCCACTTGATGCATTGCCCTCTTTTTTACAATGATGATCTTTTTCTATTATTTTGATAGGGTAATGTGTACTTTTCTCCATCCAGATATGATCTGTCATATCAGCTTTTTCCATCTCGACCATGATCATAGCATTTTTATATTTACTGAATCTGATTGACCTAGTTATTATATTAGGGACAATTTTAAATTGCTATAGTTACATAATGAATAGTTTGCCTATTCATTTGGTGGCCCATTCGGCTGGGGCTGTAGAATACACTGATTGCATCTCAGCAGAGGGGAAAGACTCCCTAAATGAGTGTCCTTTTATATGACACTAAACAATCTGATGGTGAAGCTTTAGTAATGCAGGAACTTTGGGGAATGCGGAGTACCCCTTCATTGCCATCACTCTTAGGTCCACTCTGGCTCAGAGTGATAGCACCTTATGGGGTCCTATCTATAGGTCAAAATGAAGTAAACTGTGTACTTACGCTAAACTGAATGGGTTGAAATAGAACTGTTTATATGATTAAAAATGGATCTGGCATTAAATAACCAACAATGGTTGATATGCCATAAAACCAAACCAAATGAAATTATTCATTTGTTAAGGTAGCGTAAATATTTGAATTCAAAAATTTAACTGGTAATTCATTAATTTGAAGAGTCATGTAAAAAAACAGTGTTGTGATTGATAGAGCTTGACCCATAGGTGACCCTTCTAGTAGTTACCTGATTGGTTGGTTCAATTGTGGGAAGAGGCAAGTGAAATAGAATATTTCAGATTAGCAGCAAGTACTAAAGAAAATAGATTCTTCAGTTACATGGCTAATTCTTCAGTTACGTGGCTGTATCGGACTTGAGGAAAATAAAAAGATTTAGAAAAATAAACTAAGTTGTTGTGTCCATTGATTAAAAACTGAAATGGATGCAAAGATGAACCCAAGTCAACTCAAAGAACACCCAAACGGAAGATCAGAGAGTCTGGCCAGCTAGACAAACAAAGTTATAAGAAGATAAGATGAAAAGAAGAGGTATAAGAAATTATGTTGATTTGGTGCCATTATGGTACACTATTTTTTGGTTTCTTTCTCCCCTGAAAAACAGTTAATTTTTTACCTAGTGGGTAGAGTGTTCGCCAATAGTCTGGGAGACCTGGGTTCAATCCCAAGTCGCGTCATACCAAAAACTTTAAAAATGGTACTTGATGCTGCCTTGCTTAACACTTAGCAATATAAGGTACGTATCAAGGGTAAAGTAGAGCAATCTAGGGAAAGGAGTAGCGCCCTCCCCTACACCTCGGTGTAGTAGCTATTGAAAAGGGAGCCTTCTGGTCGTCCTTGACTACAGTCACCAGTTTTACTTACTATACATCTGATGAGAATTGAAGGATTGACCAGTTTTTGTGTTAACAGCATCAACAATATGAAGAAGAAAATTGAACAATTTCTTTTTTGTTAATGATTTGTCTCGAAGTTGTTAAAACTAAGACCACATCTATTCTGACCACTGGTCTCTGTTTCACTAGACAATTGGTTGCAATTTATCAACCTCTAAATCTTTAATGTAAACATTTTTTAGTTTTCCTCTTACCATAAATATTCTATCGTTAAATTGTCAGTGAATAAGTGTAACTTTGAATGTGAATTGTACCACGGTTGCATCAGGGCTGCATTACTACTTCACGTATTGATTCCAATATGGCAGAGAATGAAAAATATTCTCATCCCATACACACGCACACACAGATGTCTACTCTGCTATTCGTAACAGTGAAATTATATTCCAGTGTAGCAAGTGCTATGATTGTTTCTTTGGAAACCAACCCATCAGTCTTTGTTTAGTCTTTTCAGCTTTTCTATCACATATGGTATTAGAGACACACAGAGAAAAATACTAAATAATTTCCACTAAAGGACATGCCCACTGCACTAGGTACCGAGGAATGAACTCTAATAAATCAAATTAGATCCAAGAAACTAGCATACAGTTGTGATTTACTGTTTAACTTAGTTCTGACACAAGGCCTCCAGTATGGGAGCATCTAGTGAGTATCAAACTCACTACTCAGTTGTATTATTCTACCAAAATTACTGCGTGGTAAGTTGCCCAAAAAGTTATACATAGTCATTTACTAAGTTAGCTTAGTTTTGAAAAAGGCTACTAATATGGGTTACCTAGTGAGAATCACTGACTATAATCTTCTAGCAAAACAATTCGGTTTGACCACTAAAAAAAAAAATTAAATCTTCTTATAGTCTTGCTGTTGTGATAATTTTTACCAGTATTTGACAAAAAACTAAACCAGAGTTTCCAGAAAGAAACTTGTAGCTGGTTAAATAAAGTTACTCTCTACAAGAGACCCAATACATAGTTTGCTGTTTAAGAGAAAACATTCAGTACACCAATAGCCAAGATAGTCAATTTAGTTTATATATATATATATATATATATTAGATACATATATTTAATTCATGAAATTTAGACTGTGACCCTTGGGTTTCAGGGAGTTTTTTGCAAAACAACAACAATCAAATATATATATCTAATATAAGTTTATTTATTATTATTATATAATAGCTATATCCTAGATATTGAGCACTCTCCATATTATATTGCACTTGGTTCGACACAAACCCACAAAGTGATTTAGTGACAACCAACACTGTTAATATATATATATATATATATATATATATTATATATATATATATATATATATATATTATATATATATATTATATTATATATATTATATATATATATTATATATATTATATATATATTATATATATTATATATTATATATATATTATATATATATATATATATATTATCGACTTTACGCTCAGGATCGTTAGTTCGATCGGGGAACTACTGCTGCTCCTCTATAAGAGTGGCTTCTATAGAAGAGAATAAAACAGCCATCGAAAGATAACCATGACCCACACTCAAACCACACACACAAACTGCACCGCTCTTCGCGCGGGTAAAAAAAGGGCGCGTCCTGCTGAGGTTGGAGCCCTGGCCTCAGTGTTCGAAAAATCAGCTACAGAGCTCAATCAAAACTACTAAAATGCAAGCAAACACTACAAATAGCCACATTTAACGTAAGAACCTTAAATAGAATAGGACAACTACCAGAGCTAATCGCATCGGCCAAAGAACATAAGATTGACATAATATGCATACAAGAACACAGATACACGCACACCGAAGATATCAAATATCACGAAACTGGCAATGGGTGGTCGCTCGTCACTGTATCCGCATGGAAAAACTCTGTCAACGCCGCAGTAGGAGGGGTAGGATTACTTATAGGACCTAGAGCATTAAAAGCGCTAAATAGTGTTGAGAAAATACAACCTAGAATGATGGCAGCTACTTTTAACGGCAACCCCAGAGCAACAATCATCTCATGCTACAGCCCCACCAATGTTAGTGAAGAAACTGAACTAGTCACCTTCTACGATGAGTTATCCTCATTAGTGCGTAGCATCCCGAAACACAACATGTTAGTCATTAGCGGAGACATGAATGCCCAAATCGGGAAAAACAGAAACAACAAATACAGCCTCCACAACACGTCAAATAGGAATGGGCAACATCTAACAGATTTCATGATAGAAAATAGATTAGAATGCCTCAATACAAACTACCAAAAAAGGGAGGGCAAACTATGGACATACACGTACGCAAACAATACTAAAGCTCAAATAGACTACGTCCTTATAAACAAGAAATGGAAAAATAGTGCAATGAATTGCGAGGCATACTCCTCTTTTGAGGGTGTGTCCACCGATCACCGAATAGTCATGGCGAAAAACGCCAAACGAACAGCGACCACCAAACACTATGACTGGGCCCTATTGAACAACAGAGATATAAGAGATAAATACGTATTAGAATTAAGAAACAGATTCGAAACACTACAAGAGAAGACAGAAAAAAGTACACCAAATGACGAATATGAAAATTTCGTCAATGCACACCTCGAGGCAGCAGCGAAATGCATTCCAACAAAACTCAAAACTAAATATAGAGTCCCTTGGGAAACTTTAGCGGTGAGAGAAAAACGTGTACTAGTGAAAAAAGGCCTCCAAAAACTATCGAAAAAACCCAACAAACACAAATGCCTAAAAACTAAAAACAGCACAATATCAATTAGCAGGCGTATATATAAAGGAACAGACAGAATACATTCAAAATCAGATAGATAAGATAAGAGACTCGGTAGAAGATAGACAATCTAGAATAGCCTGGCAAACAATAAATGAAGTGAGTAGAAGAAAGAACACAGCCAAAGCAAAACTGAAAGCAGCAAACCAACAAGAAAGAATAAAACTGTGGAAACAGCACTTCGAAAACTTACTAGGAAACCCACCGAAAATAACACATGAACCAATCACCAGAATAATTAGCAAACAATTAGACATTAAACTAGGACCGTTCACACAAGAAGAACTTGACTCGGTTCTCAGAAAAATAAAAATAGGAAAGCTGCAGGGCTGGACGAAATTCCCCCGGAAGTATGGAAGACCAGACAATTCGATGACATACTGCTCCGACACTGCAACGCAATATACAATCAAAATCCGATAGATAGATGGATGAAGGGATGCATACTCCCCTTCCCTAAAAAGGGGGACCTCGGATTAGCCAAAAACTACTGAGGCATAACACTTACATCCATAGCAGCCAAAATCTACAATGCCCTACTACGAAACCGCATAGAACCCAAAATCAAGAACATACTTAGAAAAAACCAAAATGGCTTCCGAAGAAATAGATCCACAACCTCACAAATATTAACCATCTGTAGAATCCTTGAAGGTGTATGGGCAAAAAACCTACAAGCGACATTAATTTTTGTTGACTTTACCAAGGCTTTCGATTCCATTCACAGAGGAAAGATGGAACAAATCCTACTAGCGTAGGGCATACCTAAAGAAACCGTAGCGGCAATAAGGATTCTCTATAGAAACACTAAAGTAAAAGTACGATCACCAGATGGAGACACAGAATACTTCGACATTGTAGCAGGAGTACTACAAGGGGACCCGCTGGCTCCGTACCCTTTATCATTTGTCAAGACTACGTAGTTAGAACATCGATTGACAAAATCAAAGAGAATGGCTTCGAACTGACGAAGAAAAGAAGCAGAAGGTACCCCGCAACAACAATTACCGACGCCAACTACGCCGATGACATAGCGATACTGGCAAATACACCTGACCAAGCCGAAACACTACTGCATAGTTTGGAACGAGCAGCAGCAAAACATAGGCCTCTATGTTAATGCACACAAAACGGAATATATGTGCTATAATCAAACGGGGGACATCTCCACTCTAGAAGGAACCCCTCTTAAACTAGTAGACAAATTCACTTACCTAGGAAGCAGCGTCGAATCAACCGAAAAGGACATCGAAACGAGGTTAGCGAAAGCATGGACAGCTATCAATTGGCTATCGAGTATTTGGAAATCAGACCTAACCGATAAAATGAAACGCAGTTTCTTCCAGGCAGCGGTCACATCGATACTGCTATATGGCTGCACTACATGGACGCTAACAAAACGGCTGGAGAAGAAGCTAGACGGCAATTACACAAGAATGCTACGTGCAATCTTAAACAAGTCCTGGCAGCAACACCCCACAAGACACCAACTGTACGGCCACCTGCCCCCTATCACGAAAACTATTCAAGTTAGACAAGCCAGACATGCAGGACACTGCTGGAGAAGCAGGGACGAACTCATAAGAGATGTACTCTTATGGACCCCCACACATGGCTGTGCAAAAGCAGGACGACCAGCACGAACATACATTCAGCAGCTATGTGAGGATACGGGATGTTGTCCTGAAGACCTACCTAGGGCGATGAACGATAGGGAGGAGTGGCGAGAGAGGGTCAGGGATATCCGTGCTACCAGCGCAATATTATGATGATGATGATATATATTATATATATATATATATATATAGGGCCCATTGGCCTAGTGCGTAGGGTGTTCACCAATGGCCTGGAAGATTACAGTTCTATCCTAAGTCGAGTTATAGTAAAGACTCAAAAATGGTACTTGATGCCGCCTTGCTTAACACTCAGCATTATAAGGTATGGATCAAGAGTAAAGTGGAGTAATGTGCTCACTTACACCTCAGTGTAGTACTTACTGAAAAGGGAGCCTTCAGGTCACCTTTGACTAGGGTTGCCAACTTTACTTATATATATATATATATATATATATATATATATATATATATATATATATATACATGTAATTTATCATCATCTAAGTTTATATACATTGTCATTTGATTTATAGTCATAAAAATCATTAATTCATAAAATACATTTTTGAAGCTGAAAGTTACTTCTAGTCTTTTCTACAATAACCCACAAAGGTTGATATGCCATTAAATAAATAAGCCAAACCCAACCATCTTTTCTACTAATTTTAACCTTTTGAAAGTATTACTCATGTTTAGGACAATGTTTATTTTGGGCCTTGACACAACTATATACAGCATTAACTCCCTTGCAGTTCTCTAATAAAGAAGAGAATAAAATTTACTGATGTTGCTACTGGTAACGATTACATCACCACATAATAGTTAAGTAAAAAAAGAGGTTAAATTTTCTTTTCTTTCATTTGACAACTTCAAGGTAAGATGGTTCAAACATGTCTTTTTGGATGTTTTTAACTCTTGTTTTTTTTTTATTGCTATGTTATATGTATTGGTTAAAAATTTGGTCCTCTTTGAGATCAGACCGTTCTGATAAATTTGGTACATACATCAAGTCCTTAAAAATACTTTCTCCTTTACAAAAAAGGAAAAAAAAGTAATTTTATTTTTTTCAAACAATTAAACAATGAGAAAAGCTTCAAAACATTTCAAGATTATTCACTTTTTTACCAGAATATTATAGGTACATATTGGCATCTCAAAAATGATGAAAAGACACTTCTTAATTTCTGTTACAGAACTTATTTTCACTGTTTGGACTTGTTACGGCAACTACACAAGGATGTTGCGAGAAATATTAAACAAGTCCTGGCAGCAACACCCCACAAAGCACCAACTATACGGCCACCTGCCTCCCATCACGAAAATCATCCAAGTTAGACAAACCAGGCATGCAGGACACTGCTGGAGGAGCAGAGACGAGCTCATAAGTGATGTACTCCTATGGACCCCCATTTTGCTGAGCAAAAGCAGGACGACCAGCTCGAACATACATACAGCAGCTATGGGAAGATACAGGATGTAGTTCAGATGACCTGCCGGAGGCAATGAACAATAGGGAAATGTGGCGAGAGAGGGTCAGGGATATCCGTGCGGGCGGCACGACATGATGATGATGAGAATTAATTCAGTTAATTTTTCTTTGATAAGCTTAATTCATTAATGAAAATAATTAAGATATTATTTCTACAATTTATTTCATGATTCACAGAAACATTCGTGGAATTCAGTCCTGTCGGAAGGATTCAAAATATACTGACATATCCTCTGCTAAGGAATAAGACCCTATCCCAAAAGGAGGTGTCATGTGTATTACACTAAACTGTATCTGATGGTGTGGCTCCACTTCTGGAGATCAAGAGAGTGTGGAGTACTTCTTCATTGCCATTACACCCAGGTCCACTCTGACCTGGAGTGTTATACCTAGGTCTCATTTATGGGTTAAGTAGATCTGTTTAAAAATCATTTGTATCCAGTAAGACCATTTGCAAAGAAAGACCTCTAAAAAAACAACTACGGAAAAAATAAACCTATAATAATTGAGGAGGGGGGGCTCATGGTGTAATGGTTAAAGCGCTGGACTATGGAATTGTAATAAGTGAGTTCAAACTCCAGTCACACTATTACTATTCACTTTTGGACAAATACGCTGGGGAAAGGCATGAACCCTCTTATCCGCCATAGCTATGGGTTAAGTAGTACCATTATTGTTCTTCTAGAAGGATGACTTTGGTATTAAATAACCTCTGAAGGTTGATATGCCATTAAACCAAGTAACCAAACCAAATCTAAAATAAATACAATTTTGTAACCTCTAGGCATGAAATAATGCTGACAGGTTGACATGCTGTCAAAATCAATCAATCAATCAATAAGTCTTATGGAATATTTCTGAGAAATCTAAATCCCGTGAATCATTGTCTATGACATCTACACATTACTAAATTCTTATTATGTGTGTGTGTGTGTGTGTGTGTGTTTGATTTGGTTTGGTTTCTTTTTATGGCATAGCAACCATTGAAGGTTATTTAATGCCAAATCCTTTTTATACATATATATTAAATATATGATTTCTAAACATATTTTTTGTTGATCATGTTCATTTAAAAAAAAGTCTCTGACAAAGTTTTTACTTTGAAATTAATTAGACTCAAATAATTATTATTTCGTATTGCAATACCCCTCTAAATTAATTCAATACAATAAAATAAAATAAATTGTTCAATGCTTCAAGCAAATTATAAAATACTTTTATTTTGTAGATAACATTTTCAAATGAGCCTGATCTCATTTTTTTGCACACAGTTAAATGGTTTCAAGTATTGCTATGTAACACTAACAATTCAATAAATCATCAGTCATTTGTTTACACACAGGTAAATGATAAACAGTTCTATTTCAAGCAATTCAATTTAGCATAAGTCATTTGTTTACATTCAGTTTAGATGTCAAACACTTCTATTTGACTAATAGATAGAACCCTATCAGGTGCTCCCTCTCTGGGCCAGAATGGACCTGGGAGCAATGGCAATGAAGGGGTACTCAGTATTGCCTAAAGCTCCAATATTATTGGAGCCTCAGCATCAGATTGTTTAGTGTCATATCAAGGACACTCATTAGGGGAGTTTTATCCCTCTGCAGTGATACAGTTGGTGACTGGGCCAGTGGGTGTGTGTGTGTGTGTGATTGTATAATGTTCAACAAGAAATAATAAAATCCTATTACCTTTGGTTTAGAAAAAATTAACTTTTTTACAAAAAATTGATAGGGGTCTATTTGTTTATGAGTAACACTGTTGGTATGTAACTGTAGCTCAGCAAAAAATAGCACCTTTTAAGATTTTTATCAGAGCAATACTCTTAAAATATAGAATAAATCAATTTCAAGTCCAATTTGCAATTGGTTAATGATTTTGTAGTTTTTATGGTATTGGGCCATTGGCCTAATGAGTAGAGTGTTTGCCAATGGTCCGGGAGATTAGAGTTTAATCCTAGTTCGAGTCATACCAAAGACTTAAAAAATGGTACTTGATGCTGCTTTGCTTAACACTCAGCATTATAAGGTAAGTATCAAGGGTAAAGTGGAGCAATCCAGGGAATGGAGTAGCGCCTTCCCCTACACCTTGGTGTTGTAGCTATTGAATAGGGAGCCTTCGGGTCACCCTCAACTAAGGTAGCCAACTTTACTTACATTTACTTACAGTTTGTGGTCACACTAAACATCATTTTTAATCATCCAAATTCTTCTTTGAAAAGATATGAATTCATCTCATCTCTTTCCAGCTATGGATAAATAGTAGGATAGACTGAATCTCTAGCATTTTTGGTAAACAAACCAATCTAGGAGAAGGAAAAACTCTGAATTCAAAACCAAGAATGTGGGGATAGCAACTCCATCCTTAAAAACCTACTTGCTACTGAAATGGCAGTGTTATAACTGATGAGGAGTGGTAACAGCTCTCTCTGCCCCACAAGGTAGCCACAGGATCATAATATAATAAATCCTTGATATGACAGAAATAACTATGACAGGCTTATTAGAATATTTCACTCCTTCCTAAATAGAAGCATCAATATCATGATGGACTGTGAAATTCTATCATTTAGAATATTTGGATGACTGTCTTCATCTTTATTGTTATATTCACAATGTTTCGGCTGATGCATCCTTTGGTCTTCTTCAGATGTATTTTTTGTTGAATTTGGGAGCTTACTTCCAACCACACCCTTTTTTTTAATCCACTAGGATAGATTGTTATAATTCTGTTAACAATAACTAAGTACAAGTATTAAGTTATAGTAGATATTCCTTGTTGTTTTTACCTGTAGTCAGGATTGAACTTGCAACCTCCAGATGATATAACAAAAAAAATAAATAAATGAATCTAAAAATAACAAGGAAAACTAATGGGAAGTGTTCTTAGTGTAATGGTTATCATCATAGGAAATGGAATTGGTGACCAGAGTTCAAATCCCGGAGGAAGCTGTTTGCATTTCATTTTGTGTTATTGCCCTGGACAAAGGCATGACTCCACCTCTCCTCCCTCAAGCTATTGGTAAATAATAGGGCAGCCTGGGTTCTTAAACCTTGTTGAGACCACCAGTCAAGGAGAAGGAAAACTCTGAATTCAAATCAGCTTTACTCTGCTTAAAAGCTAACCCTGTGTTGCATCCTGGTCGTGGTGGAAGGGGTGGAGAAATGCATACATCCGAATGGATAAAGTTTTTTCCTCTTCAAAATCTGCATTAACTGTTCCAAGTTCCTTGTATTTGCAATATTTTCTGTGTTATTTTTTGGACTGTTATCCTCATCTTTATTGTTGTTTGTTGTAATAAAATGTTTTGGCCGCTGTATCCTCCAACCTTCTTCAGGTCAACCTGGGAAATCATTTTTAAAGTTTTCAAAACTTTAAAAATGATTTCCCAGGTTGAATCATTTCCATACCCGGATAAACAAGGGACACCAGAGGATACAGCATTTTTTTTCAAGTGACAAGTTTAATTGTTTTTATTTACCTAGTCCAATGTTACAAATCATTTGAATAGATTAACTTAATTTGGCTGTACAGAGGTATAATGATTATTGCTATAAAAATTAACTTAGTGAGTCAAGTCCAAATTCTGGATGAAGGATGAATACAGTTAGGGGTAAGTTGTTGGGTAGACTGAGCTCTCTAGCCTTGATAAAGAACAACTGGTTAAGGAGAAAGAAAATCAGGAGATAAAGTTCCTAAGTCATTTTGACATTGTGTTCAAACTTGTTCTGGAATCTCTTGCAGTAACATTAATATCAAGTCATGCAGCACCTTGACTTCTTCTTAGACAATGTCTGCTTTGTGAAGAGGAGGGATCTGCAGTATGGGCAACTGTCTTCCATATAAATTTGCCCAAACCCGTGTCAAGATCAAGACACAGATCTATAGTCTTACAAGACTGACAAATACCATATTAAAAAATCTAATCTATAAACCAGTATGTACTTACACTGTTACATATACATATATATATAGAGAGAGGTACTCATGGTAATTGTCATAGGAAATGGACATGGCAACATGAGCTCAAATCCAGGACAAGGCAGACTGCATTTTACATAGCACTAATACTCTTGGAAAAGATATGAATTCAATTATTCTCCCTCCAGCTATGGGTAAATAGTAAGGCAGACTGGGTTAGACAACCAGTCTAGGAGAAGGAAAACTCTGAATTCAAACCTGTTAAACTCTACTTAAAAATTGACCTTGTGTCACATCCTGCCTATGCGGAGGGGTTGGTAAGTACATACATTCACGTATATTTACATGACAGATCGATATAAAATATATATTCTTAAAAACCAGTATTGAATAAATATACTCCCCATCTGTTAACTTTAGTGGATGAAATATATGTGACATGTTGAGTCAGTGTCAACAAACACAAATGACTTCCAAGGATATCCAAGGTCATTGTGTAATATCATCAGGTGCAGGTTGAACAAGTGCAGGTGTTAATTAATGACACCTGGAGAGAAATTGGAGGGTAAACAAAATGTCTCTTGCTGGAAACTGAGTGGGTATAAATATAGCCCCCATGTGGTAGGAAGACTGACTCACTCACAGACTGGCAGATGTGGCAAGATACATGCTGCTCAAGAAGGAGCAAACTTAAGGGAGAAGAACAAGGGAAGTTCTACATGGAGTTAGAATTAACAGTTAACAAAAATTTCCTCTATTCCAAAAAATTAACCTGAAAACCTGTAATCAGTACCCTCAAACAGCTTCTGAAAATAAAGTTTCTTCAATTGTTTGAGGGGGTGTCTTGGTGGTGTAATGGTTAAAACAATGGACTGCGGAATCGTAGTAAGCGAGTTCGTACTTCGGTCGCGCTGTTACATTCACTTTCAAGCAAATACCCTTGGAAAAGGTATGAACCCCCTTATCCTCCCAGCTATGGGTTAAATAGTACCACTACTGTTCTTCTAGGAGAATAGCTTTGGCATTAAATAACCTACAAAAGGTTGATATGCCATTAAACAAAGACACCAAATCCAATCAATTGTTTGAAAGATTTATGGTCATTATTTTCTTCCTACTATAAGGCAATCACTGATCACTAAAAGTTGCTAGTAGTGTCCTCGAGGTGTAATGGTTAAAGCGATCGAGTACAAAATCGTAGTAAGTGAGTTCAAACTTCAGTCACGTTATTACGTTCACTTTCGGACAAATACACTTGGGAAAGGTATGAACCCCCTTATCCTCCTAGCTATGGGTTAAATAGTACCAATACTGTTCTTCCAGGAAAATGGCTTTGGCATTAAATAACCTACAAAGATTGATATGCCATTAAACAAAGAAACTTAGTCTAACCTAACCTAGAAGCTGCGGACAACAGAACATATGAGGGTCGTTCAATAAATAAGAGGATTTTTTTTATTAAAAAAGCAGAATAAAATTTTTTTCTCCTTATTTTTCATAAATGTAACCTTTGCATAGTTTGGAATTGGTTTATAGCAAAAATCATTTTAATCTCACAAAAATATTTGTTTTGGGGATATTCAAAATGATGGCAAATCAGAGTGTTCAAGGCATGAACAGAGGTCTGTCATCAAATTTTTGCTGGCTGAAAAGAGCAAACCATGTGAAATTTACAGAAGAATGTGTGATGTATACAGAGAAGCATGTTTTAGTCGAAAGAATATTTAGAAATGGACAAAACAAGGGTTTGCCACGTTGAGCCTAAGTCAAAAATTGCCCAGTTGGTGAGGTGGGGGCTGTAGAATACACCGACTGCACCTCTGCAGAGGGCTAAGACCCCCGCCCATGAATGTCCTGGATATGACACTAAACAATCTGATGGGGAGGTTCCAGTGATGCTAGAGCTTTGGGGAATGCGGAGCACCCCTTCATTGCCATTGCTCCCAGGTCCACTCTGGCCCGGAATGGTAGCACCTGATAGGGCCCTATCTATGGGTTAAATAGAACTAAACTGCATACTTATGTTAAACTGAATTGTTTGAATTAGAACTGTTTGAATAAACTGAATAGCTTGAAATAGAAATGCTTTTCACAATTAAACTGTACTTACATTTAAACTGCGTGCTTATGCTAAACTGAATTGTTTGAAATGGAACTGTTTTTGACATTGAAATAGTACTTATACTAAACTGAATTGTTATATATTGACATTTAACTGTCTGTAAATAAAATATGTACTTAGTTGAATTAGAACTGTTTGAATAAACTGAATAGTTTGAAATAGAAATGTTTTTGGCAATTAAACTGTGTACTTATGCTAAACTGAATTGCTTGGAATAGAACTGACTATTTGCATAAAAATGGATCTGACATTAAATAACCTACAATAGTTGATATGCCATAAAACCCAACCAATCAACCAACCTAAATCAAAAAGACATACGATGGAGTGCAAACATAATAACTCTCCAGTAAAAAAAAGTTCCAGGAGCAGTGGTCAATAAAGAAGCTCATGATTACAGTTCTGGGAAATAAAAGGACCCATCATTTTTGATTCTCTTGAAAAAGGTGTAACGGTAAACAGTGCTTTCTATTGCCAAATCCATATGATATATTATCTATTAAAGGACGCTTATATATATATATAGTTGTTGGCAACCATAGTTGAGGGTGACCTGAAGGCTCCCTTTTTGATAGCTACTACACCAAGGTGTAGGAGAGGGCACTACTCCTTTCCCTGGATTGCTCCACTTTAGCTTTGATACATACCTTATATTGCTGAGTATTAAGCAAGGAGGTATCAGGTACAATTTTTAAAGTATGACGCGACCTGGGATTGAACCCAGGCCTCCTGGACCATCGGTGAACACTCTACCCACTAGGCCAATGAGCCGGTGATATATATATATAGTGACTTTTACAGGATAAAAGTTGTATTACTTTTTCATTTATGTATTTTGTTAAAGTAAATTAGTTGTTTTATTAGGGGAATTCTGTAAAATTAGTTTTGAATATATTTTACAAAAATTTATCTGGTATGTGCCAATGAAAGGAAATTGTAAAACTATAATTAGTGAAGTAATCTTTTTTATACAAATAATCAAGTCTAACAATGTACATGAGACTTAATTGTTACTGGTATGGAGATTGGAATCAGCTTAAAATTGAGTCAGTTTGAATTCACTTTCCACCAGAAGGCATGAATCAACTTCTCGACTCAGTTGCAAGTACAAGGTTCAATTGAAAAGTTCAGAGGTTGACCAAGATACTCTTATGGAATGTGACAAAATGAGGTTTATTTTTCAGCATAGTCCCCTTCTTGTACATACATTCTTCCATCAGTGTTGCAGCACTTGGAATGTTATATATTGACCCTCGACCGAGCTGTCAATCAAGAGATGAACCTGTGTAAATAAGCAGAAGTACAGCGGAAGCAGGTGGGCATTAAACAATAATATAACCAGGTGCACAAACGGTTTGAAACAGTTGGAGACAAGATGCCAAAGTGAGAGCCAGCGGCAGACAGAGGGCTTTGGGCCCTCAGTGACCCACGGTTGAGCAACCCCAGCCAAGATGAGGCGAAAAAAGTTCTGCTATGGTCAGAAGAACTTGGGTCAATATAGCAGTCTGTCCCTGTCTCCAACTCATCTCTCACACACAACAAACATCACTCTTTCGAAAATAAAGTGTGAGAGATTATATTTTTATAAAGAAGTTTATTCGTTCATTATTGAGGTTGTCATTACAGTTGATTATGTTCCCATGTATATTTGGACCTTGTTATATACAACAGGAACTCATTGTTCAATAAGTCATCAATAGCAGATATGATGCCATCATATGAATTTTTCAGGCCCTGACCCTCATAAATAGTAGAACATTTGAAGCTCTTTAACCTTGTTAAAGAGATCCATCTAGTATGCTCAATAAAAGGTCAAGTCAGGAAATATTTGTTTCTGAGACTACTATGTAACCCAATACAATCTGTTACATGTTACTTAAAGAGGTGATAGGCAATGCTAAGTAACCCAAAGTGCACTGAGAGATGCAATGAATATAAATTACTTGGCATGGGACCCTGATGACCTTAGAGGTTATGGAAGACAAGATGGTAATTGTTAAGTAATCCCAGTTGAAACCACATAATTGTATACAAATTATTAGTAATAGATTGGAAAACCTGAAACCATATAACTGTGTGTAAATTATTAGTATTAGGAATAGTTACTTGAAACTATAATTGCTTAGCAAAGATTCTTATCATTATACCGGACATTGGCATAATGGTTAGAGTGTTTGCAAATGGTCCAGGAGACCAGGATTCAATCCCAGGTCGAGCCATACCAAAAACTCAAAAAATGGTACTTGATGCCATCTTGCTTAACACTCAGCATTATTAGGTACAGATAAAGGGTACTATTTACCAACCCCTCCGCTCGGGCAGGATATGACACAAGGTCAATTTTTAAGCGGAGTTTAACAGGTTTGAATTCAGAGTTTTCCTTCTCCTAGACTAGTTGCCTCAACAAGGCTGAAGAACCTGGTCCGTCCTACTATTTACCCATAGCTGGAGGGAGAATAAGGGGGTTCATACCTTTCCCAAGGGTATTTGCCCGAAAGTGAACATAATAGCGCGACTGGAGTACGAACTCGCGTACTACGATTCCGCAGTTCATCGCTTTAACCATTACACCACGAGGACACACAGATAAAGGGTAAAGTGTTATATATTGACCCTCGACCAAGCCATCAATCAAGAGATACACCTGTGTAAATAAGCGGAAGAAGAGCAGAAGCAGATGGGCATTAGACAATAATATAACCAGGTGCACAGACGGTTTGAGTCAGTTGGAGACAAGATGCCAAAGTCAGAGCCAGTGGCAGACAGAGGACTTTGGGCCCTCAGTGACCCACAGTTGAGAAACCCCAGCCAAGATGAGGAAGAAGTGTTGCTATGGTCGCAAGAAGAACTTGGGTCAATATAGCAGTCAGCCCTTGTCTCCACTCACCTCTCACACACAAGAAACGTCACCCTTTCGAGAATAAAGTGTGAGAGACATATTTTTATAAAGAGGTGTATTTGTTCGTTCATTAAAGTTCGTATATTATGTTTGATTATGTTCCGCATATATTTGTATTTTGACTATAAAACAAAAGTGGAACAATCCAAGGAAGAAGTAGCGCCCTCCCTTACACCTTGGTGTAGTAGCTATTGAAAAGAGAGCCTTCGGGTCACCCTCAACTAAGGTAGCAAACTTTTTACAATAAGTATAGGCCCACATTGGTCTTCTACTGATGGATTAACTGATGAGTTTACCCTAGGGCCCAAAATTAGGTAAATCCTATCCTGGTGGTACCCGCATATCTATACCTGTACTTCTTCACATATTTTCTGTTTCTCTTAATGGAACTATACACCTCAGCTGTATGGGCTGGCTAGAAAACAGCTGAGATAAATGGGTTAATTAAGTATTTGTCAGGGTTGTTCTGGGCAACAAATCTTCCTCAGAGAAGATGACAGATTATCAAGACACAAGACATTTCCTTCTTTTTATTCAAGACAACTGGTCATCAACAGGAGCCCCACCCCCACCCAAAACCCCTAAAATTATCAAGTTTTAAAAGACTACTCTTTTTTAATCTTTCTATGGACAAGATCATCACACAAGTGATTAATAATAAAGTAAAACTGGCGACTGTAGTCGAGGGTGACCTGAAGGCTCCCTTTTCAATAGCTACTACACGAAGCTGTTGGCGAGGGCGCTACTCCATTCCCTGGATTGCTCCACTTTACCCTTGATCCATACCTTATAATGCTGTGTGTTAAGCAAAGAGGCATCAAGTACCATTTTTTGAGTCTTTGGTATGACTCGACCTGAGATTGAACCCAGGTCTCCCGGGCCATTGGCGAACACTCTAACCATTATGCCAATAGTACTTCAATAAATTCACTTCAATCTGCTTAGAGAAAGAAGCAAAAACCCAACTCATACTCCCTTTTTTCGTTTTTTGTACTTGTTTACTTTGTGGGTCCAAAGAGGAACACACCTAACATCACAGTTAAATGTACTTTAAAGTTCTCTTGTCCGTCAAAGCCAGCAGTTTATTACATTAAACAAGCTTGTTTCTTTTCTTGTTTTTCTTTTTTTTTATTACTAAAGTTATCTCAGAAAATAAATTTGTAGTAAGAAGTCCTTTGTGGACGAGGCGCTCATGGTGTAATGGTTATCATCAAAGGAAGTAAATTCAGCTACATAAGTTCAAATCCTGAACAAGGCAGTTTGCATTTCACATAGGACTAACACCCTTGGGAGAGGCATGAATCCAATTATCATCTCTCCAGTTATGAGAGTAGAGCACACCGAGAACTTTAACCTTGGTATGGAAACTTGTCTAGGAGAAAGAAAACTCTGAATTCAAACCAGTTGTAGATCTGAAGAGGGATGGGCTTCACCTAGCTATTCCTGCCCCAGACACAAAACATGAGAAGTACCCTCTCTTCCATCAAACCTGTTTACAGGACTAATGAGAAAAAAGTCATTTCAGTTGTTGTTGTTGTTATTATTATTATTATTATTAATAATAATAATAATTAAAACATATTAAAAGTGAAAGTTGTTTTTATTTTGTCAACGTTCTTTTCCAAGTTCAAATACCTGAAATAGTTGTTTAATAATAATGCTGATGATCCCAAGTACTCATTCTGGCAAAGCAGTCAATATTTCAATATTTTAATAGAAAACAATTCCAAGTATAAATAAATAAATAAATAAAGAAAGAAAGAAAGAAAGAAAGAAAGAAAGAAAGAAAGAAAGAAAGAAAGAATTTAAATGAAATAATTCAAATTTTCCAAGCATAACAAATAATTTAATTTAAACAGTAAGTTTCGTTTATTGAAATAACCTTAGAACATTTTAACTGTGACATCAGCTGGTTGTTTCCTATTGGGATCTGCACCATTAACAAGTAAACTTTTTTTGTTTTTATTTTGAAGGATCAATTTTGCTAGAACATCCTGGATAGTCCAAAGAATGATTCTAGAATCTTCAACAGAATTCTTCTAAGAAATTATTATCAGTTATTGCTATAACAGTGAATACATTCTTTGAAAGAATTCTTTCACTGAGTTAGTCCCTTAAGAACCCAACCAATATAATGCTAAATAAGCAAGCCTCTTCCTTAATTTTACAAAAAAACAAAACAAAACAAAAACAATTTATTTAAAAATTTTTGGTTGTAGTAATTTACAAAGCTTTTAGCTTAGATGTGGCACAAGGCCATATGAATAGGGCACCCAATTAGACTCGAATTCATTTGTGAAGGTTTGCCAGTCTAATTTGCTTATCATCACACTACCAGAGGCGTCCTAAAAATTTTGTAGTAAAATGTTTAAATGTGCTGATATTTTGTGCATGTGTGGCAGTACATTTTAAGTTTCGATTACAATATCAAATTAAATGAAATAAGATAAGATATTTTCAACTTTCTCATACAAAAAAAAAAAAAAATAGAATGACAGTTTTGACAGTATTGTCTTGAATTTCATTTCAAATCGTTTAAAATAAGACTTCGTTTTAACTTAAAACCAAATGAAAAAAAAATCTTCTTGAAACTCTCTACTTGAATTTTTCTTAATACATAAGCACAGACCTGCAGTAAAACATAATAATTGATTTCTTTCGTCCTTTCCTCAGAATTTCATTTGCACAAAATACATGCAGGGTCTTGGTCACCTTTCGTTTTTTCAATCCTTACTTTCTCTTTAGAGTTAGACCCAACTCAAAATATAAGCAACATAAGCGGTTGGTGAGGGTCTCTGACCGATTCCCCCTACTCCAAAAACACACCTAGAAAGTTTGATGACGATGATGATTATTATGATTATTATTATTATTTTTAATTATGTCAGCTATTATATCTCGACCGTCAAAAAAGTACGGCGTATACACTAAAAGTCCAGATTTTTATTCACAGGTGTGTCTATGTGAACGATCTCATTTACATTACATTCAAAGTAGTCAATCGAGGACAAGGGGCTCAAATTCCATAGGGCCTCTAAAGGTTTGGGTTGGCCCTGTTTAGAGTAGTAAGAAAAACGTAGAAAATGATTATCTTATTGAATTCTTTGAAAAGTTTATTGGATGAAAATACGTCTAAAACAATTCAAAAATGAATGAAAAAAAAATCAAATTCATTTAGATTTTCTGTTGCTTCTCTCTTAAAAGATTTATGTTTTAAACGTAAAAAAAAAAATTCATGGGTTTAAATATTTTTTCTTTTTTTTTCAATGGTACTTTTTTTTTTTTTGACTGGGACAGGTATTTCAGTTGTAATAGTAGACATTTACAATAGTATATAGCCTCCAAAAATCGAGGTAATTTTAGTTAGGTACAAATAATTAGGAAGTAAGTAGTAGTGTTTTTACTTACTTGGCATCTCAAACACGCAAGCCACCAACAACGATGTGGAATAACTCAGGCCTTCTTGGTATCAGTGTCCTGTTTACATTATTCACTCTTAACATCCTGATGATGAAGATTGTATACAGAATTGTGAGTCTGAGAAATCTTTAAGAGATGAACATTCTGACAATGGAACACGCGAGAAAACGAAAATAATTAATGTAGTTTCTTGTGTAATATTTGCTTTTTCTTCTTCTTTCAAGAAGTTTTTTTTTTATTTAACCTATTTCACACCTATTTTTTAAAATTTTATTCTAAAAGTTTGTAGGGGCTTTTTTTTAGCAAAAAAAGATGTATTTAAAAGAACACTAAACTTTTCAGTTTTTTTTTCTTCACCATATGTGAAGAAAAATAAAAAATGGATCGAATCACTTCTTCTTAAGGTTGTATCCTATTTTTTTAAAATAAAAAGTCACTGACAACCCACAGAACTTGAGAGAATGAATTCGTTTTTTTCTGTAAAAGACGATGATATTCAAAATTCAAAAAATAGAGACTTCCTCGAAGTAAAGGAAATTCCTGTCCGTCTGTTTTTAGTCTTTTTCTTTTCTTTTCTTAAACAAAAACCCCAAAGAATAAAACAGAAATCACTTAAATTCTTTCTTTCCTCACTTAATCAAATTCGGAAAGGATCACTAAAAATCACCTCACAAATATTTGATTTTGTTTGTTTTTAGAAATCACTTTTTAAACAAATCACGAGTTGCTTTTTGTTTTGTTTTGTTTTGTTTGTTTTGTTTTTGTTTTTAAGGTAAAAACTGTGTGGAATTGTCTTTTAAACAGTTCTTTAAGGAGAGAAATGCAGCCCTCTGGGTGATGTTTATAGTATTTGTTTAAAGAATAGTGGAGCCATGACCCGTCTTTTCTTGCCTGGTTGATTAAACAATAAAAGACGTAAGAACTAACATAAGATGGTTTGGTAGCATTATTGCCATAGCTGTGTGTAGACAAAGTTAGAAACAAGAGAAGAGAAGCCAATCATTTCGATAAAACAGTGGTGAGAGTCATGATGATGATGATGATGATGATGATGCAGTAACTGACATGAGTTCCGAATCCAGTTTGTTATATGGTGCAGTTTTATTACTGTGGGTAAGTCTGCAGTAAAGTTGCTTAATTGTAGACATTCCACCCTCGCTCTTCCTTCTCAATTGATCATCATCATCCCCATCATCATCATCATCCTTATCAATGTTTTGTTATTGCTTATCCACCACTTTGTTGCCTCATCATCTCTGCGTTTGCTTACTGTTGTCAGGAGGTGCTATACAAGGGTTAGGAAATATGTCTATGTATGTATTGGCAGGGAAGGAGCTTATGTATGTAAATCGCGATAGTGTGTGTGTGTGTGTGTGTGTGTGTGTGTGTGTGTGTGTGTGTGTGTGTGTGTGTGTGTGTGTGTGTGTGTGTAAAGGAAAGAGAGAAAAAGAAAGAAGAAAAAAGTGTATCCAACAATACTGAGATAGTAGTATGGAAATAAACTAGTTTAAAGGAAAGAGAATGTGTGTATTTATTTGGTTCCTCTCGAGGCCAAAATGTGACACAAGGTCGGTTTTGTGTGGGAGGGGTGCCCCGCAGGAATCGAAACATCCGCGAGTCGAGAGCGCAAAAAATTGCTTGAAAAAAGGAGAAAATAAGTCTCATATTGTAAGACGAAGAAGAATTGATATTTGTTGTGCTGAACCAACCTCTTGGCCTTAGTGACCACTTTTTATAGCACACGGTGAGGAATACGGTTCGTATTCAGTCTTCTTGGGGGAGACTAGCTTAGCTCACAAACTGCGCAAAGAGAAAGCAGAGAGAGAGAGAGAGAGAGAGAGAGAGAGAGAGAGAGTGCAACTAGGAGATGAATAAAAAAGAGGAAAGTTTTATTTGACATGGAAAGAGAGAGAGAGAGAGAAAGAGAGAGAGAGAGAGAGAGAGAGAGAGAGAGAGAAAGGAGAAATTACAAAATGTGATAGAGCAAAGAGATGTATGTGTAAGAAGAACGAAAGCTTTGATTTCACATCGAGAAGAAAGGAAAAAGAAAACTGTGACAGAATTAAAGAGAGAAAGAGAGAGGGGGAGGCAAAGGGAGAGAGAGAGAGAGTCAAATTTTAGAAAGAAAGAGAGTGAAAAAAGTGAAAGAAAGAGAGAAAGATTCAGTGTGTAAGAAAATGTGTGTGTGAGAGAAAGCGAAAGAGTCAGAATGAAAGAGAAAGAGAGGAGGAGTGTGAGAAATACTTATAACTATGTGAAAAAGAAAACGCGAGAAAAAATTTAAAAAAAAACAAGAGACGGGGTATATATGTGTGATAGGAAAAAAGTAGATGAAAACTGAAAGGAAAAGAAGAAGAAAAAAAAGAAAACTAGAATAGGAAGGAAGAAGGGGTAGGTGCACAAGAGTCGGGAAGGAAGAATAATGCTCACAACACGTGTGTACCGTTGCGCTTGAGTAAGAACAAAAAAAGATTATTTTGTGAACACTTGACTCAAGGGTGGGCAGAGAGAGAGAGAGAGAGAGAGAGAAAGAGAGAGAGAGAGAGAGAAGGGAGGGATGCTATGTTATTCGTGGAAAGAGAAACAATATATGTGTACTACTGTAAGGGCACCTCGGGTGGTTTAATGGTTAGCAGGCTAGACTAGCAGACTTTCACGAAGGAGTTTGAGTCTCATTGGGTGCCCCATTCACCCGGCCTTGTGCCACATCTAAGTAAAAAAGTTTAGTTAATCATTACGTATTAACACTTGGGCGCCTCGGGTGGTTTAATGGTCAGCAAGCTAGACTAGAAGACCTTCACGAGTGAGTTCGAATCTAATTGGGTGTTCCATTCTCCGGTCCCGTGCTACATCCAAATTGTAAATTACTGCGTATGACTGAATGGGAGAATTGAGTGCGTATGTCAGGATATTGTAGTTTGTTTTGGGTTTTTTTTAATCCTTCAATGATGAATCTAACAAGTGAGAGAGAGTGGGGGGGGGGACAGACAGACAGCCAAAGACATAGACAGAAGGAGAGAAATAGTGAGAGACAGAACAAGAGACAGAGGAACAGAGAAGGAAAAATAGTTTCATTTGTAAAAAAAAAAAAAGGGTTTTTAAATGTTAGCTCTAAAGTGTTTATAGTTGGTGACCGTAGTCGAGGGCGACCAGAAGGCTCCCTTTTCAATAGCTACTACACTGGATTGCTCCACTTTACCCTTGATACGTACCATATTGCTGAGTGTTAAGCAAGGAAGTATCAAGTACCATTTTTAAAGTCTTTGGTATGACGCGACCTTGGATTGAACCCAAGTCTCCTGGACCATTGACGAACACTCTACCTACTACAAGAAATTAGTGATCAAAATTCTGTCATAAATGTTTACATGAGTAGGATATCATGAAAAGAATATTCTAGACAGCGAGACTAAATTTTGATATAAATTTTAATTCTAATTTTAAATTTAATCTTTTTCTTTCTTTCTTTCTTTCTTTTTCCCCCCCATTTTCACAGTTTACTTTTTTTTTACATGGATGAATAAAAAAAAATTTATAAAATAACTCCAGTTTGCTAATCAAATATTTTAAGGTATCACCTGTAGAAGTAGGAATTCATAGTGTGTGGTATTTTGCTGTATACGGTAAAAAAAAATGAGATCGAATGGATGTATTTCTTATTTTGTGTATTAATCAGTGATTATGCCAGCAAGAATAAGTTGGAGAAGTTTAAGATATCAGAAGACCCCTTCCTTCCCCATAAAGTTTTAGGTCTTGCGTTTCGTTGTGAATATATAATTTATTTATTTATCAATGTCCAGTAAAATTGGGCTGAGGAGTGTTGGTTTTATTTGAATGAATAATAATACATTCACCAAACATATATATCAACTTAGTGAAAAGACAATCGCAACATTGTTGATCTTTATCATAATCATTTGATATTTTAAATAACATTAAATTCAATTGGCTTTATTTTACAAATACAGTGTAACTCGGATATAAGAGACCCGAATATAAGATATATCTTATCTGGTCCCAAATTAGAGCCTGTGTTACCTAAACAAAATAGACCAACCCCCGGATATAAGAGACTTATTCTCCGGTCCCGACTACTCTCTTATATCCGGGTTACACTGTACCATCCTTGGACAAAGTGGATCTTTCTAGTGAGTTAAACTACTTAGAGAGCTCCTCCTCTACCACTCCTGCTCTACCACACCTCTGGTGGTCCCAATAGCAGAGTGGCTCGTGCTGGACTGCGACATCGTAGTAAGCGAGTTCGAACTCCAGTCGAGCTAATACGTTCATTTTCGGATTCATATCACTGGGAAAGCAATTATAGGACTTTAATTTAATATGGGCGGTATGCCATTTGTTCCCACAACAAAGATGGAGGACGCACACATATTCAGTCTCGGGGAAACCATTGGCCAGGAGAACCACGTGATATGCGTAAAACTACGTCCGCGCGTAAATTTTCGTCCTGCGTCTGGAGCCACCTCCAAGACGAGTATTTTCTATAAATACGTCGTCTTCAAACACTCTTCCTCTCTTTTACCCAGTTTCTTCGCAGCGGCAACACACTCCCTCTAGTGCGAATCAACAAGAGTGAAAAGCAACAACATGGATGGGCCTCGCAGACATTCATATACATTGACTATGAGACGCTTTCCAGTCTCAGAGAAACTGCCTGTTTCCAACCATAAAAAAAAGACATTTTAAATATGTAATCCTTTTGTAGTTTAGTTGTGTTAGACACACACACACACACACACACACACACACACACACAGATTATGTTATTAATAGAATTAGCGATATTTTTTATGTATCAATGTAAGTTTTATTATAGTGTATAAATTTGTTTTGTTCGTCGCCTTGTTTTAAATATTCCTTTTTTCCGCGCCGTTTCATATCTTTTACTAATTTATTGTATATCCTTCACTCATTGGTTATCTTCATTCATTTGTTTTTACCATGTGCCTATTCTACCTTTTTTTTCTAAACTAAACACTATATCAAACTTCTTCATCATAAAATAGTGGGGAACTTAAATACTAAATACAGGTCATTACCCCCTACACAATGAACCCCCTTATCCTCCCAGCTATGGGTTAGATAGTACCAATGCTGTTCTTCTAAAAGGATTGATTTGGCATTAAATTGCCCACCAAGGTTGATATGCCATTAAAGCAAAGAAACTAAAACAAACTTCTATGAAAAAAAAAGACACTATATATTTTTGAGAAATTTCATAAAATCAAATAAAATGGCGATTGATTAATTTGAAAATATCATTTCTGGATTTTCTTTCTAACAAGCTCCTTCATAATATCCTTTTTCTTTTACAAGTTAAACCACACTGTGAATACTTAGATTTGGTATAGTGGTTTGTCAAACCACCTTCCCGTTGACTAATGAGATCGATACACACTAAGTGCCCAAGTCTCCCATACTTACGGCTATACTCCAAATCTAAGTCGTGCTTAGTTTTAAAACATCGCAAATGCTGTCATGGTTAATAAGCTAGGCTAGCAGTTTACTGTTCTTGGCGAGTCTGATTCTTACTGAGCGCCCATATTTACACTTAGCACAGTGGTTTTCGTTATAAGAAATAGAATTAGCGACTCGAGTTCAAATCCTGGACAAGGGTGTTTACATTTCACTTCACGCTAATGTCATTGGAAAAAGCATGAACCCATCTGTCCCCCCCTACAACACACCAGCTATTAGTAAATAGTGGAGGTGCCCGTGGTGCAATGGTAATCGTCATAGGAAATGAACACGGCAATACGAGTTCAAATCCTGGACGAGACTGATTGCATTTCACATAGCACTAATACCCTCGGGAAAGGTATGAATCCAATTATTCTCCCTCCAGCTATGGGTAAATAGTAGGGCAGACTAGGTTCTTCAGCCTTGGTGAGGCAACTAGTCTAGGAGAAGGAAAACTCTGAATTCAAATCTGTTAAACTCCGCTTAAAAACTGACCTTGAGTCATATCCTGTCCGAGCGGAGGGGTTGGTAAATATGAGTAAATAGTAGGGTAGACTTAATTCTTTTGCTTTGGTAAGGCAACCTGTCTCGGAGAAGGAAAACATAGAATTCAAACCAGCTGTGCTCTGTTTAAAAAGTTATTTTGAGTAACATCCTGTTTATGACAGAGAGGTTGGATAAATGCATAATTGTAGCCTTAATGGTTAGAGTGTTTGCCAATGGCCCGGGAGACCTGGGTTCAATCTCGGGTCGAGTCATACCAAAGACTCAAAAATGGTACTTGATGCCCCCTTGCTTAACACTCAGCATGATAAGGTATGGATCAAGGGTAAAGTGGAACAATCCAAGGAAAGGAGTAGCGCCTCCCCTACACCTTGGTGTTGTAGCAATCGAAAATGGAGCCTTTGGGTCACCCTCGACTATGGTTGCCAACTTTACTTTACTTACTCAACTAAGTTAAGCTTAGTAAATGACTAACAACAAAATAATTTTGAAGGATATTTCTTGAAATTTCCATGTCATTTCCAAAAGTAACTTCTAAAACCTTTACAGATTTCAAGGTTCATATTTTATTTGAGACTTCTCAATAAAAACAATATATCAAAAGATCTTTTGTATTTGAGATCATAAGAAATTTTCTTTTCTTTGATAAAGCCTGTCGCAGCTGGAGTCGGCAGTAACTATTGTTATTTATTTATTTATTTATTTTAACTTCCCATCAAGCTAAAATAGACACAAGGTTATTTTTAATGAGAGATGCCGCAAGAGAAGCAAAAAATGACGAAAATTCTATCGGCATTCTTCTTGTAGGGCGCCTCAATTTCCCCAGCCCTTAGTTCTTTTAGGCAAGAGGGCAGTGCTACCTCGGAGGAAAGCCCCAGGAATTCAGCCATTAGCTTTTTTCCACCACCCGGCACAGAAGGGGTAGTATATATTGTTGAATAGGAGCTTTTGGCCTTGTTCATAGAGAGAAGAAAATAGCCTTTATTTGCTTTGAGAGAGAGAGAGAGAGAGAGAGAGAGAGAGGCCGGGGGAATACCAAAGATGTGCGAATGATATGAAATAAAATTCAAAAAGAAGTATTTGCAACAATAACAAATAGAAATTTATCGTACGAAATATTACAAAAGTTAAAAAGGAATATTCGTGGTATTAAGAGTAAAGTTTTTTTGGTGCGTGTGTGAGTACTTGAAATGAGTGCCAGAGTCTTTGTAATAAAAGCTTTTTGTATGTACGTGTAATATGTCTGTTTTTTTGTAGTCATAAAAGAATTTAACTACATTTTGATTTGATGTGTTCTTGATTTTTTTATTTCGTCTTGTTTATCCAAGAGTGGATATGGGTCTGACGAAGATGTTTGGTAAATGGTATTTTATTGACCAAGTATTAGACTGGCTATCTACCAGTAAAAGTTTCTTGGTTATTTTGATACCGAGCAACTCGACTTCAGCAATCAAAGTTTTAGACGTTTTTTGTCTCTCAGTTGTTATTGGTTTAAAAAAATGCATTTTTTTTTATCACGTGACCGTTCCAGACTGCGTCCGTGAGAGAATACTAGTCTGTGTCAGATCTGGCACTGCACTATGTGTAACTTTTGATCTAGTTATAATTTTTATGAAATGATTGAGATACTTGATTTCTATGGGTGTGCCGCGACCTGCCAATAAACGTAAACAGATCGGATTACTCGTTCGCCTTAGGACAATTATATCCGGGTACGGCCGGAAATGACTAAGCCCTTTTTTACGACCTTGACATCCCGTTACAGCTTAAAAAAAGAGATAAATTAAAATTAACAATATTTACAAAACACTTTAGCCAAAAATAACTTGATAAAAATGGAATTAATAGTCGTCGCCAGCTTATAGCAGGTTTAAAAAGTACTTAATTGCTACACCCATTTTTTATAAAAGAATTTCCTATTCACGCGGCTGGGGCTGTGTGTCATAGCCCCTTCTTAATATCAAGCCCTTTTTCAACGCTCGTTGGCGCACCCTTCGCGCTACTTTGTGTCCTGTGGTGGGGCGCTCTCAGCCGGCTGTGATTACGTGTCGCACAGTTCGTTCGGGTGTGTTCCACCACTGGATACATCCCTCTGGCCTCAGGGGGCCGTCCCGCCAGGCCTTAACCCTCTTCGGAGGGGTTGGGTTTATCGCCCGATGCCTGAGGCGCCCCGAAAAGGGGAATGCCGACGGAGTCCGAGGCATTTTTGGAACTGCCTGTCGCGTTGGGCTTCGGCCCTGCGATAGGACCCACCTTAAAAACGGCCTTGTGCCACATTCGTACGCTGGTGGGGAGTAGGATAAATAACGGCACGTTCTTCGCGGAGCTCATACGAGTAAAAGAATCCTACGTTATTCGTGGTTGCATTTGCCTCACCGCTACTTCTATGGTAGATTCAACAACCTTTTTTTACGGTCCTTTTTAAGGGCTATGAGAGGTCACCTTCTGCGGGTCGGAGTATCTCTGGCGGTCATTAACGACCAGTCGAAATAGACGGCCAGGAGGCAAACACGATGAGGACTCACTAAGACCAGCCGGTCTTAACCATCGCTCGGTTCAGCTCGTCCGTTCGGCCGCGCAGCGCTAAAGGCTCGGGTTAGCCTTTAGCTCCCACTTCGATACCTGAGCAGCACTAAGATAACGTCAATCTTAGCCGCGGCCCCCTGGCCTGCTCGCTCGACAGTGCAGAGCTTTGGCGCCCAAAAGCCTTAGCTACCACCACAGCTTTGGCGTGAAAAGCCTTAGCTACCACCACAGCTTTGGCGCGAAAAGCCTTAGCTACCACCACAGCTTTGGCGCAAAAAGCCTTAGCTGCCGTACAGCTTTGGCGCGAAAAGCCATAGCTACCGTAAACGATACGCCTACACAGCTATTTGGCACGACAAAGCAATAGCTACCGTAAACGATACGCCCGCGCGACTATCTGGCACGACAAAGCCATAGCTAGCGTCAACGATACGCCTGCACAGCTATCTGGCACGACAAAGCCATAGCCACCGTAAACGATACGCTCGCACAGCTAGGGGCACGACAAAGCCCTAGCTTCATCGATCCGCTCGCTCGACTGCGTATACGCTAAGGCCTGGCAAACCTTAGCCACCATCTCGTCGTTCGTTCACTCGGTCCGCTGTACTAAGACGCGATTAAGTCTTAGCAAACCACGCTCGCCCAATCTGTACGTTACCAAGCTGCCAGCTCCAACTTCGACCACGACGCAGTTACAGACGCTCCTGCATTCTACGACTCGACTGATCTCAGCTTCCAGCAACGATCATCCAACCGCACCTACAACTCGAACATACCAGCTACCGACATCACCCATCTAGCTGGAGACTGAACACTATGACCACGTCTGTAATTTCTGACAATAAATTGCCATCCTTGTTGTATTTGTTACCTTGCCTCTTTGTCCTCTTCATTGTCTTTGGTTGTCACTAATCGCACGCATTAAACTAAAATTCATTTACGGGGTCGACTCGCTTATCGGCTCCACAACAGGTGGATGAAAAGTTTAGAAACCATTTATCAAGATTTCTTCTTGGGCTGTCAAAGTACTTGAAGCTTCTTTCCATAGAAGAAATCGGCCTTTTGATTGGTCTGGGTGTTGTATTTTGACCTTCGACCCGGCCAATCATGCCATTCCAAAGGGATGCACCGGAAGGAAGAGACACATCCCAATGGCCAGTAATCGAAAGAAATCGCGTAGGCGGATTTGGCTGACAAAATGGGACAAGGTAAAAATCCCATGATACACTCATAGACTGATACACCGGAAGAGAGTGACCTCTGAACTGCATAACAGTTATTTCCGCTTGATGACGATCAAACATGCCATTCCAAAGATCAGGTAGGCGATTGAGTGGGCAAAAAGTCAGACAGATCAGTTGGAGTTGCTGATAAGATGTGGTAGGGAAAGCCACATCAGGCCGAAGGGGCACTTGGGGCCCTGATGAGTTGGGGTCCAGAGGAGTTGGAGATTAGATGAGTTAGAAGACAAGATGTGGTAGAGTAAGCCAGGAGAACGAGAAAGACACAACGCTGACGGCCATAAGAGTGGGGGGTCAATATATTGCAGTTATGTTCGGTCTCCAACTCCCTCTCACACACAAACGAGTCTTCGCTCGTCTTTCTTCTTCGTTGTTTGGTTTGGTTTTGGTTTCTTCATATCAACTCTTTTTAGGTTATTTAATGCCAAAGCCATTCTCCTAGAAGAACAGTAGTGGTACTATTTAACCCATAGCTGGGAGGATAAGGGGGTTCATACCTTTCCCAAGGGTATTTGCCCGAAAGTGAACGTAATAGCGCGACTGGAGTACGAACTCGCGTACTACGATTCCGCAGTCCATGGCTTTAACCATTACACCACGAGGACACCCCCTTCTTCGTTGTGCTGTTATTATTATGACTATATAACAAAAGTACTTTGTATATGTTTTTTTTCTTTCCTTTTCTTTATATATAAGGTTTAGTTTGGTTTGGTTTTGGTTTGATTTGGTTTTATGGCACATCAATCATTAGTGGTTATTTAATGCCAAATCCTGTTTTTACAAATATATTAAATATATATGATTTGAAAACACATTTTGTTGATATAAAAAGTTAAATGATCAAACAACTATATTTAGAACAAATCAATTTAGCATCAGTAAATAATGTTAAATAGTTCCAAGTATTGCTATGTATAACTAACAATTCAATTAAACATCAACCATTTGTTTACATTCAGGTAAATGATAAAGCACTTCTATTTCTAACGATTCAATTTAGCATAAGTAATTTGTTTCCACACAGTTTAAATGTGAAACAGTTCTATTTGACCCATAGATAGTAACCTTTCAGGTTGTACCTCTCCGGGTTAGATCGGACCTGGGAGTGATGGCAATGAAGAGGTACGTCACATTCCCCAAAGCACTTGCATTACTGAAGCCTCGCCGTCAGATTGTTTAATGTCATATCAAGGATACTTATTGAAAGGGGATTCTTACCCCTGTGCAGTTGATGTATTCTAAGCTCTAGCCGACTGGGCTGGGTTTGGATGAGATAATACCTTTAAAAAATCAGAAGTTCTATTGGAATATGTATGAAGAATTAGTTACTAACTGATGTTATACTTGGATTTTTTTTTTTTTTTTTTTGTCTCGGGTTAAAATAGCTCTTATTTTTATGAATAATACTTGCACAGTACCCGTAAAAAATGAGAGAGTTGTTTATACATGTGTACCACAGCAGATTTGGGGGCGGTAGAGTCTAGCCGGCTAGAAATACTATTCGGCGTGGATTTTAGAAGATTGGGTCAGTACGATGACAAATCGAGAAGGAATGTTTTTATCATTCGAAATAATGGAAGATGGAAAAAGCAGAATGTTTTTCTAAAGACCCAGAGAAGTTTTATTTCTATAAAGTAAGAAGCAACAAGCAGTGCGGATTTTAGAAGAATAAAATCAGGACATTGTTTTTTTAAAGAATGATGTAATATATTGTCACTTTCAGAAGGTGTGGAAAAAGAAATGAGTTAGAGAGAGTGTTACTTACGTCTTGCGGACTCTGTTTCGGGGGATATTGTGGCCAACATGAATGTCTATCAGCTTCTGATATTTATGGTCAGAATTGAAAGTTGGAGGGGTGAGAGGTGATTACAACCTATATATTCAAGTTCAGTCAACTTTTTCGGTGTTCAGTCTAAATTGTGTTATCAAGTAGACCAGACCGTTATTTTTTCTACTCCAGAATTTTAGATAGTTCTGTTACCAAACCTTGTTGGGCGGGTCGCTTAAAGAGCAATTCTTTTTTGCAACCCCGATTGCTGCCTGCACGTTAAGTATCGCACTTCTACTATTTTTTTTTTCGACAAAGGAAGCCGAGAAATATTGTTTGATTTTTGGCTTGCAGAAAAATTACAAAAAACATTGAAATTGATTTTTCTAACCAGAGAAAGAAAGAAAGAAAGAAAGAAAGAAAGAAAAGTTAATATCGATTGTCATCGGAGAGAAAGCTAGCCAAAACAACGTTGAGGAGGAAGTGAGGTCACATAGGGTCAGCCTAATGCAAGCCGCTGGCCTGAGGAAAAAATCAAACTTTGAGAAATGGCAAATTTTGTTCTAATTTTAGAAGTATGTAAATTTTGATGACGTACGAATCACGTGAGGAGAAAAGGTCCGTCCCTTTGTAGGGAAGGGAAGAGGGCAAAAAGAAGCGTAACGAGAGAAGAGGGGGACGAAGCCGCGGCCGTCGCTATCATACCATGGTATTATAGCGACGGCCACGACAAAGCCCTATTGTAGCAGTCGGACCTGAAGTTGTATCGAGACAACCAACCTTCCCCTCCAAGCAGGCACAGAGATTTACTGTTTGGGTAGCAGAAAGCAACAGTGAATGGAATTAATTGATGATTAAAAAGAGGGCCGTTGATGAAATACGTCCACTTGGAAACAGAATAAACAATTATATAAACTGGATTTTTGCCGACAGTTAGCAGTGCGGTGAAAGACCTTGCGGAATTGACTTGAGGCTCTTATAGTAATAGCCTTGCACCAGACTCGGAGATAACCAGATCCTCTCACATCTCAACCTGAAGATAAGATTAATGTAACGCATTGAGAATACTTTGTGAGTCTAAAGGAGAAAGACTGACCGGGGACTTAGACTGACCGCCGCAAGATCCTATTTACCCAACCCCTCCACTCGGGTAGGATATGACACATGGCCAATTTTTAAGCGGAGTTTAACAGGTTTGAATTAAAAGTTTTCCTTCTCCTAGACTAGTTGCCTCACCAGCAATGGAGGGAGAATAATTGGATTCATACTTTTCCCAAGGGTATTAGTGCTATGTGAAATGAAATCAGTCTCGTCCAGGATTTGAACTCGTGTCGCCGTGTTCATTTCCTACGACGATAACCATTACACCACGGGCACCTCGCAAGATTGGGGCAAGATTCCGAGACATTCTGGTTGTATTTACGAGGAATGGAACATTGAAATTACAGCAATTATTTCGTGATTGTTAATTGTTGCTCTTTTTCTGACTAAAACATTATTATTTCATTATTCAACTTTGTGTTTGTTCGTTCTCTGGACTTGAATTTTTTATTTTTTTTTTATTATTGAATGATCAGCCGGTCCGGTTATTTCGGCTTTCGGCGTAAACACTGAATCTAGTTGTTTGGATTTAAAATTCCCAACGTGAGCAGACGACTAATTCGGCTGAGATTTTATCTCCCACCAGCGAAAGGTCAGACGTCGAGTGATCGAGTCAACTCCACGGCTGGGTGACACGACCATATTTGGTCGCCGTGACCTTGTTGACCTTATGTGAGCCAGCCTGGTGGCGCGTTCATACATGAACATCTGATATTGCATGCTCTCATTGAAGGTGTTGCGGAGCCGATAAGCACGTCGACCCCGCAAATGATTTAAGTTTAATACGTGTGAGTAATTGACAGCTAAAGACAATGAAGGAAACAAAGGCTAGGTAACAAATATAACAAAAGTGACAATTTATGGTCAGATTTACAAACGTGTCCGGCAAGGCCAAAAATACCTTCGGTTCCGTCAGCATTCCCCTTATAAGGGGGCGCCTCTGGAGCCAAGCAACAAACCTACACTCCCCTCCCGAATGAGGTAAAACCCTGAGGGGATGGCCCTCTGAAGCCGGAGGAAATCTCCTGTGCCGAGGCACACCCGACAGAACTGTCCGGAGGTAGAACGGCCTACCGAATGAGACCCAACAACTGGAGAGGTAAGGTCATGAACGCCCTGGAAGAGCATCCATAGACTATTTGCCAATGTCTCCCACCAGACAAGGCTTGACACAAAGTCAAAAACCCGAAAGGCGATTAAAGTGGGGTTAAAGGGGAGAGGAATGAGCCGAGGCTCGACCTCTACTGGTCTGTGCTGCTCATTGACCCACTAAGTGCAATGTGGGTCTAATGAGGCAAGCAGTTTCATGAACCCAAATGTAGGTCCGGGCACGTATGCCGGGTTACAGCTTGAACTAGACTGCAAGGTCTAGTGCGAAAAATGGTGGACAAAGGAGTCAATGTTGCAGCTCGCCCACCCGGAGGTAGCCCAACGGAAACTGGGAGCCTTACGGTCTGCCATTGTTCCTTTGCGGAGCCCAAACGGGCTCCTGAGAGCGTCCGTAGACCTCCGAATTTTTCCGCCGCAGAAGCCTTTTTTATATAAAGGGAACGCAGCGCCACTCTGCCGAGTTGTGTAAATAGAAAGTTCTATAAAAATGGACGTAAAGATAAATTACTTCTTTAGCCTGATATGAGCTAGCGAAGATAATTAATTCTATTTTCATAGCGTTGTTTCTGACAGAAGTGTTCTGTAATTATTGTTAATTCTAATTTATCCCCATTTTTAGCTGTAACTGGAGGTCAAGGTCGTAAAAAAGGCTTCGTTATTTCCGATCGTAACCGGATGTTGTTTTTCTCAGGCGAGCGAGTAAACATATGTTTACGTTAGTGAACAGGTCGCGACAAAGGAAAGGAAAATGTTGAATTGTAAGACCTGAAGTTGTCTTTGAAATGTTTGTAATAAAGAATCGTTGGGTTGCACATCAAATCACGAAGATATGCTTGCTGGTGTTACACTTTGGTTAGCCAGAAGCATCTTACCTTTGTGACAGTAATTATTGAATTTAAGATCTGACGGACATTCTGATGAAAAATTGAAAAATTCGAAAACAATATACTCAGGAATTCAAGAGTGAAACAATAAATTTTTTTCTGAAAAGGTATTGTCGTTAGCTTTTATTTTGATTGATTGCATCTCTTCTATTGCGAAAATATAAGGAACAAATCTTCGCTGCGTACTGTCTGCTATTTGAATGAAGAAAATCGGTTTGTAGAACTTGTCTTTAATTTAAAATGCATAATAGATTTCATTTTGTTCCTCAAACCTGAAATCTTTGGTAAATATTTGTAATTTAACTGAAGACTTTTCAAGATTTTTTTTCAGTTCTACAATTTCAAAAACATGGATTGGATTTAAACGTTTGATTTTTTTCTATGATAAATTCAATTTGCCCAGTCGACTGGGAGGGGGGCTGTAGAATACACCAACTGCTTCTCTGCAGAGGGGTAAGACCCCCCCCCAACGAGTGTCCTGGATATGACACTAAACAGTCTGATGGTGAGGTTCTAGCAATGCTGGAGCTTTGGGGAATGCGGAGTACCCCTTTATTGCCATTGCTTCCAGGTACACTCTGGCCCTGAGCGGTAGCACCTGATAGGGCCCTATCTATGGGTTAAATAGAACTAACAGCATACTTATGTTAAACTGAATTGTTTGAGTAAACTGAATAGCTTGAAATAGAAATGTTTTTGGCGATTAAACTGTGTACTTATGCTAAACTGAATTGTTTTAAATAGAACAGATTATTTACATAACAATTGATTTGGCGGTAAATAACCTACAAAGGTTGATATGCCATAAAATCCAACAAACCAAACCAAATCATGAATTCCGTATCGTTTGTCTGTGCCTCCTTGAGATAAATGAAAAATAATTTTATTTAGGGGATTATTTGAAAACGCAAATAATGTGAGAACAATTACCCTCCACAATGATACCGACAAAATATGTAAGAATCATCATCCTTATTCCGAAAGGGACAAATCCAGTAGAAACGAGATTTCAATAAACTATAGCAATAGATATTTAGTGGCATTTAAAGTTGTTATTATTTTTAACGCGGAAAAGTTGTAACGTGTGTGTGTGTGTGTGTGTTTGGTTACCTCCTCGCTAAGTTTTAAAAGTAAATAAATGAGAAGGTGGAGAAGTAATAAGACGAAGATGCCGTTAGTTTTTACATGAAGGTTTTTAATATGGCAGCATGGAAAATATAGAGTTTGTGTTTGTGCTACAAGCCTCCTAGGAGAGGAAAGAAGTAAAAGGACGAAATGGAGTTATGAGAGAGTGGAGAAAACAGCGTGCGTTGTTGGACGTACGAGGGAGTTATGTTCGTCGTATGGAGCAAAAGTCAGGTTTGCTGTTTGAGGAAACAAACTTTAAAGTCACCGTGATTTTTGTGTATCTGGTGGTTTTGGGGAGAGGCGTGCGTGTCTCCATTAGTGTTGCCCAGGGGTGAAATGAGAGCTAGGTGCCGGAGTGTGATTAGGAATCGCATCGACATAGCCAATTTTGGGGGTGATATAAAGTTGTTCTTGTGTGTGGCGTATTGAATGTATCAAACCCATATTCAACTGAGATCCCTTGATCTAAGAAGAATAGACAAGGGGTCCAATGAATTATACTGTTTCTCTCTCATGGTGCCATGCTGCTGTTGGTATTGAAGCACAGACGATAGACGTCTGTACAGAACCAAGTCGTTCTGTAAAAAGGACTGTGTTTGGCAGCTTACCCAATTTCTGCAGCCCGGAAAGGAGATCCGGTTAGAATAGGATAAGTCATCCTGATTGGGTGAGATTATGCGTCGAATTAAATTGTGCGCCAAACCTAAATACGAAATTTTCTTCCACTACAGATACAAAAGTATACATGACGATACAGGAATAACTGCAAATAGCTCAGGAACTTATTGTAGGAGGTAGAATATGAAAATAGTCAGTCTGTGGAATTTAACTAAGTTAAAACTTGAACATTTTAGATTTTATTTGGTAAACCATTGTAAAAAAAACTCTTATCATACGTGTTCTCGATCACATCTGTGTCAGACGCGCAGATAATAAACAACCCCTGGGTCTGATATCATCATCATCATCTCGTGCTGCAGGCACAGATATCCCTGACCCTCTTTCGCCACTTCTCCCTATCGTTCATCGCCTCTGGCTGGTCTTCAGGGCTACATCCCGTATCCTCACATAGCTGCTGGGTGTATGTTCGAGCTGGTCGTCCTGCTTTTGCCCGGCCATTTGTGGGGGTCCATATAGCCACAATATACTACCCTTGAAAAATGACAAATGACATGGAGCCCAGACAACAGGTTTGTGTGTCATGATCGGTTAGTGCTCCCTTGATAGCCAACATGGGGGACCTGATAAGCATCCTGCGAATGTTGACTGATCTTCTTACACAAACGATTCTTCTTTCAGGTACACAAATGATGAATATAGATTTACCACTCAGGTCAGAGTCCACGTCGTAGAAAATGGACTAGAGAAGATAACAAACTTGCACTATACTGTTATTTTAGGAACAAACTTATAAAAAGAGGGTATAGAAAAAGAATAATAGAAATTTGGACAGAATTTGCTAGATTTAACACAACAAACCAAAGGCTTGCTAACCAGTTTAGGACAATAACAAAGAATGTTTGGTTTTCCCACTTGGAAATACTGGAAATCCACCAATAAATATATAGGCAAACATACGAGGTGCATACGATAAGTTTCCAGACTTTTTTCGTATGGACACTTTTATTGATAGTACACACATGAAACTCAAGCCCCCTTCGAAGTAATCTCCTCTGGTTGCAATGCACTTGTTGTACAGTTCCAACAACTTCTGCAAGGCCCGATGGAAGTCCTCTTGTGTGAGCGTGTCAATGACCTTTGTCACAGCCTCTTTCATCTCCTCAATTGTCTTATAACGACAGCCTCTGAGCGTAGGGAATAACCAAAAATCACAGGGAGCAAGCTCTGGACTATAGGGAGGCTGAGGAACTGTCTTGATGCCCATCTTGGTCAAATAGTCTGTGACAAGGATGGAGTTGTCGACTGGTGTATTGTCCTGGTGGAAATGCCACTGACCCGATTTGAATAGTGCTGGCCTCTTCTGACGGAATCTCTTCCTGAACCCCCTTAAAACCTCAACATAGTAACCCTAACCCTTTGGCCAATTAAGTCTGGTGTATTGACTTCCTTACTCCTCCCACACCTGTCATCATCCCTCACAGACTCCTTGCCTTCCTTGAATCTCTTATGCCACTCAAAAACTGATGCTCGATTCATGCAAGATGCTCCAAAAGCAGTCCGAAGTATTCCATACGTTTGGCATTCTTTCCAAGTTTAAAACAGAATATTATTGCATATTTCTTCTAAAGTGTCCTCACGTCTAGATTGCATTTTTGAAATTCACCTGCTGTGACGACCAGGCTTTAGTAGCGTGTATTCAGATTCCTGCTGTAGCTGTTGATTTCAACCTGAAATCATAAAAATTGGTCAGTCATCACATAAGATGTATAGCAATAACATAGTGAATTTTCAAGAGTCTACGACAATTTTAAATGCCCGTTCGAAAAAAGTCTGGGACCTTATAGTATGCACCTCGTATCAATAATACAATAACTGAGACACAAAATACAGGGAAATTCATCATCATCATGTCGTGCTGCTACCACGGATATCCCAGACCCTCTCTCGCCACTTCTCGCTATCATTCATCGCTTCTGGCAGGTCTTCGGGGCTACATCCCGTATCCTCACATGGCTGCTGTATGTATGTTCGAGCTGGTCGTCCTGGTTTTGCTCGGCCATGTGAGGGGGTCCATAAACTCCTAACCAAACCAAACACTAAATGATAATGACCGATACACCACAAAGACAAAGACGCAAATACAGACCAAAGAAGGAAAATTGAATGTAGACATCATAAAAAGAATCTTGTCTGAAAAGGAAACCACATTGCATTCTCTCAGGAACCAAGACTGGAGAACATGTTACATATTGACCCCGGCCAAGCTATCAAAATGAGAAATGCACCTGTGTAAATAACAGGTGCATCCGGTCGAAGATATCAGGGAATCAGGGGTTAACCTTGGCTGTCGACGGGTTGAATTGAGTACAAATGTGACCCTCGCCAGAAGTAAGTCGACGTCAAATTATTATATAACCCTGGCGACAGGAAGTTCACATCAGTTGGAGAGAAGATGCTGGAATGAGAACCATGTCCCAGCAGAGGCTGGGCCCCAGGCCCCCGGTTGAGCAGCCCAGGAGAACGGGAAAGAAATGCTGCTGTAGCCAGAAGAGTCGGGAGGATCAATACGTTGCAGTTCTGTTCAGTCTCCAACTCACCTCTCACAGATAATACCTTTCGTAACCCTTTCGAACCCTTTCAAATAAAGTGAGAGGTATATTTTTCTAGAGAACTGTGTCTGCTCGTCTTTATTGAGTTGAATATGTTTCTGCATGCATCTGCATATGTGTATGTTACAAACAGTCAAATCTGAAACCGATAAAGTGAAAGACTAATTGACAAATATTCCAACAGACAACATCACAGAATTAAACGATTTAATATATGCAGGAGCAAAATTAGACGGTGAAAAAATCGGGGTTCCTCTGAAGACCACAGACAGAAAGTCAAAACCCGGATGGGAACTCTGATTAGAATCGCAGATAAAAAAAAGCTACAACAAGTAAAAAATACAAAAACGGAACATGATATTATATTCGGAGGAAGCGGAAAAAGCGCGACAACAAGAACGAAAAATACAACACGAAGAGACTAATAAAAAATACTGGCGAAAGAAGGAAGATACTGAGACAGGACCAAACAATACAGACAAAACAGGACTTTCTAAATCAACGAAAGAAAATTCTACCAAGTAGAGGGAGAATGGGCGAAGAAGTACTAGCAACCGAATGCGAACAAGGCAAGGCAAAAAGATTTTGGAGCAAAATTTGGGAACGGAAAGATCATAACAAAGAAGCCGAATGGATAAACAACATGGAAACAGAGTTGCGAATACTCGAAGAAGGCCCTCAGGTGGAAATTCACCTTGACGCATTCAAAGCAACACTTAAAAAATACCAAACTGGAACACCTCTTGCCTAGATGGTATACACAGATTTTGGTTTAAAAATTCACCTCCATCCACGACAGACTAGGTACCGAAATGAATAAACGTGTACAGAAAACCGAGATACCCTAATGGATAACCAAAGGAGGGACTAACCTGATCCAGAAAGACCCCCTCAAAGGAACCTTCATTGCCATCGCTCCCAGGTCCACTCTGGCCCGGCGTGGTAAGCACCTGATAGGGCCCTATCTATGGGTTAAATAGAACTAACAGCATTCTTATGCTAACCTGAATTGTTTGAGTAAACTGAATAGCTTGAAATAGAAATGTTTTTGACTATTAAACTGTACTTACATTTAAACTGCGTGCTTATGCTTAACTGAATTATTTGAAATAGAACTCTTTCGACATAGAAACTGTATTTACACTTAACTGAATAGTTACATATAACTGCTTGAATAGTTTGAAATAGATATGTTTTTGACTATTAAAATGTGTACTTATGCTAAATTTAACAGTTTGAAATAGAACAGATTATTTACATAAAAATGGATTTGACGTTAAATAACCTACAAAGGTTGATATGCCATAAAACCAAACCAAACCAAATCATATGTATTTAATATATATGTATAAAGAGGATTTGGCATTAAATAACCTACAATGGTTGATATGCCATAAAACCCAACCAAACCTAATCATATGTATTTAATATATATGTATAAAGAGGATTTGGCATTAAATAACCTACAATGGTTGATATGCCATAAAACCAAACCAAACCAAATCATATGTATTTAATATATATGTATAAAGAGGATTTGGCATTAAATAACCTACAATGGTTGATGTGCCATAAAACCCAACCAAACCTAATCATATGTATTTAATATATATGTATAAAGAGGATTTGGCATTAAATAACCTACAAAGGTTGATGTGCCATAAAACCCAACAAACCAAACCAAACCTCAATCACATACTTAGAAAATGCACAGGGAGCTACAAATTTACTAAATCACAAGAACAGATTCACCACTGATGTAATATAATGGCCAAGGGATTTCGGTTATGCCTTTGGGTTTAGTTAGGCTGAGAACCTTTCGGCTCAGCACATGGGTTAGTTAGGTGCAACATTAGCGCAGGTGTTCAAGTGCGAGCGCGCGCACAGAGCGGACATGTCACTTAGAGATGTCACTGTAGCCCGAGATGGGAAACGGAGGCTAGCGAGTGCGAATGACGTCACACACCGGAAGCACACGGAGGATTTGGGGAGATTTTGAGAAAGTTAGTTAGTTGAGAACTGGACACTGAACGAGACGGTTGACTTTCGCTTGCTCGTGGAGACCTTTGTGGCGGGTGCCACACATGTTGGGGGTCGGGGAGCAGATGAAAAAGCCAGAATAGAAAGATTGTGTATCTCTCTTCCTTATTTCGAAACCTTTAACTCAAAGGTAATAAAAGTTTTCGTACCTGAACAAAGAAGTCGTTATGCGTTTTTCGAATTTCGAGATTCCTATGTTCTATTTATATATGTATGAACATCCCATGTACATTTCGCATATTCATGTATATGGCTATGGTACACTGATGTAAATAGACAGCATCAAACTGTTTGTAAAAAATGAAAAGAATTGGTGACTTACGATAAGAATATAGTTAGGATATAAGGATGGATTTTTTGCATAGAAAAATGTGCAATACGAATAATAAAAAGAAGGAAAAGTCAAATGATGGAAGAAATAGAACTGTCAAATCAAGGAAGAATCAGAAAGTTTGGAGAAAAGGAATTTTACAAGTACTTGGGAATATTAGATGTGCACTCCATCAAATAAGTGGAGATGAAATAAAAAATGAAAAAGTATCTCAGACGAACAAGAAAACTTCTCAAAACCAAACTCTAGATGGATTATATGCGTTGAGAAAAGGAACAAGAGGACACACCAGCATTAACATTAGTGTGGATGTATCAATACGACTTAAAGTCTACATATAAAAGAGAAAAGATAGACAATTTACAGAAACCAAAAAAAGCACTGATAACATAAATATCAACAGAAAAATAATAACGATAAAACAGAAATGGAAAGAAAAACAACTGTATGGATATTTCAAGCAATAAACTGGCAAAGAAGACACAGATATAAATGATAAACGGAAACTTTAAAATGACTTTTATAGCAACATATAACAATGCCATAAAGACCAATTATGTTAAAGGGAAAATAGATAAGATGCAGAAAAATAGCAAATTTCAGTTTCTTGTCATATAGAAGCAGTTGTTGTTCTGTTCAAATCACATCTGGCATTGACTCATTCTTGTGATAAAGTGTTGTTTTTTTTTCTGTTCGAAGACAAAGAATTTCTTGTCAATTTTATCTCTATTTTTCTGTTTTCAATTAAAAAAGTTTAAATTACTTTATGTTTTTTTTAGGTCATATATTGTTAAGGGAGAATTATCTCCCCTAGTGAATGATTGACTTTTCCGGGGGGGGGAAGTAATAAGATACAAGATGGCTGCTTGACAACAGGCTATTTGTGGGTAGACAGTCAGTGCTAATCCACACCAGTCCTACTGTATTCTGGTCAGTGAGAAAATAAAAAAGAATAAGGTTGTGTTAAAATATATTCAACGGGTTTCTGTTATATTTTGTTGTTCATAAATACTTGTGATATAACATGTATATTTATATATATATATATATCAACAATTTAGAATTCTTTGTTCATATATCATGTTGATACTGCTATATGGATGCACTACATGGACACTAACTAAACATATGAAAAAAAAGCTTGATGGCAACTACACAAGAATGCTGCTAGCAATATTGAACAATTCATGGAGACAGCACCCCACAAAGCAGCAGCTGTACGGCCACCTATGACCCATCATGAAAACTATCAAAATTAGACAAACCAGACATGCGGGACACTGCTGGAGAATTAGGGACAAGCTCATAAGTGATATACTCCTGTGAACCCCTTCACATGGACTTGCAAAGGCAGGACGACCAGCTAGAACCTACATACAGCAGCTTTGTGCCGATATGGAATGTAGCCCTGAGGACCAGCCGGAAGCAATGGACAATCAGGTGGGGTGGCGAGAGAGGGTCAGGGATATCCGTGCTGATAGCACGACATGATGATGATGACGATGATGATGATCCAAAAAGAACTAAATGTGAAAAAACTGAACATTTTTTTATTATTGTTTCAAAATTAATAAAACTTCAATGGCTTAGACATTCATAAGAAGTTATTATTTTCATTGATTAATGATGTCAAAGTTCTCTTAGTTGTAAGAAAAAGTTATAAGCAAAAGACTAATTACAAATTAAAATATCAATTCAAAAAAAAGAAAAATCTGTGAAATTTCTCATTTTTAGCATTTCTGAAAATTTTCATTTTTAGAAAACTATCACTTATCCAATTATCTATTTGTGGAGAAAAAACGAAAAACAAAGTAATCCAAAGTGAAGAATTTAATATGAAAGAAAGTCTACATTATAATGTTTCAGTTTTAATAAACCATCAGCATAACGTAAAAAAGATGTTATCAAATGTAAAATTGACTAATTATTTTGTATTTTAAAAAAAAGTTTATGTTAAGAATATAAAATTGGGTATTTTACTAAATTTAAACTGTCTCTTCACTGGCTCTTGCATTGTAAACATGGTGAAAAAATCTGTAACATCATTGGAACTTAGAAAAATGAGAGTCAAGTTATGTAATGAAGATAAACTTTCGATTTCAAAGACTGTGGGAAAATCTAAAGGTATAGCATTTTAAGAAAACTTAAGGAAGCTGGGTCATGTGAAGCCAAGAAACTATCTGAGAGGACTAGGAAAACTACTGCAAGGGAAGATGGATGGATTGGTAATGTATCAAAAAAGGATCGATTTGTGACAGAAACTGGTATCTCTAACGCTAGCCTTGGCATTAAAATATCAAGGCACATTATTTCCTGAAGACTTAATGAAATAAATTTGAACAGTCAAGTAGCTTCTACAAAGCCTTACATTTCTAAAAAGAACAAAATGAACTGATTGAAATTTGCCACTGAACACGTCATAGGGATTGAAGAACAGTGGGATTGTGTTCATTTCAGCAGTGAGTCATATTTAACCTGTTCGATTGTGATGGGAGAAGGTTCATTTGACATTGTCCTAAGGAACGATATTCGCCTCAGTGCACTAAAAGCTGTGTTAAATTTGGAAGAGGAAGTGTGACGGTGTTTGGCATGATTTCTGTTGCTCATACAGGACCTCCTTTCAGGCTATATGGTAAAGTTAATGCAAATGTATACAAAGAGATATTGAAGAAACATTTTTTTACCTAATTTGAGAACTGCAATTAATCAAACAGGTGTATTTATGCAAGATAATGCTCTGTGTCACACAATGAAGTCTGTTAAGACATCTCTTTCTGAGGAGGGTGTTACTGTTATGGAGTGGCCTACTCAAACCCCACACATGAATCCTATTGAGAGTGTTTGGAAGTTACTAAATGAAAGAGCTAAAGAAAAGAATCAAAAAAATGTTGAAGATCTATGGACTAATTTGAAAGCAGAATGGGAGAAAATATCCGTTGATAAATGCAAGACATTAATTCACTCGTGTAGCAAAATATATCAAGCGGTTATTGAAAGTAAAGCTCTACACGTCAAGTACTAATAAATTCTAAACACTATTTTCATTTAGATATGATGTATCCATCATAATAGTATGATTTTGTTAATCGTTCTGATGTTTTTGATCATTTATTTTTGGGAATGTTATATAATTATTCTTATAACGTTATCAAAATAAGTTTATTGAGCTTTATATTCTGAAATTATTTACTTTTGTATCCTTACTTTTCCTTGATAAAATGTTCTATGAAGCTTTAAAATAAAAAGTTATTTCACATATAGACTTTTTCTTAACATTGTTCTGATCTTTATACTTGCTACTGTATATATCAATATATATATATATATATATATATATATATATATATATATAATGCTTAATGTTTTCAAAACATATTTTAAAGTGTAAAAGTTTAATATTTGTTGAAGTTTGAGAGATGAATATATCTGTCTGTAAACATATGTCTCTACTTATAACTCCCAAATAGTCATTCTGCCTTTCATTAGTTACATTCTTTATTTATTTCTCTTCCTCATTATTTTTTGAAATTTCTTCCGGTTTATTCTGAATCACTTTATCTATTTGCTTTTTTTTTCTTTTCTGTTATTTCATCATTATTTTCCTTTTTAATTTGATGTATTTTTTTAAAATCTCTTTATCACACCTTGTTTCCACCTTTCTGTCATCTTTTTTGTTTTACTTTTCTTTTCTTCTTTCTATATTTGTTCTCCCTCTCTTTTTTTTATCATTTTCCTCTTTGTCCTTATTTTACTTTCATCATTATATTTATTCTTAAATTCACTGCCATATATGTTCATTACAATTTCCCAACTGCCATAACCCTTTTCTCTACTTAAACTAACTAAAATTGCAAACCAACCTAAAATGCAGGTCATAACTTAGCAACTAAAAGTGAATTGCAACATTTAAGTCATATAACTGATAAAAAAAATCCACTTGGCAATAGCAGCAAAAACAGATGCATTGTCCCCAAAGTTCTTCACCAAAATGGTCACCTGGAACATTAAATGGGAAGGTAGCATTAACATCATATTTTCTCCAAAGCACTTCACTATATGTCACAGAAATGTCATCTGGAATATTGAGCATGAGGGTGGAATTAAGCTCTTCACCACATGGAACATTAAATAGGAGTGTGGCATTAACATCCAATTGTCCTGAAAGCTCTTCACCACATCTCCTGACATGGTCAGTTGAAACAATAAATGGGAGTGTAGCATTAACATCCCATTGTCCTGAAAGCTCTTCTCCACATCTCCTGACATGGTCAGTTGAAACAATAAATGGGAGTGTGGCATTAACATCCCATTGTCCTGAAAGCTCTTCTCCACATCTCCTGACATGGTCAGTTGAAACAATAAATGGGAGTGTAGCATTAACATCCCATTGTCCTGAAAGCTCTTCTCCACATCTCCTGACATGGTCAGTTGAAACAATAAATGGGAGTGTGGCATTAACATCCCATTGTCCTGAAAGCTCTTCACCACATCTCCAGACATGGTCAGTTGAAACAATAAATGGGAGTGTGGCATTAACATCACATTGTCCCTAAAGCTCTTCACCACATCTCCTGACATGGTCAGTTGAAACAATAAATGGGAGTGTGGCATTAACATCCCATTGTCCTGAAAGCTCTTCACCACATCTCCAGACATGGTCAGTTGAAACAATAAATGGGAGTGTGGCATTAACATCACATTGTCCCTAAAGCTCTTCACCACATCTCCTGACATGGTCAGTTGAAACAATAAATGGGAGTGTGGCATTAACATCCCATTGTCCTGAAAGCTCTTCACCACATCTCCAGACATGGTCAGTTGAAACAATAAATGGGAGTGTGGCATTAACATCACATTGTCCCTAAAGCTCTTCACCACATCTCCTGAAATAGTCATCAGGGACATTTACTAGGAGGGTGACTTTAACTTTGCATTGTCTCTAAAGCTCTTCACCATATGATTGGAATGGTCACCCCGAAAATTAACTGAGAGTGTTGCATTAACATGATATTGTCCGTAAAGTTCTTCACAATATATCTTTAAATCATCATCTAGAGCTTGAATGGGATGTTGGTATTAACATTGACGGTGAGCTATTTAATCATCTTTGATTTGCTAATGATATTTTGATCATAGCAGAAAGCAATAATCAGTTGCTGAACATACAAACGGAACCAAAAAATTGAAATTCAGTTGTCGGTCTTAAGAAAAACCTCATTGAAACTAAATTCATATATTCCAAAGATGTACCATGGAGCCGTATAGTAATGGAAAGTGATGAAGTCGAGGTGGTGAAAGAGTATGTCTACTAGATGGTGGATATGTGCCGAGACATGGATGTGGAAAACTTGTAGGGAATAAGATTAGGTTGGAAAGTAATAAAAGCTGTGCTCAATTCTAAGCCAGAGAAGAGTCTACATGCCAAACTTTTCAACAGCCCTGCCTTTTTCAGCCAAAGGAAATGTGTGCTACAACAAAGAAAGAAGAACAACGACAGATTACTACACAAAGGCTATAGAGGGGAGTGGAGTGAAGGACATGATTGTTGTATATCAAAAACAGATATTCTGCTAAGCTAAACACAGTGCAAGTTTCACATAAATAGGTGGACTCAGACAGTTGTCAAGTGGTATCCAAGAGAATTGACTGCTCGGATGTCCTCCAATATGATGAGAAGATAAAATCATTAAGTAATGTAGGTTTTGGTTTCTATATTTAATGGCATATCAACTCTTTGTAGGTTATTTAATGCCAAAGCCATTCCCCGAGAAGAACAGTAGTGGTACTATTTAACCCATAGCTGGGAGGATAGGGGGGTTCATACCTTTCCCAAGGGTATTTGCCCGAAAGTGAACGTAATAGCGCGACTGGAGAATGAACTCGCTTACTATGATTCCGCAGTCCATCGCTTTAACCCTTACACCACAAGGACACCCCAAGTAATGTAGGCTAAGAGGAAGAAGAAGAGAATAGTCTAGAAACCGAACGAAAGAGCATTGTGGCCAGTGATGCAAAAAATATCAGAGTTGATAAAGGGATAATGAAACATTAACAGCTGTTGTGGCTTTACCAAGAAGATCCAATCAATTTTGTTCATTAATCGATTGTTTCTACAGCAAGCAGCATTCCTGTTTGAATAAAGTTAACTGACATCAACAATTACTGAACATTCAGTACAACCAACAATCTGACATTGTTAATACAGTTGTAAACTTGTTTTTTTCTAAATTATTCTAAATAACATTTTCTTCTAGCTTTGAATAAAAAGATAAAACATAATAAATAATAATAAAAAAATTTCTACATTATCAAAAGAAACAGTAGATAATGTTATAAAGATACAGTATAAAAATATAACTTGATACAATAAAATTAGTAGGTACTTAATAGTATCACACATAAATAAGTACACACCTAATAATGTTTTTATCAAGTTAATTTTCTTCTAAACCAAAGATACCAGGATTTATCATTCCTAGTGGAACATTATACAATCAAAATGGATATTATCAAGTATTACATTATCACCGATAAGTAATTACACCTCTAACGATTTTTTTGTAAAAGTTAATTTTCTTCTAAACCAAAGATACCAGGATTTTATTATTTCTAGTGGAGCATTATACAATCAAAATGGATATTATCAAGTATTACATTATCACCCATAAGTAAGTAAACCCCTAACAATTTTTTTGTAAAAGTTAATTTCCCTCTAAACCAAAGATTCCAGGATTTTATTATTTCTAGTGGAACATTATACAATCAAAATGGGTATTATCAAGTATTACATTATCACCCATAAGTAAGTACACCCCTAACAATTTTTTTGTAAAAGTTAATTTTCCTCTAAACCAAAGATACCAGGATCTATTATTTCTAGTAGTAAGTAATAAGTAAAGTTGGCGACTGTAGTCGATGGGGAGCCTTCTGGTCGCCATCGACTACAGTCGCCAACTAATAATAGTAATAAGTAAAGTTGGCGACTGTAGTCGATGGCGACCAGAAGGCTCCCAATAGCTACTACACCAAGGTGTAGGGGAGGACGCTACTCCTTTCCCTCGATTGCTCCACTTTACCCTTGATACGTACCTTATATTGCTGAGTGTTAAGCAAGGAGGTATCAAGTACCATTTTTAAAGTCTTTGGTATGGCACGACCTAGGATTGGCGAACACTCTACCCACTTGGCCAATATCAAGTATTACACTATAACCTATAAGTACACCCCGAACAATTTTTTTGTAAAAATTAATTTTCTTCTAAAGCAAAGATACCATGATTTATTATTTCTAGTAGAATATTATCATGATCTTACTCTCTTCAAGTTTTCCCCCATCCATGTCTCGGCACATATCCACCATCTAGTAGACATACTCTTTCATCACCTCGACTTCATCACTTTCCATTACTATACGGCTCCATGGTACATCTTTGGAATACATGAATTTAGTTTCCATGAGGTTTATCTTAAGACCGACAACTGAATTTCAGTTTGTTTTTTTTGTTCAGTTTGCGTGTTCAGCAACTGGTTAGTGTTTTCTCCAATGAGCACAATATCATCTACAAATCAAAGGTGATTAAATAGCTCACCGTCGACGTTAATACCACCATCCCATTCAATGTTCTAAGATATATAGTGAAGAGCTTTAGGGACAATATCATGTTAATGCAACCCTCACAGCAGACAATGGAAAGATACAAAAGAGAGACACTTTTGGAGAATCGTTAATTTTTTTGTCTAATATCAATGAAAAAAATTTTTTGCCTTAGTTTTGGCAAAAAAATTTTGTCTAAAGTTTATGAAAAAAAATTTTGTCAAAAGATTACGAAAAAAAAATTGTCCAAAGTTTAGGAAAAAAAAATTGTCTTTAAAGTTTATGAAACAAAAAGTTAAATCATAGCTTGTGTCATCTTAAAATTTTACTATTGAAATTTTTTTTTGTCTGAGTAATATTTATCTAAATATTTATAAAAAAAAAGATTATATATATATATATATATATATATATAGAGAGAGAGAGAGAGATATTGCGGGCGGGGGGACCTGCGAATGTGTATGTATTTCAAATTAGCAATCAGCTGTAATTTGATATCATCCTAAAAGGAAGGAAACATTAAAAAAAAGCATGGCCAATGGCTGAATTTCAATGAATTGAGATTTAATATCCTTGTACAGTAAAAATGTTTATGAAACAAAATCATTTGTTTAAAGTTTATGAAACAAAACTCTTAAAGTTTATGAAATAAAATGTCAAATCAGTGCTTGTTTCACTTTAACATTTTATTATTATTGAACTTTTTCTCTATCTGAGAGACACTTATGTAGATATTCATGATCAAGATAATATATATATATATATATATATATATATATATATATATATATATATGTGTGTGTGTGTGTGTGTGTGTGTGTATGTGTGTATTAATTGTCTGAATTTCTGCGACGAAATTTGATGATTTTTATCATCAAGTGTTTTCAGACTATTGTCTTCATCTTTATTGTTAAACTCGGTAACCTACATTGAACTTTGAACTACGTCCTTTATTGAATCCACATGGCTTGCCTGTTCTGATTCCGTTTGCCATAACCGGGTACAAGTGTTAAATATTCCTGTATTGTTACTCGCCTACAGTTAGGGTTGAACCTGCAACCTCCAGATGATTATCTCCTTAGAAGCTAAGGGGACCAACGCCTATAACCGTTATGCTATGTCTAAACTGTCCATCAGGACACATAGCATAACGGTTATAGGTGTTGGTTCCCTAAGTTTCTAAGAATTCAATAAAAGACGTAGTTGGAAGTTTGCATTCTCCAAAGCTCCAGCATCACTGAAATCTCACCATCAGATTGTTTAGTGTCATAAACAGGAGACTCATTGGGGGAGGGGGTCTTACCCCTCTGTGGAAGTGCAGTCGGTGTATTCTACAGCCTCAGCCGACTGGGCTATGCACAGAGTTAATGTCAAAACATTTTTATTTCAGATAATTCAGTTTAGCATAAGTACACAGTTTTGATGTCAAAACAGTTCTATTTTGAGCAATTCAGTTAAGCATAAATAATCCGTTTAAATGCAAAAAAACGGTAAAGTCAAGAAAGCACGGTTTAGTTCTATTCAAACTATGGATAGGACCCTTATCAGGTGCTACCACTCCGGGACAGAGTGGACCTGGGAGCGATGGCACTCTGCATTCCCAAAAGCTCCAGCATTACTGGAATCTCACCATCAGATTGTTTAGTGTCATATCCAGGACACTCATTGGGGTGGTATCTTACCCCTCTGCAGAGAAGCAGTCGGTGTATTCTACAATCCCAGCCGACTGGGTGACTGCTCCGTGGTCTATGGGGGCTAAAATTATCTTGGGATGAGAAAATTCCAACTGATATCCAGGGTGAATGGAATAAATTGTTTTTAGATCTCTCATCTTTTCATCATTTGAGATTTGTGCTGGATGAGCCCCACCCCCTGCTAAAACAATTATTTTCAATGACACTTCCCAATTAGCGTTTGGCTTTGGCGGAGGTAGCTCCGCTTGTTAAAAAAAACACTCCCGACTCTGGAACTATTGTCTATATTCCTATCGGTTAAATGTATTCCTAATATGTTAAGAACTCTTTCAGATAGTTGTATTAGTGATATTGTTATAGCTGTTGATGCTCTGGTGGTTTTGTTGATGAATAATATAAAGACTAACAATGTCTTCATTAAGAATAGACTTAAGGATATTAGTTGTCTAAATTTCTGAGACGAAGCTTGTTGATTTTTATCATTAAGTGTTTTCGGACTATTGTCTTCATCTATTGTCATTTCCACAACGTTTCGGCCGATATGTCCTCCGGCCTTCTTCAGGTGTTTGTCGAACTCGGAACTTCGAACTACGTCCTTTATTGAAACCATGGGGATCTGATTCCGTTTGCCATATTACTCGCCTGTAGTGAGGATTGAACCTGCAACCTTCAGATGATTGTCTTCTTAGAAGCTCAGGGAACCAATGCCTATAACCGTTATGCCATGTGTCCCGCTGGACAATTCAGAGTGAATTTTTGGGTATTATAAACTTAATGTTCTTACTTTTAGCTAGAATTACTACTATTATGTATGATTTTTTTTTACCTGTGCTCATATTCAGATTTCAGTTTTGGGGTTATTTTTTTTTTTTTTTTTATCTAGCCTTCTTGATTACCGGTTCCCATATTGTATTCAACTCTATACTTGGTCTACTTTGCAGGTCATTGTAGCCCAACATATGTGCTGATTCCTTAAGGCGTCTAATCCTAAAAACATGGGTTTGGAGATTAGTTATTTAAGATATGCGCAGAGTTTTGGTGGTCTCATTAGATGTGTTTGGAAAATTCGCGGACTCGATTTTGTGTCGAGGGAGAAATTTTATTGAGTGAGCTAATAAAAAGTTTGGGTGGTTTAGAAAAGAACACCCGGTATTCTAAGGGCGAAAGAAAGAAGATAAGAAAGAAGGGTACTCGTAAGCTGTTGAAAAGATGTGAGATAGACCGTTTGACGGTGGTCAAAAGTTGGAAAAAACGGGGAAACATGTATCTTGGTTTGATTACGAGCAATGCTTGGTTGTGGAAGGTTAAAATGTGTACATTAATTAATGACAGAGATTACGAATGAAGGAGATATAAAGGTAGAAGTAGTGAGTACAGACGTAGAAGGAAGTTGTAGGGGTTGTATGTAATTTGGTTATTTCAGTGGATTGCTCTCTAAATTATTCCCACCACAAATACAACACAAAACTTTACAATCGCGTGAAAGAAATGGAATAGAACACAACGAACATTAAACGATAAACAATTTAATATGCATAAAACAGAATATGAAAACAAATAAAATACATGATGTGTAAATGGCCTTTTGGAAGATAAAGTTTGACAAGAGGAGAATAAATTTGTTTAAAGATGTGTGTATGTTCATGTTAACGGAGTCCGTAAATAAGTCGTTCTTATTTACATTAAGTTCATAGCGGGTTTTATGATTGTGGCGACGGCATGTCGCGTTGATGAAAGAAAGTTTGTCGGGTTTTTCTTTTGAATGTGATTCGCGGCCATTTGAAAAGAGGTCATGAACTTTAGTTGAGGAAGGAAAGGAATTTGTTGGACGTAGTATCGGCTACTGCTTTACTGGCTTAGTGGCTTGTGTTCATCTGTGTGTAAGCTTGTGTTGGTCTGTGTGAATGGCTCCCTAACTCTGTGTTATTTATATCCTACAGGTGGATCAAAGAATCGTCCTAAAACTTTGGCGCGTAGACATTTATTGACCAATCAGATTTGTATTTTACTATTTTATTTTCGAGCCTAAATATTTTCTGTTAGTTGACTTCCGATCCTATTTTTCTAGAATGTTCTATTCTATGTTTTTAGCTGATTAGTTGAAAAATATAAAAATGTAACTTAAATGCTAATGCGGTTTTGATCCTAAATTTCTAGAATCTTTTTAAGTATGTTTCTGTTGCTTATTTTAAAACTAGAAAAAATGTGTATCCCATAAAGTGCAAAAGACATAATAAGCAATTGACCTGAGATTTAAAAAAATAAAAAAAATATGAAAATAAGAGAACAAATTTAAGACTTGTCTTGGCAGTTGGATAATTTCCTTCGGCCTCAGGGGGCCTTCCCCCCCAGGCTATTACCCCCTTCGGAGGGTTGATCGCCCGGCACCCCTAATAAGGGAAATGCCGACAGGGCCGTAGGCATTTTTGGGAAATGCCGGGCGCGTGTGGGCTACGGCCCTGCGACCGGACCAACCTAAAAAAAAGGCCTTGTGCCACACTTGCCCGTTAGGTGGGGCGAGCAACAAATACCGCAGTATTTTGGTGAACATCCATCATTTTATTTTGCGTGTTGAATAATTTGACTACCCCCCCAATAGGTTGATTCCACTTCGACTAGACCTCCAAACTTCGAACAAGCTATTTCAGCGTACGTGTAACCGGACGCAAATGGCAGGCAAAGCATTTGACATTCGGCTGATTTCCGAATTTCATGGCGTCTCATCCGACCACATGGTGTCAGAATGGTTGGAACAGGTGGAGCTGGTGTGGAGAATGCAGAGTATCTCTTCATTGCCATCGCTCCCAGGTCCACTCTGGCCCGGAATAGTAGCACCTGATAGGGCCCTATCTACGGGTTGAATAGAACTAACTGCATATTTATGCTAAACCGAATTGCTTAAATTAGAAGTGTTTGACTAAACTGAATAGCCTGAAATAGAATTTTTTTTGACAATTAAACTATACTTACATTTTAACTGCGTGCTTATGCTAAACTGAATTGTTTGAAATTGAACTGTTTTTAACATGGAAACTCTACTTACACTAAACTGAATTGTTTAATATAGAACTGTTTTTGACATTTAACTATGTGTTAACAAAATCTGTACTTATACTAAACTGAATTAGCTGAATTAGAACTGTTTGAATCAACTGAATAACTTGAAATAGAAATGTTTTTGACATATAAACTGTGTACTCATACTAAACTGAATTTCTTTAAATAGTTCTAATTACATAAAAATGGATTTGGCGTTAAATAACCTACAAAGGTTGATATGCCATAAAACCCAACCAACCAATAACAACTACGGAGGAGTATTCTCCCCTTAATTGTCACAGGCAGACAAAGGGACAGCGGGTCGAACACCCTGGAATTTTGAGACAGGATACCTCTCTTGGTAGTGGCAGCCTCGCTAGAAAAGATGCCTGAAAGCTGAATTTTATCAGACTGAAGGTCGTAAAGGTATTCCAAAACCTTTTCATAAGTAGAAGAATACTCAATGTGATTGCCATCTTCAATCATCAGAGTCCTGATAAGTCCGCTATTAGAATTACATGATCTAAGGGTAAAATTGCTTTCTCGTATAATTTTAACAGCTTTCTTATACAAAGACACTATATTATCAGCAAAGTTGTGCGTCTTAACCGAATCATCTACATAAAAATGATTTAAGAGCATATCAGTACAGGGATTAACACAATACTTCTGCACATGATGCTTGATAATAAAATTGAGGATAAAGGGACTGGCTACGAACCCAAAAATAAGGGCCCTGTAGCGAAAACACACTAACTTATCCTTTATATTAACAAAGAAGCCAAAACAATTGTCCCGCTCCCTATTTAAACCGATCACAAGAAAGGCCTTCCGGATATCTGCAAGTAAAACAAAACGATTGCATCTAAATTTCAATAAAAGACCCCACTTTCATTCTGGGATACATCATTGAGGGGCGGTCTGTCTCCCGTTCTCAGTGAACAATAAAACACTGGCCTAATTTTGGTAGTACAAACAGGATCCTTCTTTATGACAGGCCTCTGGGCGACCCATATGTATTTATTAAAATTATCAGGGGATACATCTATCCTCTCGGTAATGCTTTCAGATTCCTGATCAAGAAACACCTTACAGTAATCATAAATTCTACTTCTCAAGTTTGATCACAACATGATCTAAAACATTCAACACCATCTGGTGGTTAGAAGGGACTTCAACTAACTTATCTTCATTCCAAGGAAGATCAACAAAATAATATCTCTCCCTAAAGGTTATTGAGCAATGGAAAGAATCTATCTTATCAAGGTCATAATCAGTGACTGAGTCTTCCTTAATCTCCTTAGTCTCTAAGCTGAAGATCTTTTCTACAGTCCTTTCCATAGAGGGCTTCGCAAAGCAGTCTAATTAAGGGGTCCAGATAATTTGACTTAGGGTCCAACACAAAATATATATAGGTAACTGGGCAATCAGAATACTGAGAGATGACCCAAGAATAGTTCATACCACAAATCTGAGGATCAACTCTAGATTTTCGAACAGGTAGGAAATCTTCGATGTTGCCGAAAGGAACAAGTCCCTGGGCCAATTCGAAAGGTGCACCGTTCATGAAACGAGTCAGCTTCATAGGTGCTAGGTACTTTAATAAATCTACACCTGAAAGAACGTTCACTGATACAGTGTCTTCATGAAGACTCGAAAAATCTACAACCAACTTACAGCCACTAGCCTGCATATTAAACACAGCGTTACTAAGCTCCTTAAACTTAAAAGTGAGATCCATTTCCTTATCCACCAGGAAAGGAATGGGGGAGAGACAATCCGTCAATTTCACCAACAATTTCAATTCCTGTAAAAGCTTCCGAACAGACCCCAAGAAAGTTTTCATCACAAATTCTCGGGTAGGTAATTTATTAACCCTACAATTTAGGATGTCTAGCAAGGAATCCGCTAAATAAGAGCGTTCACTACCTTAGTCGATAAGGGCATTAAACCTGTATTCGACTCCATATACAAAAACAACCTCCATTATAGACAACAACAAATTGCTACCGTTAATATCACGGTAACAATTATTGGTGTCTAAAGTAGACTTATCTAGACCGGGAGACATAGCACCGGCATGGCAACAGCTCAATCTGAGGAGTCCTTTTTTTACCAAGGCAGTAGACCTCCGAATTATGAGGGTTAGTGCACAGCAAACACAGCCCCAGTAACATTAAAACACAAGTAATTTAGACGACGCAGACAAAAAGAAATTTAACAATAACGGGAATGTTAAACAGATATTCTTTTATAATATAAACAAACGATGGTTGTTGGTTGGTTGGTTTGTTGGTTTTATGGCATATCAACCTTTGTAGGTTATCTAACGCCAAATCCATTTTTATGTAAATAATCTGTTCTATTGAAAACAGTTCAGTTTAGCATAAGTACACAGTTTAATTGTCAAAAACATTTCCATTTCAAACTATTCAAGCAGTTATATGTAATAATTCAGTTAAGTGTAAATACAGTTTTAATGTCGAAAAACAGTTCTATTTGAAATAATTCAGTTAAGCATAAGCACGCAGTTTAAGTGTAAGTATGGTTTAATTGTCAAAAACATTTCTATTTCAAGCTATTCAGTTTACTCAATTCATTTTAGCATAAGTATGCTGTTAGTTCTATTTAACCAATAGATAGGGTCCTATCAGGTGCTACCACTCCGGGCCAGAGTGGACCTGGGAGCGATGGCAATGAAGGGGTACTCCGCATTCCCCAAAGCTCCAGCACTGCTGGAACCTCCCCATCAGATTGTTTAGTGTCATATCCAGGACACTTGTTAGGGGGGGTCTTACCCCTGTGCAGAGGTGCAGTCAGTGTATTCTACTGCCCCAGCTGACTGGGCAAATAAACAAACGAAGAAAAATAATAATATAAAGTTGAAAAAAATGTTCGACTATTGTTTGTGAGTTATTTCTGTGTATGTGGTGTGTGTCTAATATAATATAATATGAATGTCAGTGTGTGTTGTTTAAACACGTTTACGTATGTGTGTTCATTGCTAATGTAATATATTCTAGATAGGACCAAGATATGAATATGTGAAATATATATAGGGAATCCGAAAAACACGAAACACTTACGACTCTCTTTTTCGGTTCAGGTACGAAACTTTTATTTACCTTTTTGAGTTTAAGGTTTTTCGACATGAGGAGAGAGAGAGAGAGAGAGGGAAACAATTTCTTACTATGCTGACTGTTTGTACATCGTCAGCTCTCGACTCACTGACTCAACAAACGCGCAGCATATTTCGTAGACCCCCTAAAAATCGACTACCTTCCTCTAGACTCGAATCTCAACTATCTGTTTTTTTCAAATTCCAACATCCTCAGCCCATCGCTTCCGGGCATGACGTCATTCAAACCCCCGCTCCTATTTCCTATCTGGGGTTTTTATTGTGACATCTGTGATTGTCACATCCGCCCCTCACGCATGTGAACACCTGCACTCAATGTGCGCACTTAACTAATCCATGCACTAAGCCGAAAGGTTCTCAGCCTAACTAAACCGAAAGGTAAGATATACAAAACGAAAAATGATAATGTAAAAGAAATCCCTCCGCAATTATATAACACCAAGACAAGGGGTTACAAGGCAACAGTTCTTATGTATATGGGTGTATATGTATGTTTTGTGTAGAATAATGTGCCGATAACGACCCGTGTGGTTTGAACATGGATCTCTAGCCAACAAACACAACTGCTGAAATGGATTGTGCTAGCCTATCTGTAAAAGTATTTTTTTAAAAACTGAAACATACTTTTCCGTACACATCATACATTCTTCTATAAATTTTACCAGGTTTGCATATCTTGGCCTGGTACACTCTGTTTGGTTTCCTACCATTTTGAATAGCCTCAAAACTAAAATTTCTGTGACAATGAAATAATTTTTACATTAAAGATATTCCAAACAATGCTATTTTCTGTGAATTAAATTACCATGACCGGAAAATCCGGTGAACACTTACGCACGACAACACTGGACAGCTGTTTCGATCTCATGAGCAGTGTATACCGTGATCTCCACCACGACAACAGAGTGCAGAGCCGAAACTCTACAACTGAGCCAACAGTCCATATCGCACAGAAATGACGTCAGATTAACTAGTCATGGTAACTGCACATTGTGCGTAGGTGTTTGCCAGATTTTCTGGTCATGGTAATTCAATTCACAATATAATTCCTCTACTTAAAAAAGAAAAATATACATCAATGCTGTTTACATTCATGGAAAAAAATAGGAAGAAAAAGTATTATTGAACTCTAAAAAAATCCCCCTATTTATTGAATGACTCGGTTACATGATATCAAGTATTTCTATTAAATACAAATAATTTTTAAACATTTATTTAACTCATATGGAACCTTAACAGGTATTACCAGTCTAGGTCAGAGTTAACCAGACGTTTTTATCGTAATGAATGGATGCTCAGATACAGTTTCATGTCATACCCAGGCTACCACCATTTGGTGGTATTGCGTTTATTCTAAGGCTAACAGTAACAAATAAATGAATTAATATTTCCTTTGTTTCTAACAATTTATTAACCAACACGTGAAACAATTAATAACAATATACAGTCCTTCCTGTGTATAAAGTTGAGTTTATGTGACTTACCAGCGCACTGAAGAAGATACTGGTATCTTAGGGTTGTCTTTCTGAGAGCTTTTAATGTCCCCACCTCACAGAACGTTTGGTGGAATCTGTCTGACTGGATTTTGTATTTTTGCGCCAAGACTTTTGGGCTCATCACATGATTAGTAGATCCAATCATAAAGAGCCACTCCCTCGCTCCATACACAAGAATTACCGTTTTACTGACCCAACGGCGGAGGGGGGGGTCTTAACCTCTCTGTAAGGGATACAGTCAGTGTATTCTGAGTTCTGCCAATGGGCGGGGATCTGATTGACATCAAATGGCTGAATGATTAGTGATGAATAAACATTGATCAGCTGATTTGCAATCGATATTGCCAGGGACAATATCAAATGGCACTCACCCAGTTTTATGTCGTGAATGACGTCAATCCAATTTTTTATTTGTTTATAAGAAAAGATTAGTCAGATGTAGGTTTTAGTTGAAATTGTATGCGCCCGAGGTCGATTACACAAAGAAAAAAGAAAAATAAATTCCAGAATATATATATATATATATATGCTTTTATTTCCTCTTCAGGTTTATCCACATGGAGGTGGTCGTAGAGGGTGATACTATATTTGTTATCGAGATTCATTTTTTATTGAAATAAATTCAGTAACAAACATGTAACAGTGTTATATGCAACAAGCAAAAGACACATTGAAATGAATAAAAATGTATATTTTGAAAGGTTGAATCAATATAAATTTTCTTTTTGTATTTGTCTTTAAATGTCTTGTCTTTGTTCTGTGTTGAGAAAAGCATTCAAATTTGTCAAGCTTTGAATTTCATGGAACGAAAATCATAATTTCCAAAGATGCATTGGGCCTCGTCGGCATTCTCCGACAGAAGGGCGCCTCAGTCTCCAGGCGATAAACCTAGCCCCTCTAAGGAGAGTTAGAGCCTGAGGAGACGGCCCATGAGGCTCGAGGAGCGCTGGCCTTAACGGGCGGGACATGAATACCGGGATCCATGTCAGGTGGCCCAGACTGACTGCCACCAAAGCCAATTGAAGTGTGTCCCAGTCCAGCGAAGCGCAAACTGGGTTCTGGGCTAATTGTTTGTTATGTGCCCCATCAAACAGGAGAGTATGGTACGAGGCCTTTTTTAATCATCCGATCGGTTCTGGTCGATGTCTGGTTTTACTATTGGTCTCTTACGCCTTATTCGTTCTCTGTCAGGGAAAAGGGGAAGTTATTCTCTGCTGTTCTAAACTGATTTTTGGTATCAGCTGAAAGACTATTTTAGTATGATGAAATATCGTAATTTTTTTATCATGGAACCATTAAACACTCTTTCAGATAGTATAGACACTGTAGTGATAAAGATGGTAGTTGAAATACTTGGGCACAGTGTTATATAATAGATTGGTGAACTGACAAGTGATGTTGTATTTGAATAAGTCTTAACCATTAAAACATCATGCAGTGTGGAAAATATTGTGAGTCATTGGATTTGAATGATATATGGTGAAAGCACGTCTCTCACTGATTGCTTGATCACATGATTCTGGAAATTTAGAACTTAGAAACAAGTTAGTGTCAATTAGCGAGTAGTACTCAAATGGAGTGGTTACTTTGCTCACCAATTTCCAGTAGTCAAAACGGGTAAATTGTTGCCAAATAAGAAATAAAATATGTGCACACAAAAATGTGATCTTGTCATTAGTCTCACCGACGTGGACGACATGAAGCACAAAGGAAGTGACAGTAAACAAGAATAACAAAGATGGTGGCTGATAGAAAAACAACGAAAAAAATGAGTGAGTAGCTGGGTACTAAATGATTGTAAGTTGATCGAAGATAGAGGTTAAGAAATAATAATGTAATGTATACAAAATAAAACCCAATGTGAGTATTTAACAGTTGGTCAGTTTTCTCGTTGGTTTGTGTTTACGGCCAACAGCTAATTCTTCTGCAAATTGCTACTGTTGCTGGTGATTCACTACTGCTTATTACCCTAGACTGGTCGCTAAACCAAGGCAAAAGAACTCAGCCAGCCCTATAAATCTCGTCTATATTCTCCACAAAAATTTCACATTCTCTCCACAATTTATTTTATGATTCACAAAAACTCTCATGGAATTCAGTCTTTTTGGTAAGGCTTAGAATACACTGATATGTCCCCTGCAGAAGGTTTGGTTTCTTTGTTTAATGGCATATCAACTCTTTTTAGGTTATTTAATGCCAAAGCCATTCTCCTAGAAGAACAGTAGTGGTACTATTTAACCCCTAGCTGGGAGGATAAGGGGGTTCATATCTTTCCCAAGGGTATTTGCCCGAAATTGAACGTAATAGCGCGACTAGAGTACGAACTCGTGTACTACGATTCCGCAGTCCATCGCTTTAACCATTACACCACGAGGACACCCCCCCCCCCCCGCAGAAGGGTATGACACTAAACTGTATCTGATGGTGAGGTTTATGGGGTATATAGAAGGTTTGTCATGGTTGTGGTTAATTGTTGGTATTGTTGAGAAATTCTGAGGTTTGTGAACTGACTCTTTTCTTCTTCTTCTTCTTCTTCTTCTTCTTCTTCTTCTTCTTCTTCTTCTTCTTCTTCTTCTTCTTCTTCTTCTTCTTCTTCTTCCATTCACTTGTTACCAACATTTTATCTTTTCTATTGTAACATTATACAAAATGAATATTATTAGGTATTATCTATCACCCAACTCTTCAAGATTGAAATAAACAAAAAATGTTTAATTTTACAAATATAAGTACAACTCATATAATTATGCAATTTAATTTTTGGTTATATTTTCAATGTTGCAGAATTTTGCCATAAATAATACCAAATGATATCCATGTTTATTGTCTAATGTTCTACTAGAAGGGATAAAATTCTAATATTTTTGGTTTTAAAGAAAATGTACATTTTTTTTTTTAAGATAGTCCTTATTTGAGATATTCTGTATGCCTTTTTGTATATTTAAAACTAAGAAAATGTTTATCTTAGTAACTTGGAAATTCCTTGAAAGTTTCTGCATTTTTAATGTATCTATAACAATGATATAAGTATTTTGAAATATGAGGTTTGTAAACTGACACCTTTTCTTCGTTTTGCCCCATTCACTTGTTACCTTCTTTTGTCTGTCAAAGCTACAAAAGAAATTAAGGACAAGGAAAAAAACCCATAGATACCTTAAAAACTCAAACATCATTTTGGAGGTTTACAATTACTCCGTGGTTTGGAACGTTTTCCTGAACTAGTAGAAATAGTTGCGATTCCCAAATCAGGCATTTTAAGAATATAAGGAATTATCTTTTGTAAATTATAAGTTGAGGTTCATAAGGTATCACACTGCTGCCAGCAGAGAAAAAAAACGGTCCGTCTAATCGGGATGGTAAATGCTTACTGAGGAAGAATTTCTCTTAGACGGTAAGCGCCAATTTCGTTTCCAGTCAGAGGCCTCCAGGGAAACGCTTACTTCTTACATTTATTTTTTAATTTCTTTTAATTTCTTTTTAATCCCCACAGGCTCCAATTCTCGAGATTTGGGAAGTGTGGAGTACTGCTTCATTACCATTACTCCCACGTCCACTCTAACCCGGAGTTGTAGTATGTTAAAGCCCCATGTTTGGGTCAAATAGATATACTTGAAAATTACTTGTATTAGATAGGAATAAGTTAGTAAAGTAAAATTGGCGACCGTAGTCGAGTGCGTAGTAGTAGCAATTGAAAAGGGAGCCTTTTCAATATCTACTACACCGAGATGTAGGAGAGGGCGCTACTCCTTTACCTGGATTGCTTCACTTTATCCTCGATACATACCTTATATTGCTGAGTGTTAAGCAAGGAGGTATCAAGTACCATTTTTAAAGTCTTTGGTATGATGCGACCTGGGATTGAACCCAAGTCTCCCAGACCATTGGTGAACTGTGTAAATTGTTTGCATTAAGAACTGTTACTTGAAGCTCTAATTGTTTACTAAAGATTATTCATATTTACCAACCCCTCCACTCTGGCAGGATATGACACAAGGTCAATTTTTAAGCGGAGTTTAACAGGTTTGAATTCAGAGTTTTCCTTCTCCTAGACTAGTTGCCTCACCAAGGCTGAAGAACCCAGTCTGCCCTACTATTTACCCATAGCTGGAGGGAGAATAATTGGATTAATACCTTTCCCAAGGGTATTAGTGCTATGTGAAATGCCATCAGTCTCGTCCAGGATTTGAACTCGTGTCGCCGTGTCCATTTCCTATGACGATAACCATTAAACCACAGGCACCTCCTCTCAGGAAGGATCTGACACAAGGTCAATTTTTAAGCGGAGTTTTACAGGTTTGAATTTAACAGTTTTCCTTCTCCTAGACTAGTTGCCTCACCAAGGATTTGAACTCGTGTCGCCGTGTCCATTTCCAACGACGATAAGCATTACATCACGAGCACCTCCTAAACTAAAGATTATTATTAGTAGCTATTTGAAACCATTTGACTACGCGCAAAAAATGATGATTATAAACAAAATAAAAGTTATATTTTAAAAAATACAATAGAATGTTGAAAATATAAATGGTTTTGATTAAAATAAATTATTTACTAATGAATCATATTTAAGAATAAAGAGTTGATATGCTATTAGATAAATAAACCAAACCAAACCAAACTAATTTTTTTTACACTCTGGCGATATTTATTTTGGTGTCAATCTATCCGTAAAAATAGATTAAGTGTTGCAGAGCTGATAAGCATGTCGGCCCCACAAATGAATTAAGTTTAATGCGTGCGAGTAGTGACAGCCAAAGACAATGAAGTAAAACAAAGGTGAGATAACAGATACAACAAAAGTGACGATTTATTGTCGGAATTACAAACGTGTATGTAAAGTCCGTGGCGGTTGTATGTGGTCTTCAGCTAGATGGGTGATGTCGTAGTTGTGCGCAGCTGAATGTTCGACGAGGGTAGATGGCGTAGGTCGAGTCGTGGAGATACAGCTAGATGTTTGATGCAGGTAAGCTGAGATCGGTCGGGTCGTTGAATGCAGCTGGACGATCGTTGCGGGAAGCTGAGGTCGGTCGAGTCATTGAATGCAGCTGGATGATCGTTGTGGGTAGCTGAGGTCGGTCGAGTTGTTGAAATCGATGTCCCGGTTTTTGACAGTACGTTGGGTTAACCGGGGGGGTGTCGATTTGGTTGCTAGCCCGTACTGCGAGTCGTGAGTGAGCCAGATGTTGCAATGCTAGGGCAGTCCGTAACAGCGAGTCGTTACGTGGGCTAGATGTTGCATTGCTGGAGCGTCGAGGTCGAAATCGGTGTTGGCAGCTTGGTCGTGTTGAGTCGAGCGGGTTGGTGACTAAGACTGAGCTGTGTCTTAGTACTAAGGACCAAGTGAACGGACGAGGAAACCGTGGCTAAAGTTTTGCCAGGCCTTAACACATACGAAGTCGATCGAGCGGATCGGTGAAGCTAGGATTTTGTCGTGCCCCTAGCTATGCGGGCGTATCGTTTACGGTAGCTATGGCTTTGCCGTGACAAAGCCGTGCGGGCGTATCTTTAACGGTAGCTATGACTTTGTCGTGCCCCATAGCTGTGCGGGCGTATCGTTGACGGTAGCTACGGCTTTGTCGTGCCAAATAGCTGCGTGGGCGTATCGTTGACGGTAGCTATGGCTTTGTTGTGTCCCACAGCTGTGCGGGCGTATCATCGACGATTGCTATGGCTGTGTCGCGCCAAAGCTGTGCGGGCGTATCGGACGGTAGGTAAAGCTGTTTCACGCCAAAGCTGTGCGGACGGTAGCTAAGGCTGTGTCGCGCTAAAGCTGTGCGGACGTATCGAGACGATAGATAAGGCTGTCTCACACCAAATCTGTGCGAGCGTATCGGACAGTAGCTTAGGCTGTGTCGCGCCAAAACTGTGCGGACGTATAGAGGCGATACCTAAGGTTTTGCGCGCCGAAGCTCTGCACTGTCGAGCGAACAGGCCAGGAGGCCGAGGCTATGATTGGCGTTATATTAGCGTCAAAACCCCGAAGGCCGATTAAGGTGAGGATAAAGGGGAGGGGAAGGTCGGGAATGAGCCGAGACTCGAACCCTGCGTGCAATGTGAGCCTGATGAGGCAAGCAGTTTCACGAACCCAAATGTGGATCCGGGTACGTATGCCGGGTTATGGCTTGAACTAGACAGCAAGGTCTAGTGCCATACATAGGTTTCGAGAAAGTCCACGGGGACCTCTGTTTATTTGTCGCTGCCTCCCACTAGAGACGGCTTGACACATGGTCAAAAGCCCGAAGGCCGATTAAAGTGGGGATAAAGGGGAGGGGAAGGTCGGGAACGAGTCGAGACTCGAACCCTGCTGGTATATGCTGCTCATCGGCTCACTTGGTGCAATGTGAGCCTGATGAGGCAAGCAGTTTCACGAACCCAAATGTAGGATTATGCCGGGTTATGGCTTGAACTAGACAGCAAGGTCTAGTGCCATACATAGGTTTCGAGAAAGTCTGTGGGGACCTCTGTTATTTATCGTTGCGTCCCACCAACGCACAAATATGGCACAGGGCCGTTTTAAGGTGGGTCCGGTCGCAGGGCCGAAGTCCACTCGCGTCCGGCAAGGTCAAAAATACCTTCGGCCCCGTCGGCAATAACCCCTCTCCCGAAGGGGGTAAAAGCCTGGGGGGATGGCCCCCTGAGGCCAGAGGAAATCTCCAGTGCCGAGGCATACCCAGCAGAACCGCCCAAAGGTAAGACGGCCTACCGAATGCAACCCAACAACTGGAGAGGAAAGGTCCCAAACACCCTAAAAAAGAGCAGGGACCCCTGAATTTTTCGCCGACGAAGCCTTTTTCATATGAAAGAAAGGGAACACTACCTCTGCTGCGCCACATAAATAGAAAGTTCTTCTATGAAAAATGGACGTAGAAAATAAGTACTTCTTTAGGCTAGCGAAGAGTATTACTTCCATTTTTATAGAATTATTTCTAGCAGAAGTGTTTTGCAAATGTTGATAAATGTTAATTTATCTCTTTCTTAGCTGTAACGGCCGGTTAGAGTCGAAAAAGGGCTTTGTCATTTCCGGCCGTACCCGGATGTAATTTTTCTTGGGCGAATGAGTAATCCGATTTGTTTACGTTTGTAGTTTTAAAATTGTTTTATCTCTCACTAAAAATAGATTATGTTTTAAAATTGTTTTATCATTTCTCCTTTGTTTACGTTTGTAGTTTTAAAATTGTTTTATCTCTCACTAAAAATAGATTATGTTTTAAAATTGTTTTATCATTTCTCCTTTGATCTTAAACACGAGATAACAAAACGGAGTAATAGAAACTAGTAATTCTCAAAATGTTATGATTATCAATGCAACAGGCATTTGGAATTCGGAAAGAAAACTCTTAAATTCAAACTGGTTTTAATCTGCTTAAAAATTGACCTTGTGTCACATCCTGTTCCTGAGGGAGGGTTTGGATAAAATCATACAGCCACGGCAACTACCAGTTTTCTGCACAATCCTGTCCAGGCCAGTGATGAGATCCAGATCCATAATCTTGTTAGTATGATCGATGACGTATGTTGGTTGGTTGTTTTATGGCATATCAACCTTTGTAGGTTATCTAACGCCAAATCCATTTTTATGTAAATAGTCAGTTCTATTTCAAACAATTAAGTTTAGCATGAGTACACAGTTTAATTGTCAAAAACATTTGTATTTCAAGCTATTCAGTTCAGTCAATTCTAATTCAGCTAATTCAGTTTAGTATAAGTATAGATTTTGTTTACACACAGTTGAATGTCAAACTGTCCGATATTAAACAATTCAGTTTAGTGTAAGTATGTAACATATTGACCTTCGACCCAGCCGTCAATCAAAGAACAGGTGCATCCGGTCAAAGATATCAGGGTATAACCTTGACTGTGGACGGATTGAATTGGATGCAGATGTGACGCCCACAAGAAGCAGGTGGGTGTCAAACAATTATATAACCTGGTGCGACAGACAGGTTCAGTTAGTTGGAGTCAGAGTTGGAGATCAGATGCTGTAGAGAGAATCAGTACCTAGCAAAGGGCTATGGGCCCCCGATTGAGCAGCCCAACAGAACGAGAAATAAGTGCAGCTAAATACAAAGGAACTGGGGGTCAATATGTTGCAGTTTGTTCAGTCTCCAACTCACCTCTCACACATAACCCTTTCGCAACCATTTCGAAAAAAGTGTGAGAGGTATATTTTTCTAAAAGAGTGTGTTCGTTCGTCATTATTATTGATTTTGCTTCCGCATGTATATGTATTATGTGGCTATACAATAAGAAGAGTTTCAATGTGGAAAACAGTTCCATTTCAAACAATTTAGCTGAGCATAAGTATACGTGGCGCAGCGGATAGAGGCGTTGAGTTTCTACGGTTCCATGTGAGCATTGTCAGAAGATAGCGGTTTCAAATCCTACCCAAGCCGGCCAGAGGTTTACTTGGTCAAAAACGTGGTGCGATAGACAACAACTATGGAAGGCAGTAATTACTGGGGATACGGTTACAAGACTCATCATTCCTATCCGAGGTCGCGGTAAATCACCTGAAGATGGCCAGAGGTGAAATTTGGCCAAAACGTAGTGAAAGAAGAAACAACACACACAAAAAAAAAAAAAAACTACCAAGATGAGGAGAAAAAGTCCGCAATAAATAAAAATTAATTCTCAGATTAAGAAGCCTCATCTCAAAATGATTCCAATTAAAAGACAAGTACATAAGTACACAGCTTAATTGTCAAAAACACTTCTATTTCAAGCTATTCTCGATGACGTATGTATTAATATCAAAATAAAATGAAAAATTTCAAATGAAGAAAAAGTTATAAATGGAATAATTGAATCATACAAAAATATCCACACCAACAAATAGCTGGAAATACTGAAACTGACTGATCCGGATCTCTTTGGTCAGAGTGGAAATCTTTGCTAATAATCTGATTTTTAAGTTTATGCATTATAAATCTGTACGTTACTATAGATGGTTAGTTTGTTTGTTTGGTTTCATGGCATATCAACCTTTGTATGTTATTTAACGCCAAATCCATTTTTATGTAAATAATCTGTTCTAATGAAAACAGTTCAATTTAGCATAAGTACACAGTTTAATTGTCAAAAACATTTCCATTTCAAACTATTCAAGCAGTTATATGTAATAATTCAGTTAAGTTTAAATACAGTCTTAATGTCGAAAAACAGTTCTATTTGAAATAATTCAGTTAAGCATAAGCACGCAGTTTAAATGTAAGTACGGTTTAATTGTCAAAAACGTTTCTATTTCAAGCTATTCCGTTTACTCAATTAATTTTAGCATAAGTATGCTGTTAGTTCTATTTAACCCATAGATAGGGCCCTATCAGGTGCTACCACGCCGGGCCAGAGTGGACCTGGGAGCGATGGCAATGAAGGGTTACTCCGCATTCCCCAAAGCTCCGGCACTGCTGGAACCTCACCATCAGATTATTTAGTGTTATATCCAGGACACTCGTTAGGGGGGTTCTTACCCCTTTGCAGAGGTGCAGTCAGTGTATTCTACAGCCCCAGCTGACTGGGCAAGTTACTATAGAAGTTGGTGTGATAGTATATCGACTTAGCTACAGGGGCCGGGACATATTTGCGTATATATTTTGTACAGGCACCACTAATCCAACCCGAGCATAACTGTAGTAGGTCAAATAAAAATGGAGAAAGAACATCAGTTTTATTATCATACATTTGGGGGTGCCCGTGGTGTAATTGTTATCGTCGTAGGAAATGAACACGGCGACACGAGTTCAAATCCTGGACCTGACTGATTGCATTTCACATAGCACTAATACCCTTGGGAAAGGTATGAATCCAATTATTCTCCCTCCAGCTATGGGTAAATAGTGGGACAGACTAGGTTGTTCAGCCTTGGTTAGGCAACTAGTCTAGGAGAAGGAAAACTCTGAATTCAAGCCTGTTAAACTCCGCTTAAAATTGACCTTGTGTCATATCCTGCCCGAGCGGAGGGGTTGGTAAATAGGATTATCATACATTTGTAGCAGAAGGAATTACGCCTCTTTGTTTGGCGCGTAATTTAATTCGACCGTTAGGGTCGTCGCATAATTTTACCCAATCAGGATGACTTATCCTATTCACCCCGGACCATCTTTCCAGGCAGCACAAACTGGAGAAAAGCCGTCAAATATTCTCTTTGGCTGAACAACTTCGTTCAGTGCAGATGTCTCACTTTCTGCACTTCAATAGCAGCAGCAGCATCACTACCACCACGAGGGAAACTATCTAATTTATGGACCCCTTGCGTCTATTTCTCTTAGACCAAGTGTTCTCAGTTGAATATGAATTAGATAAATTCAATACGCCACACACAGGAACAACTTTACGTCAACCCCAAAATTGGCTATGTCGACTGCGATGCAGAATTCCGCTCCGACACCTAGCGTCTTCACCTCTGGGCAACATTTTCTGGAGATATTCACGCTTCTTCCCGAAACAACCAGAACCACAAACTCACGGTGACTTCAACGTTTCTCTCCTCAAAAAGCAAACACGACTTTTGCTACACTATGGCGAAAATATCTCCTTCGCACGTCCAACAACACGCGCTGCTTTTTCCACTCTCTCATAACTTCAAATCCTTCCCTTACTTCTTTCCTTCCTACGAGACTTGCAGCATAAATGTAAACTCTTTATTCCATGCTGCCATTAAAAATCTTCATGTAAAAGCTAACGGCATCTTCTTCATCCTCCTTTATTAACAACAACAATTAGCGAGGGAATAACACACACACGCAAGAATACATTTTTTCGCCAAAAACAAAAACAAACATTCGCCTCGCTAAACCTTTTAGGGCTAAGAGACATACAGTCTCGTGATATTTTTATGCCCATGGAGAGAAGCGACATCAAGTCTGAAAACCTAGCAGTCGCTTTGTTTTTTAGATAAGGGGTTAAGGGAATTTCGCCAGCCGTCTACTTAGCGAAAGTGAAAACTCCACATACCATCATTTTGCGAAGTTTCACACAGATCCCTCCTCTGTTAATATATATTCAAGCTCTTTGTTTTCGCCTTTTTCTTCCATTGTGGACCCGAATCGGACTCTTGCACTTCGATCTAAACCTGCCGCACAACATGAGTGAGATTATGTAGACAAAGATGCCTGGGTGCGGACGGAATTCCCACACTGTTACAATGAATGAAATTAAAATTTACGTCACTGCTTTTTGATTTTAATTTTTTGTTACTTTTCTTTCCTTTTAGAAATCTCTATTTCTATTCTTATTATTAATCTTCTTTTTTTCTCTCAAGCTATCACATAACCTATAATAAAATAGGATATTTTAGAATTCAGTATTTTTATAAAATATGTAGGGAATTTTATTAACCCCGAAAAGCCTGGTTTATTCCTACGTTTTGTAAAAGAATAAACCTTACTTCAACAGCAGTGGGGAGATGGGTGGCTGATTTTGAAAAAAGGAGACGAACGACTTTTAGTGAAACAAAATTTATATACAACAAACAACAAACAGGGTTTTACACCAAATGGTACAAACAACGAATACGTAAGAGTTCAAAAAAGAGTTCAATGTTCTGATAGGTGGTAGGCGTATAAGAGTAAGCTTAGGTAAGGTTTTGTAAGGTTTGTTATAAGGTGTAAGGTGAAGTTTTGCAGATAAAATGCCTGCTGGAACTTAGCTGTGATCTTGGTTCCTTTTAACTCAGCACGTGCGTTCGTCACTCTTGGCTCCTGGGTATTGAAGGTACCAAATATGTTTGCCGTCAAGGGCTGCTATGAATGGACCTGTTGCTAACAGTGGTGGGAGTGGAAAAAAGAGGAAGAATCTTCAGTTGGATCTCTTTTTATAGTGGACACCACGTGACGCCAAAGGAGCTGCTGATATTCGGTGAAACAGGATCACCAGTTCCTTAACAAATTTCCACAAATAATTCATTTGAAATATAATTGTTTTTAAATTTTTTGCGGGGGCGAGGAGAGTTGAAGATATGATTAATATATCGTCAACAGCGGATCTTTTCTGTCAGAACCAGATAATTCATATAAAAGACTTATATATTTTGAAGCGTTCATATGTAAACAACACATAACTAGTGGCCATCACACCCAATCAGACATTCTGCTAGGTGCATGATATCTGGCAACTTAGACAGCATCATTCAGTGATTTTTGCTCTTCTAGTAAGGTCACCTTCTTGTGGACATCTATGCTTTTATTCCCACTGCTAAAATTGTATTCACCTCCTCCGGGGATCTATATCGACCACTTTGAGAGGCTCTGATCTAAAATAATCTTAAGATATCTGGGGTATCATCTAAAATATTTCTAAGATATCTGAAGTTCTAAATTAAATCATATGAAGATTTTGTAGTGTTATTTTTTGTTTCGTTTTTTCGTTTGTTTGTTTCGTTGGTGTGGTTGGTCGTTAAATTTGGGTGTAGCGTATCTGACTCCATTGTTTCTTCTTCTAACCCCATTTAAATTGTTGACGTCTTTGTCGGTGTGAAGAGAAATTAAGGAAGGAAGGAAAAGGGTGAAGATACCTTTTAAATTTCAATTTTATTTTATGGTTTAAATGACTATTCTGTGGCGTGGAAAGTTTTCCTAAACCAGTAAAAATATGTCATATTTTCCAGAAAAGATTTAGCCGGAGGTTTAGTTTGTTTTAAGCGAGAGTAAGTTTGTAAAGTGCGTGTGTATTTACGTTGAGTTGTTCCCTCGCTAAGTTTGTAAGGCAGTCGCCAAAGCTTGTTAGGTATATAAAGGAGAAGGTTCAAGATGTCGAAGTCGAAACGATTTTAGGAATAGTTTTTATTTGCAGCATGGAATATTTTGTTTGTGTTTGTGCTGCAAGTCTCGTAGGAAGGTTGTGAGTAAAGAGACGAAATGGAGTTATGAAAAAGTTGAGAAGGCAGCGTGTATCATCGGACGTGCGAGGGATTGTGTTCGCCGTAGTTTAGCGAAAGTCTTGTTTGCCGTTGGAGGAAATAAACTTTGGAGTCACCGTTAGTTTTGTGTGTCTGGTGGATTTTGGGGAGAGGCGTGCGTTGTCTCCATTAAAGTGGCCCAGAGATGAATTGAGAGCTAGGTGTCGAGAGCGGAATAAAGGCATCACATCGACATAGCCAATTTTGGGGGTGACATAATGTTGTTCCTGTGATGGCGTATTGAATGCATCTAATTCGTATTCAACTGGGATTCCTTGGTCTGACATTGGCGCAAGAAATCCATAAATTAGATAGGTTCCCACATGTGTTCATGAAGAACGGCCAGTGGGACGTCTGCACTGGACGGCGTTGTTCAGCCAAAGAGACTGTGTTTGGCAGCTTACCCAATTTCTGCTGCCCGGGAAAGAGATACGGGATTAATAGGATAGGTCATCCTGATTGGGTGAAATTATGCGTCCAATTAAATTGTGCGCCAAACCAAAATACATTCTGCTACAAAGGCATTGAAATATATTTGTCTTTTTCGGGACATATAACCAACATGATGATTACACACATACACAAACACGTGTGTATCAATGATTTTTTATTCATTTCATTTTGAATATAAAGAATCTTAACCTCTAAATTTCAACAGTACAGCCAGAATATCGAACCCCTTGTACTGTATTATATATCATAAATTAGTATACATTATGTGTTCTATTATGAAAAAACCGAATAGAATATTCATGCGTAAAAAAAGTAAATTCAAAATTTAAAAATAAAAGTATAGGTAGACGAAAAGGTTATTGTCTTCCTTTGAACTGTGAGCGTGTCTGTCACGAGACCTTTGTCTTCAATTCTTGCTAGGTAGTTTAGTTCACCTTGCCGTTAAAATGGGAAACCAACGAAGACAAGTAAGACCTTGTAGGATTCGAAAATACAAACTTTCCTATGTTAAGGGACACATGAAGTTCGGGATTAACTCCCTTCCATCGGATGAGAAGTTCACTCTCTTTTAGCAGAGGTCTCCGGACTATTAAGACGTGGAATTTTCGACTCCTAACGCCGAGGGCCGATATAGGCCGAACTGACGAGAAAAATCCTCATATGAGGAAAGAAGAACTATGTAAATATTTTTGTATATATTAACATATATTACATGAGCATGAGTACACGTGTATTTTCAGTTTTTATTTATTAAAAAATGACAACTTTAACAACCTTTTCATCATTCTCGTACCTCTTCTTAAACAGTGCTTGTTCGTCGAACAATATGCGTGATATATCTGTCTGGGATATATTGGTCATTATTGCAACACTTTTTATATATTTTCGTATATGTATCCATTCAATGTTGTTCATTTGTATTCGTCTTGCTTTTCCTTTCTATTAATTCAATGTTTGTGTATTGTGGGGGAGTATGTTATTTTGGTTATTTCAGTAGATGTGCGTCCGCAATTTACGGGTATTGCTCTCTAAATTATTTCCACCACAAATACAACACAAAACTTTACAATCGCGTGAAAGAAATGGAATAGAACTCAACGATCATTAAACAACAAACAATTTAATATGCATATAACAGAATATGAAAACAAATAAAATACATGATGTGTAAATGGCCTTTTGGAAAATAAGGTTTAGCAAGAAGAAAATAAATTTGTTGAAAGGTGTGTGTATGTTAACGGAGTCCGTAAATAAGTCGTTCTTACTTACATTAAGTTCATAGCAGGTTTTATGATTGTGGCGACAGCGTGTCGCGTTGATGAAAGAAAGTTTGTCGGGTTTTTCTTTTGAATGTGATTCGCGGCCATTAGAAAAGAGGTCATGAACTTTAGTTGAGGAAGGAAAGGAATTTGCCGGACATAGTATCGGCTACTGTTTTACTGGCTTAGTGGCTTGTGTTTTAGTCTTAGTCTTCGTCTTGGTCTGTGTGAATGGCTCCCTAACTCTGTGTTATTTATATCCTACAGGTGGATCAAAGAATCGTCCTAAAATTTTGGCGCGTAGACATTTATTGACCAATCAGATTTGTATTTTACTATTTTATTTTCGAGCCTGAATATTTTCTGTTAGTTGACTTCCGATCCTATTTTTCTAGAATGTTCTATTCTATGTTTTTTAGCTGATTGGTTGAAAAATATAAAAATGTAACTTAAATGCTAATGCAGTTTTGATCCTAAATTTCTAGAATGTTCTTAAGTATGTTTTTATTGCTTATTTTAAGACTAGAAAAAAATGTGTATCCTATAGTATCAATAAATACACTAATACTATGGAACTTATTTGGTAAAAAACTGTTGGGAATTTAGGAACCCAATCTATATAAATAAAAATGTAAATGTTTGTTACTAACCGATAATCTCCAGTTTTATACCACTAATTGGTTAAAACTTTTCAGAGAGTATTTTATTCGAATTCAGGAGTGTTTTTATACTGAAATTTACAAGACCTACGAATGAACTGCAAACTAACACTTACCGGACTTTGACAAAACTTCCAAAAGAAAACTAACCCTTATGGAAACCCGAAATACCAAATGCGGACACATACATACATGAAACGAATTAATGTATTTTTGACACCTTAAACTGGGGGATTCAACCATTTCAATGTATTCACGACCCCCCCCCCCATCCATGGTTGTTGAACCCAGTAAATAAAGGAAAGTATAAAAGAAACATCTTCGTCTCTTATCTATTTCTATCTTTTCTTTTTGTATATTTCTTTTGGGACTTTCTTTGGGCAAGGTATTGCGCCGGCCAGTCTACGTGGAGTAAAATGATATAACCAAAATATGGAGTCAGATATCTAACGGCAACACAGGCTTGCCCCTAACCCCTGATTCCTCAGCCACTCAAACCTCACAAATTTTACACGTGATTTTTTTTTCTGCTTTATTGGTTGACTTAAACAGAGACTCTAAACTTTAAACCATATTTCGTTGGTTCAGTAGTAAGTAATTTTTTACTAAATATTTTATTTTCTTTTTTCATTATGACATTTTTTTCTCTTATTTCTTTCGTTTATTATTATCGATAAGACACTAAACTTTAAACCATATTTGGTTGGTTCAGTAGTAACGAATTGTTTACAAAATATTTTATTTTCTTTTTCTTTTTTTGTTTAAATTCAACGAAAGACATTTCTTAAAAAGTTTTCTTTCCTTAATAAACTTTAAGTCATATTTCGTTGATTCAGTAGTAAGTAAATTTCTTTTTATTCTAAAAACTTATTCTTAAATTTTTTCTTCACTATTGATATTCCATTTATTTTGTTGTTTAATAAATATTTTATGGTGTGCCAATTATCATGTTGCGAAATATTAACCTGCCCAAGCTTTGTGATTGCACACGTCTTTCAGTAAAAAAAAATAATGACCAACATCATAGAAGCAACAATTTTGACAGGGCCTTTCAAAGGTGAAGATGTCCTCAACTGTGAATTCCTATGATTCCAACAAATATGTCATTTCAATTTAAGAGATTGCAATTCCCAATTCGATTGGAATTTGCATTCATGATCAACAAAGCACAGGGACAATCTTTAGAATTATGTGGCTTATATTTACACACTGATTGCTTCTCCCATGGGCAATTATATGTTGCCTGTTCCAGAGTCGGCAATCCAGACAATCTCTTTATCTACACGGAAACTGGAACTACCAAGAATATTGTGTATCCACAAGTATTGGAAAATTAAACATATTAGAAACATGCATTTTCTTATCTTTTTTTTCCATTTAAACAAACTGAGCCACAGCAACGCGTGGCCGGGTACAGCTAGTTCCACATAAAGAAATAAGACATACCTTTTTAAGTGCAGATATTGGCCTAGTGAGTAGAGTGTTCGGGAATGGTCCGCGAGACCAGGGCTCAATCCCAGGTCGAATCATACCAAAGACTAAAAAATGCTACTTAATGCCGTCTTGCTAAGCACTCAGCACTATAAGGTAAGGATCAAGGGTAAAGTGAAGCAATCCACGGAATGGAGTAGCGCCCTCGGTGTAGTAGCTATTAAAAAGGGAGCCTTCGGGCCACCCTTGACTAAGATCGCCAACTTTACTTATTCATCTTCGTATATTCCAGGCAGGATACTTTAATTCAATCAAGGCAAAAATACGAGGACGACTTTTTAAAACACGCGCGGTGTTCTTTTTATTTAGAGAGTGTAACAAAAACTAGAGGGAGATAACTTGACCCTTATTTAAATGTGGGATTTGGGGCAAATAAATCTGACCCAACAATTCTATTATCCATAGTTCCAACAAGTCCCGACTTAAGTGATAATTTCAATAGAAACGACTAAATATCCTTGTAGCACCAAATAGCCAATAAAGTTTTACTGCTAGAAATAATTCCAATGAGAGTAAATTTTTATTGATAAAAATTTGACAAAAAGTAAATTGTTTGTACATACAAGAAAGTTTGTATTTACCTAACCCTTTCACCACGGACAGGATGTGACACAAGGTCAATTTTTTAAGAGGAGTTTAGCTGGTTTAAATTGAGTATTTTCCTTCTAGATTAGTTGCCGAGCCAAAACTAAAGAACCTGGCCTACTATTTACCGATAGCCGAAGACATGGATTCATGCCTTTCCGAAAAGCATCAGCAACGTAACGAAATGCAAACAGCTCAATCCAGGAATTTAACTCTGGTGTACAACGGCAATTGCTCCTCCAGGCAAGTCAGTCAAGGTATTTGACCGACTTCTCGCCAAGTTAGAATTTGAAAATTATTGGCTTTTTAGAGAACAAGTGACAGCAAGTCTCTGTGTTCAAACTTTATTATTATTATTATTATTATTATTATGATTATTATTATTATCATATGTATCTATGTATATCTATATTTATCTAAAATATTTTGAATTTAGGGTCCCTTAGATAAAGGACAAAAATACATGTCTGATATTGCATTTGATGTGGTATATATGGCTGATAAAATTAACACAAGTACAGTTGAAGATTTGAAGGAATTGAATAAGGTTATCAAGAAAGTAAAATCAGACAATGTTTTATCGTGGGGAGCCACGCACTAATCGAGACTCGTGCGTGGCCATCACAAAAAATGTATAGCTCCGTCGGCATTTCCTTTTTAGTGCACCTCAAGCGCCAAGAAATAAACTCCGTCCTTCTAAGCAGGTACTAGCTGGGGGAAAAGCCACCCCATCTCCCGGCATCTAGCCAATATTAATAACTCATCTGCCCGGCAAGGTGCCAGGCAAGTCAGCAATCCATTTTGGATAGGAGGGAATACAAATCTATGCTTCTGCTGTTGCTATTGCTGCTACTGCTGCTAATCGTTAACAAACTAATTCTTTTTTTCTATTTTAAAGTAAACATTTACATTAATCTGTTATCTTTCCATTATTCAAATAGTGTATGAAGTAGTAAGATGAAGTCTGTAGCAGAAGGTATTTTGGTTTAGCGCGCAATTTAATTCGACGCATAATTTCACCCAATTCATCCCGGATCTCCTTTTCCAGGCAGCAGAAATTGGGTAAGCTGCCAAACACAGTCTTTTTGGCTGAACAACGCCGTCCAGTGCAGACGTCCTATTGGCCGTTCTTCAGCAGCATGGACACATGAGGGAACCTATCTAATTTATGGATTCCTTGCGCCTATCTCAGACCAAAGAATCCCAGTTGAATATGAATTAGATACATTCAATACGCCACCACAGGAACAACTTTATGTCCCCCCCCCAAAAAAAAATTGGCTATGTCGATGCGATGCTTTTATTCCGCTCTCGACACCTAGCTTTCAATTCATCTCTGGGCCACTTTAATGGAGACAACGCACGCCTCTCCCCAAAATCCACCAGACACACAAAACTCAAGGTGACTCCAAAGTTCATTTCCTCTAACGGCAAACATGGCTTTCGCTAAACTACGGCAAACACAATCCCTCGCACGTCCCACGACACGCGCTGCCTTCTCAACTCTCTCATATCTTCATTTCATCTTCTTACTCACAATCTTTCCTACGAGACTTGCAGCACAAACACAAACTAAATATTCCATGCTGCAAATAAAAACTATTCTTAAAAACACATTTCGACTATCGGCATCTTACTTCTTCATCCTTCCTTTATTACCTTACAAACTTAGCGAGGAAACAACTCAACGTAAACACACACATACGCACGTTACACATTCTCCTCGCCTAACAATAACAAATTTCACCAGATGCTAAGGTCCTTCTTTTAGAGAGTTAGCAATTTGACCATTAGACTTCAGTCATGTTTTTGAACAGATTTTTCTTATCTAATATTTCCTTGATACTTGCTCTTTCTATTCTCAAATTCTTATCAGCAACAAGTTTAGTTGATTTGATTATTTCGATCAAGTCACTGTTATCTACAAATCACTTGATAGGAATGGTCTTTTGCTGATTATTATTTAACCACTCATCTAAGAGCGTTTAGATACTGAATGCATTGACAACCCTTTCCCATAGAGCTAGCGTCTCACTGGCTATGTACTTTTTATTACCCTCTTCATTTTGCAGGATTGCCATAATATCAGATTCATCTTCTAATTATCTCTTCTGGTGATTATTAAATGTCCTTCTTGGTTGTCATCGTTATTCAAATTTCCAAATGATGCATCCATAAAAAATGTATTACTAGGTTCTTGTCCAAATTTTGATATTTCAAAGAAACATTGTCTGATTTTACTTTCTTGATAACCTTATTCAATTCCTTCAAATATTCAACTGTACTTGTGTTGATTCTATCAGCCATATATACCACATCAAATGCAATATCAGACATGTATTTTTGTCCTTTATCTAAGGGGCCCCAAATTCAAAATGTTTTGAAATAAATATAGATATACATAGATACAAATAATAATAATAATAATAATAAAGTTTAAACACAGAGACTTGCGGTCACTTGTTCTCTAAAAAGCCAATAATTTTCAACAGTATTAAATAGATGATAGTGAATGTAACAAAATTAGCACCAGTAAGTCCAAAGAATACCCTTAGTGCTAGACAAATTGTCTGGGAAAAAGTTGATTTATGACCCTTGTCACTTACTGTTTCTAGCTTTGATATTCCCCTTTCCTCAAGAAAAACTTTGTTGAACTCTGGACATGTAAATTTGAAAGAAACTATAAGCAAGCAGTGAAGGACCTTTGACAGAAAATAGCCTTGAACGATTTAAATATAACTCCACAAGATTATTAACCACTACAGGACTTTGTAAGTAAAAAATTTACTAAAGCAAACACATTAAAAAAATTTCTAAATATAAATTTCTTTTAAAAAGGAGACCAAAAAAGAAAACCATTTACCTCTGTTCGTAAAAATATTTCATTGTAAACTTGCTATTCATAATCCATTGTTTCACGTAAAGCATATATATATATATATATATATATATATTAGACCTACAAAATCTTTTATTGTTTTTTTTTTTTTTGTGTGTATTTAATTTTGTTGTTTTGCACGTCGGTCAAAAACCTAATAATTTGTATTATTCTAGTTTGTATTCTTTTTCTACTTTTATAAGAACTTATTTTATTGTATTAGGACAACAGTCAATGGTGACTACAGTGTAACCCGGATATAAGAGAGTTGTCGGGACAGGAGAATAAGTTGTGGGGTGAGTGTGCGTAAAAGAAGCGGAATAGATAATGGTTGTAAAACGGCGTGGACAAAATGAACATTTAAAAACAAGGCGAACGAACAAAAACAAATTTATATTCTATAATATCAAAACTTACATTAATACATGAAAACATAACTAACTCTATTAACATACTGATAGTGTGTATATATGTGTGAGCTCGTGTATGTATGTGTGTGTGTGTGTGTGTGTGTGTGTAACACTACTAAACTACAAAAAGAATTGTAAAATTAAAATGTCTTTTTTCTATGATTAGAAACCGGTAGTTTTTTAAAGACGGGAAAGCGTCTCATAGTTCTTGTACAATAATGTCTGCGAGGCATGGTGTTTCTGATACGGGTGAATTTTGGTCAAAGAGAAGGTGTTGCCGCTACGAAGGAATTTCGTAAGAGAGTGTTGCCGCTACGACGAAAATTCGTAAAAGAGATCTAATGTGTTTTAAGACAGCGTATTTATAGAAAAAATCGTCTTATCAGTGGCTCAAGACGCAGGACTTGAATTTTCGCGCGCCGACGTAGTTGTAAGCATATCACGTGGTCCTCCTGGCCAATGGTTTTCCGAGACTGAACATTGAGCGTCCGCCATCTTTGTGGGAACAAGTGGCATACCGCCCAAATTAAAATATAGGAGTGTAAAGTCCTATATGCCCCCCCGCAGATTGATAAATATTGAAAATATTTTTCAATATGTTCTCTAACGTGGAGGCAATATTTACGTGACTGTTGACTTTATGAATGCAAGTTTTTTTGTTTTTTTTTTTAGCGTGGGAGTTACTTTGCACTTTATTTGGCATTCCTTGTGGGCACAAGGTGAAATTTTAGTGCTGTTTTGTGAGAACAGCAAGTACGCAGTGTTTAACTCAATTCGCTGTAATAATGTCTTACGTATCTTGTGTTAGGCTCATTTTAGGATGTGTCGATATTTGAAGTTGTGGAAACTGTCTTTTGTTTGAGCATTCCATGGAGGTTGTGTTGTGTGCAGTTGAATGAAGTGACAGGCGAAATTCTAGCTAGGTTGTTTGTGTTTTTCCAAAAAATTCGGTGTTTTAGCGTGGCTCGTGGGCACGTATTAACCAACGCCTCGAATTTTCTTGTTGGTGTGCACAATTATATAGCTATCATAATTCCTGTTGTGTTGAAAATTTTCGTAGTTGAAAGTTGTGTGATGGAATGTTGCGTCAGCTTGGAACAAGTTTCCTTCTGAGTTTTTAGTTGTTGGACGTCTGAGTATTCTTGATGATTTTTTTTTTTTTTGAAGATTTGCTTGTCTTCGTTTTCGTAAAATCAAACTTTCAGATGTCTTAGTTTTTTGTGATTTGTTTGATAACATTGTATCCGGTGGGTGCTTTTTGGCTTCGTCACTCTGGCACTCACGGATAGTTTGTCGAATCATGAAGATAGTAAGTGAATTGGCTTGCATTTTGTTGGTATTTGTTCAGAAAATGTCGGGAAATTTTTTTGGCTGGTGGAGAATATCGCGTAGTCCTGTTCTTCCTTGTCGTTGTGAATGTCGTCCCAATGACAAGTTTGGTAGTAGTAAAAGAAGTGTGTGTCGTCTACTGACCAGTCTGGTAGCAGCAGAAGATAGTGTCTTTGGTGGCCAGTAAGATTATGTGGGCAAGTCGAAAGAGTTGAAAGGTTGCCTGATTTTTAGTAGTGGGGAAAGTGAAGAAATATGCCTCGTGTCAAAATTCCTCTCCTCGTGTGCTGTGAAATAAATTCTGCCGTCCTGTTTCTGTGTAGGAGTTTTAGCTTGGAAAATTTTGTTTAAATTTTTGCATGTAATTGTTTTATATGAAAATTTTTAATAAGATATTTAAAGAATTTGCATGTGTTCGCCGCTCTTATTTCCAAAAGTTCACGCGCCGTGATAGAATTTTCATGTTGTCTTTGAAATGAGTGAAATATATTCTTAAATGTTTCGAATGTTTAGGAAATTTTGTATGCTCATTTTACGTCGTTGGGTTAACATTTGTGGTTGAGTTTTCTCTCAAGAAGTAAGGTTTCAAATGTTTAGGAGGTAGTGTAGAAAGAGTTCCATGTGCTGTGGGTATATTTAATTTATTTTTTTATATTTTGGTTGCGTGCTTTCATCGCGTCGGAAAGTCACCAATTTGTGGGGTGAGTGTGCGTAAAAGAAGCGGAATAGATAATGGTTGTAAAACGGCGTGGACAAAATGAACATTTAAAAACAAGGCGAACGAACAAAAACAAATTTATATTCTATAATATCAAAACTTACATTAATACATGAAAACATAACTAACTCTATTAACATACTGATAGTGTGTATATATGTGTGAGCTCGTGTATGTATGTGTGTGTGTGTGTGTGTGTGTGTGTAACACTACTAAACTACAAAAAGAATTGTAAAATTAAAATGTCTTTTTTCTATGATTAGAAACCGGTAGTTTTTTAAAGACGGGAAAGCGTCTCATAGTTCTTGTACAATAATGTCTGCGAGGCATGGTGTTTCTGATACGGGTGAATTTTGGTCAAAGAGAAGGTGTTGCCGCTACGAAGGAATTTCGTAAGAGAGTGTTGCCGCTACGACGAAAATTCGTAAAAGAGATCTAATGTGTTTTAAGACAGCGTATTTATAGAAAAAATCGTCTTATCAGTGGCTCAAGACGCAGGACTTGAATTTTCGCGCGCCGACGTAGTTGTAAGCATATCACGTGGTCCTCCTGGCCAATGGTTTTCCGAGACTGAACATTGAGCGTCCGCCATCTTTGTGGGAACAAGTGGCATACCGCCCAAATTAAAATATAGGAGTGTAAAGTCCTATAAAGTCTCTTATACCAGGATTTTGTCTATTTTGTTTAGATAACACAGGCTCTAATTTGGGACCAGATAAAAATATCTGTTATATAAGGGTATCTTATATCCGGGTTATACTGTATATCTCTGCGGCGATTATAACCCTGTTTAATATATCATCATCATCATGTCGCGCCGCCAGCGCGGATATCCCTGACCCTCTCTCGCCATTTCTCCCTATCATTCATCGCCTCCGGCAGGTCTTCAGGGTTACATCCTGTGTCCTCACATAGTTGCTGTATGTAAGTTCGTGCTGGTCGTCCTACTTTTGCACATCCATATGTGGGGGTCCACAGGAGTACATCGCTTATGAGCTCGTCCTTGCTTCTCCAGCAGTGTCCCGCGTGTCTGGTTCGTCTGACTTGTATAGTTTTCGTGATGGGGGGCAAGTGTCCGTATAGTTGGAGTCTCGTGGGGTGTTGTCGCCAGGACTTGTTTAATACTGCTCTCAACATTCTTGTGTAATTTCCGTCTAGTTTCCTCTCCAGCCGCTTCGTTAGCGTCCATGTGGTGCATCCATAGAGCAGTATCGACACAACCGCTGCCTGGAAGAAACTGCGTTTCATTTTATCAGTTAGGTCCGACTTCCATATGATCGAGAGCCTATCGATAGCTGTCCATGCCTTCGTCAGTCGTGTGTCGATGTCTTTTTCGGTTGATGAGACGCTACTTCCTAGGTAGGTGAATTTGTCTACTAGTTTCAGAGAGGCTCCGTCTAGAGTGGCAATGTTGCCCGTTTATATTAAACACATACTGAATATATGTGTTTAATATATAAGTAATTCTAATTTAGAGATATCCCAAAATTAAATCCCGATAGCCAAATGTCTATATCCCATCCGCTACATATCCTCTACTTCTAAATAAACTTTCATTTCTTTCCATTTTCCTAATTCATCTCTCTTTGCTTCTGAAAAATCAATATTTGTTGATATGTATAATTTGTGGGAATTGAATAAGAAGTGAAAAAGGACAATAACATGAAAAAAATAAAAATAAAATGAACAAATGCAAAAAGTAACAGTTTTCCAGGAGGCCTCTGACAGAAAATGAAATCTGCGCATGCCTAAAATGAGGGACTTCCGGGTGCCAAAGAGAAACTCTTTCTCACTTACGTCAAGACACCTTGACTGAAAGGACACGCGTTTATCTCTCTGTTGCTAGAAGGAAACACACGTGCCTGATGATTCCTGAAGTTAGCGGTGCATTGTGTCTCTCCTGCTAACAGCAGCCTCTGCTAGATCTACCCACTGAACACAGAGGCACCTGACGGATCCTCAAACTTGCAATTTGCCAAGAATGACTCGTTATATTCTTCAAGTACCTTGTCTGGGGAGCATGACAATTTCTTCTTGTTTTAGGAAATCCTTCCCTACCATAGAATAACCGTAAACACCAAAAATAAAATTTGAAACTTAAGGTATCTTTGTCTTTTTCTTCCCGTTCTTTAAATCCGTCGCAGCTTCAACAAACAAATAAGAAGACAACAAGTAAAGGGGTAAGAAGAAAAGGAGTCAGACACATACCTCAAAATCTCCTAACAATACCAACAATATTCTCCATAACCTAAAAAAAACCTTCCTGCACACTGTAAATTCTTCTGTTTGTATTTCCATGTATTTCATCTTCAGATTCTTCACAATTTATAAATCAATAGACATAGATCTTCCTTTTATATCATTAGGTTTTATATATTTAATATGGTAACAATTTTTTTTTTTTTTGTCTCGGTGGATGCTTTTCCAGCCAATCTATGAATTTTAGTTTCGCATTCTTTTATTATTTTCTGCAAATTGGAACTCTATTATTTGATCTTTCTGAACTTTATTAACATTGGGATTCACTTATCAACAAATGTAAATCTATCTTTCCCCATTTTGGCAAATGGTTCAAAATCTTCATCTTTTATTTCACTGTCTTGACAAACATCTCTTGGAAAGTCGTCATTGTTCTGTTACATTTCCTGCGGCATCCGTATTTTCCTTGTCTTCATCTTTACTGTCATCCCTTTCTATATTATCATCATGCACAACTTTTGATTCTAAAACTCACAAGAATCTGTTTTCATGCATGCGAACATAAGTGACTCCACATCGTACGATCACAATTACATCGTCTTTCCCTATCATCATCATCATCATCATCTTGTCGAGCCACCAGCACGGATATCCCCGACCCTCTCTTGCCACTCCTCCCTATCGTTCATCGCTTCTGGCAGGTCTTCAGGGCCACATCCTATATCCTCACAGAGCTGCTGTATGTATGTTCGAGCTGGTTGCCCTGCTTTTGCTCGGCCATGTGAGGGGGTCCATAGGAGAACATCACTTATGAGCTCGTCCCTGCTTCTCCAGCAATGTCCTGCATGTCTGGTTCGTCTAACTTGGATAGTTTTCATGATGGAGGGTCGGTGGCCGTATAGCTGGTGCTTTGTGGGGTGTTGCCTCCAGGACTTGTTCAATATTGCTCGCAGCATTCTTATGTAGTTGCTGTCAAGCTTTTTCTCCATCCATTTAGTTAACATCCATGTAGTGCATCCATCGTTTGTATTCCCAATTCCTTACGAAGAATTAATTTTTTGCCTGATTTAAAGTCGTCTCCATTTGGTCTTTTTTTTTTTTCAATTCTCTTTTGATCCTTTCTGATTATTATGCTTCCAAATATGTTTTTCGTGTTTCTTGTAAATCTGTGAAATGCCTTTTCATCACGTCACCAATAGTTTTATCTTCCAGAATAGAGGGTCTGTTGATAATATTATATAGACTAAATCCATGTCTATTTACCAAGCAGTTCTTTGCATTCACAGCCCAATTTGTTGTAGTTTTCCATGAAATAACCTTTTTTCTTTTAACCTTCTTAATGATTTCTGTCAGGATCGCATTATGGTGTTCAACTATACCATTTGTCCATATGGAATAGCCTGCTGTTGTTTTAAACGATAGATTCAACTTTTCAATCATTTCTTGAAAAGACTTGTAGGGTCAGTCTACTCGGATTAAAAAGTAAAATTTGTATCCTTTTATCCTGTCCACAAATACAACACAAATTCATACAACAACGCGAAAAAACAATAAAACGAAAACCAGGTTGAATTAATTAAATATTTATATACATATTAATAATTGTATTTACACACTTATGATCTTAATGCTTTGGTGTGTTGTGATCGTAAAAGACCAAAAGTTCAAAGGTATTCTTGGTGAGAATATAACAAGGAAAGTAGTATATGTTATGGTCTTATGCTAGTCACGGAGCCCAATGTGGTGTGACTACTAGTCACAGTACTTGTGGCTGTTATGTTCGTGACTACCACATTTGCTTCCGACTGTTTGCTTTTGTCAAGTCCTTCCGCCCCCTCGCTGTGATCCACGAAGGGAGGTTGACGCAATTCAACCGGATCTTCTTCTGAAGGTTAGGTAATATGAGTGGCTAGATTTTCTAGCAACTCAAATAATAAACAGAAAAACCCGTAGCTAAAAATTTAACAAAAATGGTTTTATTGAAACACTTTTGTGAGACAATAAAGCAACAATGTTTGCTTTCCTGGCAAACTAAAGAATATTGAGAGAGAAATGTGACAATTAGATGCGGTTCGTATGATTCTAATATCTCTAAAAGTCTGGGACTTTGAATTTTTATAGCTGGAAGGTTGTTCAGAGTGCCTCGGGTCTAGAATTGAAATGTTTGGCAGTCTCGAGTTGTTTTCTGGTCCCTTATCTTGTTCTTTCTGATGACCCGTTTTAAGATCCTATTTTTATAGATCAATATCTGGATCAAAAAGGTTTCTGATTGGTTGTCCAATAAAAGACAATCAGGAGTCATATTCCCATTCGTCAACCATTCTTAGTTCAGGACCATATCTCACAGGCACAGGGAAAACCCTTCTTAGACGCTTTGACCAATGGGAACAGTATTGGGGTTGAACCAAAAACTCCTAGCCTCACCCAACTCGATGAGCCATGCCCAGCTCACCTTTATTTATAATTAAATCTCTCTTTGACATTGATCTTCAAAACAAGGACCAGAAAAATACGCTGCACGAAAGGACCCTTCATATCATAATGATCGATGGATGTAGTTGTCAAAATGAAAATCAAACAAAACCTGTCGACCCTCCAAACCAAAAACAAGCGTCCCGCACTTAACTGACCTCAGAAACAATCAACCAGCTCCCCCAGGTCAATACAAGCTTTGAACGAAAAGATACTTATTTTAAGGATCCCTTTGTTTTTGAGATACACATTAAATTTCATATATATATTTCAATTTTTATACATTAATTAAATATTTAACCGCACGTAGTGCCACATATGTTACCACCTGTTATATTTAAAGGAAGAAAATAAAACGAAGGCGGCGAAGATATTGATAGTTTTCAACTGGGAAGTTTTAATAACAGCTTGAGATAAAAGAACCCTGGTGCTGTGAGTCGCGGGACTGGGTTTAGGTGTTGTAATCATTGAAAAATCAAAAAGTAGCTGAATGTCGGAGCATGAACAGAGTTGCGGTAGACAAGCTAAAGTTGAATTACTGAAACCGAACAGGAATCGAATTGCCATAGTCAGAGGCGGAATTTAACATTTAATTTAAATCAACTGGGAACCGTTGGTCTAGGAGGGTTGAATGAAAAATGAAGGATTTAACATCTAATTTAAATCAACTGGGAACCGTTGGTCTAGGAGGGTTGAATGAAAAATGAAGGATTTAACATTTAATTTAAATCAACTGGGAACCGCTGGTCTAGGGGGGTTGAATGAAAAATGAAGGATTTAACATCTAATTTAAATCAACTGGGAACCGTTGGTCTAGGAGGGTTGAATGAAAAATGAAGGATTTAACATTTAATTTAAATCAACTGAGAACCGTGGGTCTAGGAGGGTTGAATGAAAAATGAAGGATTGATCTTCCAGGCGCAACAGTTCATAAATTAGATGTGCCCTCTTCTTGGTGAATTGTTCTGCTGCTAGAGAGAAAAAGATAGCAGGTCCATCCTGCTCGAAAGATGGCTTAAAAGAGAAAGATTCGCGCGCTTTCACCTCTTTTATGTTGCTCGGGAAAATCATCCGGGAAGAATGGAATTAGACATCCTCATTGGGTGAAAATATGCGACAAGACCACAACGGTCAAATTAATTTACGTGCCAAACAAAAGTTCGGGATCCTTTCAGTTACCAGACGTTTATATAATGTGTATGTATGTGTTTGTGGGAATGAAAGGCATGTAGTAGCGGAGTATATGTTTGACTACTGATTGAATGTATGTGTGTGTAGAAGGGGACATGCGAAGTGTGACTGAGGCGATTCCATAAAAAGTGAGTAGGCAGAAAGATGGCAAACTTACTTTCGTTCCGACTATGAATATTGATTTTTTTTGGATGTATAGACTCCCAATTATCATTATAATAATGTGGACTTTTTGTTGTTGTTTGAATGGAGCGTTTGTGAGTATTAGCATGTGCCGTTTACTGGCTGTATTGCAGTGTCCAGCTGTGTTACTATGCGTGGCTGTGTTCGGCTGTCTCAGAGCTGTTCGTGGCTATCTGAGAGAGTGTTGCCATCAGAATGGTGAAATTAATAGGTCTCCTAATCCCGTGACCAAATCCAAATTAAAGTTTTTATTTTTGCGCGAGACAAGTTTATTTGGAATTCAACGGTGCTGACATAGTTGAAAACACCAGCAAGTGACTATTCTGTACGACTTATTTAATTTTTTTTTTTTTCTGATCTGTTCAAAAATTTGTGTTTTTATGATTTTGATCTGCTTTATGTGTGTACGTTTTTGACATATTTGTACTTTCTTTATGGGTTGCGAAATATAGGATAAACTCAAGACCATTTGTAAAAAGAACGATTTCAAGTGCTCTATGAATAGCAACCCAATCCTCACAAACTTATCTACGATAACACCCGCCTCTTTACTACGGATTATAACAGCCATGCTTAATCTACTAAACAAGTCATATGCAAATATCAGAAGCCAGGACCAAGTTCATAAAGATCAAGGGCAATTACTTGATAAAATCATTTTCTGATTAAAACCAAAGATTGGTTTCGTTTTAGGACATGTATATTCGTGGCAAATAACACATTTCTTGTAAACAACCTTTAGAAGATAGATTTCTTGATCGACTTTGCAAATGTTTTAATAAATTTAACAATTTCTCTTGGGAAACATGACCAAATTGTTTATGTCATTTTAAAAGTGGAATTGCTTCTTTCCATGTTGCTATTAAATACGAGGACAACATTTTTTTACCACCGTTTTTTTTTCTTATCATTTCTTATGATGTTCACACAATAGTGTCTCGTTGATGTTATCTGAATGTTTACTCTCTGACCGATCATGATTACATGATCTTTTACAATTTGAATCACCGCTTCTGTCTTTTGCTTACTTAACAGCAGTGGAATTATGGGGTCAGGCGTTGGTCAGGGGCAAAGCTGTGTTGCCGTTTAATATCTGGTTCCATTCTGAGGTTATTTTATTTTACCCCACGTTGGCTCTTTTATGTATCTCTTTGAACAAGAAGGCTCAAAAAGAATCATACGAAAGAAGACAATAACAGATAGGAGACAAAGACGTTTCTTTTATATTTTTCCTTTATTCCCTGGGTTCAACAACCATTCAATGGGTGAAGGAATTTTCCCTGAGTACAATTGAAATGGTTGAATCCACCAGTCAAGGTCTTTAAAAATACGTTAATCGTTTCTTGGTATATGTCTGTCCTCATTTAGTATTTTAAAACTTTAACCATGGTTAGTCGCTTTTGGAAGTTTGTCGAAGTCCAGTGTTTTAGTTCGTAGTTCCATTTCGTAGCCTTTTATATTTCGGCATACCGTTAACCGAGAGGGCTATTACTAGTGAAAGGACTAGCCAACGCTTCGCCAAATACGAATGTGTGGCGTCTTCCAGCAGTTAGCAAGGTGTTGTCACTTGGCCGGTCATTGCCTGACAGAGAATGAGCCTCCTGCTCTTGTCGGGAGGTCCCTTTTCCCTTACGCATGCGTCGTCCCTTTTTCCTGTCAGAGACCTTTGGGAGTTTCTGCATATTTTTATAATTTATTTATTCATTCCCTACAGAATTTCACACTTACAACTTCTGTTTTTTATATTTCATAAACGATAGTCAATTTTTGTTGGGAAATTAACAGTTTGATATACGTTAACTATCTTTCTGTTGGAGTTAGTATAACATTTATTTCTAAGACTAACTACAACGAATAAATAAATTAAAACTTAGTTCAATTCTAACAATTTATTAACAAACAAAACAATGACTAACAATATAAATTCCCTCCAGTGTATAGAGTCAAGTTTGAGAGATTTACCAGTGTGATGGAGAGGATAGCAGGTATTTTCTGATTTATTGATTTCTTGACGTGGTGTGATATTAGCGAGAGGGAAGTTTGTTGTTAGCGAGGAAGATGGTTGTAACGTATGTGTGTTTACGTTGAGTTGTTTCCTCGCTAATAGTGCAATTCCCTCGCTAAGTTTGGAAGGTCTTTAGCTAATTGTTGTGTATATAAAGGAAAGATGATGAAGATAAGATGCCGAAGGTCGAAATGGGTTTTTGGAATAGGTTTTTATTTGCAGCATGGAATATTGGGTTTGCTTTTGGTGCTGCAAGACTCGTCAAAGGTTGTTAGTATGGAGACGAAATGGCGTTATGAGAAGTTGAGAAGGTTGAGATGGCAGCGTGTGTCGTTGGACGTGTGAGGGATTGTGTTCGTTGTATTTTAACGAAAGACATGTCGCAGTTGTAGGAATTTAACTTTGGATGTCACCGTGAGTTTCGTGTCTGGTGTTTGGGGAGAGTATGCGCTTTCTCCATTAAAGTGGCCCAGAGGTAAAATGGGAGCTAGGTGTCGAGAGCGGGATTACGCGTCGGATCGACATAGCCAATTTTGGGGTGACATAAAGTTGTGCCTGTGCAAGGCTTGTTGAATGTATCTAATTTATATTCAACAGGGATTCCTTGCGAGGAATCCATAAACTAGATGGGTTCCCCCGTGTGTCCATGCTGCTGCTGCTGCTATTCTAGAGCCGTAGTGAGACGTCTGCACTGGGCGGCATTGTCCAGCTAAAAAGCTGCTATTGCTATTGAAGAACGGCCAATGTGACGTCTGCACTGGACGGTGTTCTCCAGCCAAAGAGAGAGGGTTTGACAGCTTACCCAATTTTCTAGCCGGAAATGAAGGTCCGGGCTGAATAGGATAGGTCATCCTGATTGGGTGAAATTAAGTGTCGAATTAAATTGCGCGCCAAACCAAAATACGAAATTTCCCTTCCACTACACGTTTATTCAATCATAGAAAGACTCTCCTTCTCTTAACCCCCCACACAGGAATAAACATATTTTACTGACCCAACATTTCCATATCAAAATTTAAATGGCATGCTTTTTCTCATTTTTGACAGACTTTCACTCTTCAAAAGATAATGAATCGCGCTTGGAATGCAGTCATTCCTTAACACAAAGTCTTGCTACATGCAACGTCTACAATTTCCTGTATTTCGAATTTCCATCATCAAAACAACTTGACTTGATATTTTGTCCAACAGTTGAGCTTCTGTCATCAAAGTCATATGAACAGTCTCTATTGAATGTTTCTCTGTATTGATATTTTCTGTCATATTAACATAATTGTTCATATGTTGAAAGTTCATTGATGTGTTGGTTTGGTTCGGTTTGTTTTAGTTCTATGGCACATCAACCATCGTAGGTTATTTAATGATCGGTTGGTTGTTTGGGTTTTATTGCATGTCAACCTTTGGAGGTCATTTAACGCCAAATCCATTTTTATACAAATAATCAGTTTTATTTCAAACAATTCAGTTTAGCATGAGTACATTTTAATAGTCAAGAACATTTCTATTTCAAGCTATTCAGTTTATTCAAACAGTTCTAATTCAGCTAATTCAGTTTAGTTTAAGTACAGATTTTGTTTACACAGTTAAATGTCAAAACAGTTCTATATTAAACAATTCAGTTTAGTGTAAGTAGAGTTTCAATGTCAAAAACAGTTCTATTTTAAATAATTCAGTCCAGCATAAGCACACAGTTTAAATGTAAGTGCACAGTTTAATTGTCAAAAATATTTCTGTTTCAAGGTACTTAGTTTAGTCAAACATTTCTGATTCAAATAATTTAGTTTAGCATAAGTATGCAGTTAGTTCTATTTAACCCATAGATAGGGCCCTATCAGGTGCTACCATTCTGGGTCAGTATGGACCTGGGAGCAATGGTAATGAAAGGGTACTCCGCATTTCACAAAGCTCCAGCATCACTGGAACCTCACCATCAGATTATTTAGTATCATATCTAGGACTCTCATTGGGGAGGGGGGTCTAACCCTTCTGCAGAGGTACAGTCAGTGTATTTTACAGCCCCAGTCGACTGGGTAAATTATTTAATGACAAATCCATTTTTATACATATAAACAGCTCTAGTTAAAACAATTCAGTTTAGCATAAGTACACAGTTTAAACATCAAAACAGTTTTATTTCAAACAAGTCAGTTTAACACTAGTATAAAGTTTAAATGTCAAAACAGTTCTATTTCTAACAATTCAGTTGAGCATAAGTACACAGTTTAATTTTTTTACCCATAGATAGGACCCTATCAGGTGCTACCACTCCGGACCAGAGTGGACCTGGGAGCGACGGCAATGAAGGGATGCTCCGCGTTCCCCAAAGCTCCAGTATTACTGTAGCCTCAGCATCAGATTGTTTAGTGTCATAAACAGGACACTCATTGGAGGAGTCTTACCCCTCTGCAGAGATGCAGTCGGTGTATTCTGGGCCAGTGATGTGTTGATTCACAAACATTATATAATGATACAACTCCATTAAATACGGCATTTATTTGTCGTCGCGAGGTTCAATGTGTAGCCACAGATAAAAGAAATTAAACGACGACTTGATAAAATAAAACAGACAATTTTATGCACGATGAACTAATAAAAAAACAATACATAGTAGGAAGAAAGTCCAAATATTCTTCGTTAGATATTCGTGTATGTGTGGGTGTGGCGGATACAAATATTATGTGAACATCAGTTTGTTTTTGTCTGAAAATATCTGTGTGTGTGTGTGTGTGTGTGTGTGTGTGTGTGTGTGTGTGTGTGTGTGTGTGTGTGTGTGTGTGTTCGTTGTTAAAACTAAAGGTTATAATGTAGCAGTCCTTACGTTTATGTGCGTGAATGTATATACGCTCGAGAAACCAAAATACCAAAATAGTAGCGTGTGCGTCTGTATGTGTGAGGCGATTTTGAGATCCATGCAAAGTCCAGGACACGGGAGTGTGGTTTATATACCCATTTCGTGATAGCAATGAATGTATCTTTGCTAGCTGTATTGTTCTCCCATTTAGGCTGGTGTCTCTGTACGTGGCGAGATGTCTGAGCCTGGGCGAGCGTATGAGAGTGAAAGCTGTCCAACTGGGAGTCAGACCGTAAGAGAGTGAAACCTTTCGAAGTCGCAGACTATATAGGTAACCCTGTCTCGTGACCGGCTCCAAACGCAAGATTTATTTTTGCGCGGGACCAAATCAAAATGCGCCGATGTAGTTGAAAGCACTGGGCACGTAACTACTATGTCCAATAAGGTTTCCCCGACGCCCCACTACTTTTGTTTCGGGAAGAAGTGATTCTTGAATCCTATTTTTAGAAGTTTTTTTTTTTTTTTTTTTGCTCCATGTGGTCATCGCCGACCATTTAAAAAACAAAGGAGTGTAAATCCTATACATTCTTCCGGTGCATTTTTCAATTGTCTTTCTATTATGTCCTTTATATCTTGCTCTTCTATGTATAAATCCTCTAAACGGTTCCCTGTCTTTACCATAATTTTATGTTATCATTGGAGGTGCCCGTGGTGTAATTGTTATCGTCGTAGGAAATGGACACGGCGACACGAGTTCAAATCCTGGACGAGACTGATTGCATTTCACATAGCACTAATACCCTTGGGAAAGGTATGAATCCAATTATTCTCCCTCGAACTATGGATAAATGGTAGGACAGACTAGGTTCTTCAGCCTTGGTCAGGCAACTACTCTAGGAGAAGGAAAACTCTGAATTAAAACCTGTTAAACTCCACTTAAAAACTGACCTTGTGTCATATCCTGCCCGAGCGGAGGGGTTGGTAAATAGGATAATTTTATGTTATCATTGCTCCTTTTATATCCACTTCATAATTTGTCTATAGTAGTAAATATCCTGGTCAGAACATTTTCCATGGTTTCATACTTCATTTAAGAGTATGTTGTTACAGCCAACTATTTTTGTTGCTCACGAAGATTAGTAATAAGTAAAGTTGTCTCCCTTTAGTCGAGGGTGACCCGAAGGCTCCCTTTTCAATAGCTACGACACCGAGGTGTATGGGAGGGCGCTACTCCATTTCCACGATTGCTCCACTTTACCTTTGATTCTCACCTTATAGTGCTGAATGCTTAGCAAGGCGGCATCAAATACCATTTTTTAGTCTTTTGAAGCTCGGTCTTCCGGACCATTGGCGAAAAGACTCGAAAAATGGTACTTAATACTTCCTTGCTTAACGCTCAGCATTTTCAGGTACTATCAAGGGTAAAGTGGAGAAATCCGGGGGAAAGAGTAGCGCCCTTCCCTACACCTCGGTGTAGTAGCTATTGAAAAGGGAGCCTTCTGGTCGCCTTCGACTACGGTCACCAACTTTACGAAGATTAGTACTGTATAGTAATTTTAAAAACAATAATGTATCAGGGTCAGTTTTAAAATTGGTACATTTCTTAGTAAACTGTTCAAATTCAACAACGTAGTTTATGGGGTATAAGACGATTTTTGGTAATGGTGATGTGTTATTGAAAAATTCTGACGGTCGTAACTGACTCCTTCCTTCCTATCTTCATTGATTTGTTATTTTCTTTTGGTTCGATGAAGCTGCAAAGGACGGAAAGGAAAACGACAGGGATACGTTTAAACTCAATTCTTCATTTTCGAGATTTACGACTATTTTGTGGTGGGAACGTTTTCCTGAACCAGTTGAAATAACCATGTTTTTCGGTCGAAGCGTTAGAGGAATATCATGGCAAATTGTGAATTTGAGGGTCCTCCATGCGTGTCTGTGTTCAGTCGATATGTTCAGCTGACGCTACCACGAGCAAGAAAAACAACGTGCTTCTTAAGCCTCAAGCCTTAGCAAACACGTGTGCTCCAATTGGTAGCTGAGAAAAATAGGTGCGTCCGTTCAGTCGAGGTCCGTCAAGGGAACTCAGAAAGAGTTTCTCTTTGGCGCCAGGAAGCTTCTCTTTTTAGGCAGGTGCCGATTTCGCTTTCTGTCAGAAGCCTACTGGGAAATTGTTATTTTTGTATTTATCCATTTTGTGTTTATTTAATTTTTTCATGTTATTGTTTTGTTTTGTTTTTTGTTTGTTTGTTTGTTTTTTTAGGGGGGTCTTTCTTATTTAATCCTTGAAAGTTTGACACTGACATTGCCTCAGTCTTCTAATATAAGAAAATTACGAGTTATCCTCAAGACGGCTGTGTACCCGGATGTAGAGAGACGCCGAGAGTACAGGGAGAAAGCAGGACGGAAGGGACTGAGCCCGTGACTTGGGACGGAGAGAAGGAGAAGTGACTTCGGCTCATCTGGCCGAGCCGAAACGAATAGGGTCTCCACGGAGCAGAAGCGAATAGGACTTCCACGGAGCGGAAGCTACTAGGGTCTCCATGAAGCGAGACATGGCTGGAGAGAAAGGGTGTTAGCAGACCACCCAACTCTACAAACAGAACCCAGAAGACAATTTTGATCCCTACGAAACCAAACGTCTACAGCCCTCTTAAAACAGTCTTAAACACAACCAGAAAATGTACAGAAAGACAATAGAACATTCTCCAACCACAGTGTATTATAATTTTAACTTTGTTCTCTTAAAGACTATTAACTGCAAAAGGAATATTCTTTAGAAACTCTTTCGCACTTCTTATATAAACGTATTAAAACGTCTTACCGCGTTGCTTATTCTTTCTTACGACCCATATGGGAGTGTTGTTAAAATTCCCATACTAAAAGAATTAAATGTTGTGTATGCCTCATACATTTGGGATGTCTTTTCCTTTTCAAATAACTTAGCCAACTTTGTTAGAACATTTTAACACCATCTTCAGTTGTTAGAAGAGACTTTACACTCCTATAATTTAAATTGGGCGGTATGCCACTTGTTCCTACAACAAAGATGGCGGGCGCACACAAATATTTAGTCTCGGGAAACCATTGGCCAGGAGAACCACGTGGCCTGCGTAAAACTACGCCCACGTTTAAATTTCGTCCCGCGTTTTTTTTTTTGTTTTTTTTTTTAGCCGATTCCAAGACACGTATTTTCTATAAATACGTCGTCTTCAAACACTCTTTCTCTTTCTCCCAATTTCTATTGCAGCGCTGACACGCTCTCTCCAATGTGACACTCTTATTCACCAACAGAAGTAAAAAGCAAAAAAGGGATAAGCCTCGAAGACATTCATTTCTTCAATATACTTTGACTATGAGACTTTTTCCAGCCTCGGAAACACCGACTGTTTCAAACCACAAGAAGAAATAGACATTTTAAAATATGTAATCAACCTTAATAGGACGCTTTCATTATTAATCTTTTCTGTAGTTTAGTTGTGTTAGTTACACACACACACAGACACACACATACACACAGGACTATTTTACTAACAATGTAGAATTAGCAATATTTTTAATATATCAATGCATGTTTTGTTATGAGTATAAATTTGTTTTGTTTGTCGCCTTGTTTTGAATGTTCCTTTTGTCCGCGCCGTTTCATATCTTCATTTATTTGTTTCATTTGCTGCATTTGTCTCCATGTGCCTATTCTACCTTTTTCTAAACATACCACTAAACTAAAAACTTTAACATCAAATTTTGGGGGACTAAGCATAACTATCAAATAACATGTCCCCCTACAATGGCAATTTCCCGGACTTTTCCTCCCAAGAAGAGTACCGGTGCTATGTCTTGCCTTGTTTTGTCCATTTCAGTAAACATTTGCCATAATTCAACTTCCAATTTCCATTGTGAATATATGAGGATGGGGTGATTTTATTGGTGTTATTTGTTTGGTTTAGTTGGTCGTTGTCAGTTTTGGTTTTAGGTATCAGACTCCATTTGTTTACTTCTCTACCCTATTCAATCTGTTGGCGTCTTTTTGTCTTTGATGGCTACAAAAGAATTACTGAAAGAAGGAAGATACGTTTTGAATTTGTGGGGGGGAGTATGTAATTTGGTTATTTCAGTATATTGCTCTCTAAATTATTCTCACCACAAATACAGCACAAAACTTTACAATTGCGTAAAAGAAATGGAATAGAACACAACGAACATTAAACAACAAACAATTTAATAAGAATATAACAGAATATGAAAACAAATAAAATACATGATGTGTAAATGGCCTTTTGGAAAATAAAGTTTGACAAGAAGAGAATAAATTTGTTTAAAGATGTGTGTATGTTCATGTTAACGGAGTCCGTAAATAAGTCGTTCTTACTTACATTAAGTTTATAGCGGGTTTTATGACAGTGGCGACAGCGTGTCGCGTTGATGAAAGAAAGCCTGTCGGGTTTTTCTTTTGAATATAATTCTCGGCCATTTGAAGAGAGTTCATGAACTTTAGTTGAGGAAGGAAAGGAATTTGTCGGAATGTATCGGCTACTGCTTTACTGGCTTAGTGGTTTGTCTTCATCTGTGTCTTCGTTTGTGTGTAAGCTTGTGTCTTGTGTGTATGGCTTCCTAACTCTGTGTTATTTATATCCTACAGGTGGATCAAAGAATCGTCCTAAAATTTTGGCGCGTAGACATTTATTGACAAATCAGATTTTATTTTCGAGCCTAAATATTTTCTGTTAGTTGACTTCCGATCCTAATTTCCTAGAATGTTCTATTCTATGTTTTTAGCTGATTGGTTGAAAAATATAAAAATGTAATTTAAATGCTAATGCGGTTTTGATCCTAAATTTCTAGAATGTTCTTAAGTATGTTTTTATTGCTTATTTTAAAACTAGAAAAAATGTGTATCCTATAAATTTCAACTTTATTTTTGGGTTTCATACGGCTTATTCCGTTGTTAGGAAATGTCTCCATGGACTATTTTAGAACAGCTGTGTCGCCAAACAAGGCGTTGAAATGTAACAGTCGTTCTCCGTGGTTGATAAGTCCAAAGTCGGTGATCGTGTCCAGAGGGTGCTTTATATAATGTTGTGTTTCAGAGGTTTCGACTCGCTAGCAGCAGACATGGCTAGGTATCAGGTGACAAAACCTAAGAAGCCATGTGTTCGCTGCTAGTAACCGAGTGAAAGAGGGTTCGTTCAGTTCTACGGTGGAGGGTGAAGTGAGGTAGAATTTCTCTTTGGCGCTGAGATTGTCCTTTCCCCGGCCATGCGCTGCCTCAACTTTCTGTCAGGGGCTTCAAGTAATTTCTACACTTTTTGAATTTATTTAATCTTTATTATTCTATTTTTCTTTTTTCTAACCCATACAAACAGTCTTTGTTAAAAATGTGAGTGGATAATTTTCCAGGAGTCATCTTTAATACTCTGCAACCACAGTTTAATTTTATGGTCTAGTATACAACGGCTATAGTTCCTCCAGTCTAGAGTGAAGAGATTTAACCGATTTCCCATTAAGTGAATATATGACACAAGGTTGTTTTATAGTGAGGAGCCACGCACAAATCGAGACATGCGCGGATAGACCAAAAAATGCTTGATCTCACCGGCTTTCCCTTTTTGGAGCACTAAGTAATTAACTCAAACCTGCAAAGCAGGTATAGCCTGGGGGATGGCTCCCTGAGAGCAGGCGATCAACCTTCAACCACTCACCCTGCACAAATGTCTGTTGGGTCTGCTCGGAGGTGATATTTATTCATACCTCCCATCAGGTAGGATTTGACACTAGGTCATTTTATTGTGTGGACCTCGCACGAACCGAGACTCATGCGTGACTGGTGCAAAAAATGCTTGGTCTCTCTGATTCCTACCGATAAACTGGGCCTCGAAAAACGGATACTATCTGGGGACGGGCCCTTAAAACCAGGTGCTCACCGGACAAGAAAGACCGGTGCCAAATGAGTCTTTGCTTGTCATCGATTCACCAAACGATCAGGTACAATGTGAATCTTTTCTTGTCAATGATTCCAGCCACCCAGCACGAATGACAAGGTGGACTGCCCGGTAGTTATATTTATCGGTACCTCTCACCTGGTAGGGTATGACATATGATCATTTTAATGTTAGGGCCGCGTACGAATAGAGACTCATACGCCACAGATGCAAAAAGAACATGACCCCATCAGTATTCCCCTAATGGGGCGCCTCATGCACCTTGTAATGAACTTAAGCTTGTAAGCAAGTAAAAGCCTGAGAAGACGGCTCCCTGAGGCCGAATGATCATAAAATTTTCCCAACCACCCGGTACGAATATTTATCCGTATCTCCCACCACGTAGGATTTGGCACAAGATCTTTTTTTTAAATGGCGATTATGGAAGAGGGAGTTTGCACATGAGCCGAGACTCACGTGCTGCTGGTCATAAGTTCACAAAGCCCGAAGGCTAGATGCAAGTCGGCCATTACTTGTCATTGACTCACTGAGTACAATGTGTATCAATGTTTCTCAATACTTGTCATTGCTTGTCTTCGATCCACCAAGCTAAAAATCAAGTACAATACAAATCTATGTTTAACAATGCTTGTCAATGATTCACCCGGCCAAGTGTAATGTGAATATTTGTTTGTCATTGATACCAACCCGGTACGAATACTCGGTGGCCTACCCGGAGGTGAGAGAAAGCGGGTGCTTAAGGATAAGTCACAGCAGTTTAGTGTCTAATGGTTCAATCCATTTTGGGTAGGAAGGGATACAAGTCTATGCTCCTGATGCTACTATTGCTTGGAACAGTCCATTAAGTTGGAGAAGGGGATTACTGATTATATCAGTTTCAATAAACAATGCTTACCAATGACCATTTTCTTATGGTGATGACATTTCGCTTTGTTATATATATATATATATATATATATATATATATATGTGTGTGTGTGTGTGTAAATGTTTGTTACTAACCGATAATCTCCAGTTTTATATCACTAATTGGTTTAAAATTTTGTGAGAGTATTTTATTCGAATACGGGCGTGTTTTTATATACTTGATATCCCAGAATATTACAATAATTAAAAAAAATATTTTTAATAAGTCGTTTTTTCCCGAGAAAAGCCGAACGCAAATAAATAGAAGTAAATATTACTTTCGTTTTCCATGAATTTTACACGAGAATTTTTTTTCTGCTTTTATCTCTTTTCTTTCTTTTTTGGTTAAATTAAATAGGGACACTAAACTTTAAACCATATTTGGTTGGTTCAGTAGTAAGTAAATTTCTTTTTATTCTAACGAAGTGTTAACTAAATATTTTATTTTCTTTTTTCAATATTTCTTCTTTTTTTTTTGTTTAACTTCAACGAAAGACATTCCTTAAAAAGTTTTCTTTCCTTAATAAACTTTAAACCATATTTCGTTGGTCCAGTAGTAAATAAATTTCTTTTTATTCTAAAAACTTATTCTTAAATTTTTTATTCATTACTGATATCCCATTTATTTTGTTGTTTAATAAATATTTTATAGTGTGCCAATTATCATGTTGCGAAATATTAACCAGCCCAAGCTCTGTAATGGCACACGTCTTTCAGTAAAAAAATTAATGACCAACATCATAGAAGCAACAATTTTGACAGGGCCTTTCAAAGGTGAAGATGTCCTCAACTGCGAATTCCTATGATTCCAACAAATATGTCATTTCAATTTAAGAGATTGCAATTCGATTGGCATTTGCAATCACGATCAACAAAGCACAGGGACAATCTTTAGAATTGTGTGGCTTATATTTACACACTGCTTCTCCCATGTTGCCTGTTCCAGAATCGGCAATCCAGACAATCTCTTTATCTACACGGAAACTGGAACTACTAAGAATATAGTGTATCCACAAGTATTGGAAAATTAAACATATTAGAAACATGCATTTTCTTTTTTTCCCCCTATTTAAACAAACTGAGCCACAGCAACGCTACAGCTAGTGTATATATATATATATATATATATATATATATATATATATATATATATATATATATATATATATACTGTGTTTAAAAGTTATAACATCTGGAGAGAGTGCTCGATATCTGAGACAGAGCATATTTAGAGAATTTAACATAAATAAAAACCATATGTTACAACTGTTAGATTCATATTTTTATTATAATCAGGTAATACTACATTCTGAATAATTACAAATGTTATGAGAGAGTGGTACATGAAAGTTGGTATATGCCTAACAGTATGTACAAGCACCCTTTCTACCACTGATTACAGAATCTTTTATTCAAATGTATGATTGAAAATAATTATTTTGTAAGCTTATCTTGCCACAAAGCTAGAATTATGGTGTACCCTGTGAGGATCGAGCTCACTTACAATGTTCTGCTAATCTAGCTTGCTAACCATAACAGTGGGTAATGTGTTCTTTAACACAGAAAATATCATGTGCCCATTAACATATACATTTTTAAAAAGTATTAAAATAATTGGGAAAAGTTAGATCGAAATATATAATGTATTTTACGGTGCCAAAAGAAGATACACGCTATCTATTTAACTTCCCCAGAGCCCAAAATAAGACACAAGGTCGAACGACAGACTTTGATATTAGATATTAAAAAGCTACCTGTAAAAATTACCAAAATGAATTAAACGAAACGCACCTTTCAATTTATTATTAACATTCATTTGTTTATAAATTTTTAATACAAGCAATTAAATTCTATTCATATGCTTGTAAAAGTTATCAGAGCACTGTTAAATAATTAAAAAAAAATAGATATTTTCTGGTTTTGGTTTAACAAATGAAGATTAACCGGAAGTTGACACCGCCGGAAGTAGACTAACCACATGTTTTGTTGCTTCTGAACAGGAATAAATGGCAGGAGGCGAGGTTAATTCAAAGAAAACTTTTATCTCGTGTAGACCTAATTATATTTTTAGCTTGCCTTATCCCAGATTTTATACTCAACAAATTCACTTTATCGCTCTTGACGTCTGTTTTTCTATTTATCTTCACCCGATTTAGTACTTATTTAAAATATTTCGGTCTTTTATTTTTACTGATAGTAGAAAAAGAAAATCAAAACCTTTTATTTTAGTCTTTGTTTTTTAAAATATAAAATAATTTTTATTCGCCTTATATTAAATTGTTCGACTTTAAAACTTTTGTACATTTTAAGTGGAATATTTAACAAAGTGCTTTAAAAGAAAATTTAAACATGTCTCACTTTTCACGCGGGAAGGTAAAAGAAAAGCGTTTGAATTTGAACAATTAAACTCTTATTTAATCATTTAAGTCCTACTATTTGCTAAAATAATTGATAAAAATTGTTTCCTGATCGTAAGTAAAGTATATTAAACCTTATCGTCCGAAATGAGAGATTTAAGTTAGAATTAAACCTTAAAAGATGAATGCTACAGCGAAGGTAAGTTTTTAGTTTGTATACACAAATAGTTCAAACCACAAATCGTGCAAAACTAGAGCAGTTGCTATTTTTACTGAAAGTGAAAATGATCTGCCGCAATTTTTCTAAGAAATTCAAATTGGCCTTTTATTAAAGCAATTCTATGAAGTCACAAAACCTTACTTTTCTTAGAAGTCGCTTTATCATGATTTAAATTTCTTGGATTCTTTGAGAACTCATTACCAAAATAGTTTTCAAGCACAACAAACCTGGCAATTCATTACCACAGGTAAAAATATAATTATTTGTTTTTCTTTCTTTCTTTTTTTAAAAAATCTTTTTTATTAGGAAGAATTGATTTGATAATTCTAAAACGTGAAGTTATTACCAATTTTTACAAGTAAATTTTTTTTTTTTTTTTCATTAATGTTAAATTTTTCTTAACATAAAAAAATCATTCGTTGTTTTTAAAGCTTTTTTCCCCTTTCAATTTTCTTTTTTTTAGGTTTTCAAAAGTAAAATATTTGACTCGTGTTTACCTATCACAAACCTCATAAAATTGTTATGAATTTTTCAGTTAATTTTCTTCGGAATAATATCGATTAAAACCTAATTTTCTGATTATCAAGGAATTCCATAGGTGGGTTGCGATAGGTAAATCTGCCAATAAGTTCCTACAGTAGTTATTTAAAACAAGTGATAAGATTGTCTAAAAGTTGTTTAGCTTATAAAAAAAAAAAAAAGTGAACTCCTTTTTTCTGTGAGTTTATTAATTTTCTTGTTTGACAAACTTTAGTATAAATTTTGTGAATATATTAGAGACTCTTATTTTTGTAAATTTTGAATGGATAGTTCTAATCTTAAGATATGTAAAAAGACAAACAAATTAACATTTCACTTAAAATAACATCCTTTCATTTTTATATTAGACCGGGGGAAGGCTTACAAAGAAGTGTATAAATTAAATTTTTGTAATCCTAAATGGAGAGCCTTAGACCTTAGGATTTAAGATGGGAATACTTTTCAAATATTTATATATAATAAATTTTAAAAAATAGGATTCTGCTAAAAAGAGGCTAAAAAAAAATGGTGATTAGAATTATTACGTGATTCGATCACCGATCGTTTTTGTTACTTTCTCATTCGTTATCTATTTGGCTAATTTGTTATTTCTGTTGGAATGGAATTATGTCGAAAACTTTTATTGTGATTATTTTCAACTAATACTGATCAATTAGTATCATAGAAAATTTAACAAAACTCTTCTTTTAAAACATCGAGTTTATTTGATTTCTTTGTTGTATCACAATTATTTTTTTAATCACTTCGTCACATTGTTTCTATAAATTTTAAGGTAAAATAGTTTATTTTTATAGATTCTAATACACCCAATTCCATTTAAATTTCCTATTTTAAAGTGTTTCTTGTTACTGTTTAGATGGTTGTCCATGGTAATATCTGAAGTCAGTTATTTACAATAAAAGTCTTGTAAAAAGTTAAAGTGGAAATTTTATTCATCTAGTCGGTGTGACCAGGATATAAAAAGAATATTATTGAAAATAAATTAAAATAGTTATTTTCTGTTTTTTTTTCCTTGTCAGAAACGAACGTTATAAATGTATTCTTTGTCAGTGTAAACGTCTCGTGTTGTTTATTAATTTGATGGTAAAAGAACCTTCAAATTTATGCTTTAAAATACATAAATTATCAGTTTTATTCCCCCCCTCCGGAAAAATACCCCCATTTCATTTTAAGCTCTGATCTATAACTTGGCTCAACACAGAAAAAATGAAAATCTAATCGACGAATTAAAATTATTTTTCAAATTCATCCAGAAAACTAAAAATTATTTATAAAAATATATTCCCGTTATTTTCACCCTCCTTCAACTTATTTACTTTTTTTTCTTTTTTTTTTATAAAGAAAACAAACTTTTTTAGATCAACTTCTTGTTTTCTAGGAAAACAGAAAGGTGATGTGAAAAAGTTTTAACTCTTCGAATCCACTTTCCAGGAATCTTTTTACTCCATTATTTCCTGATTAAAGCGAATAATGGCTATGACGAAGTGACGTTTTTTTTGTAATATTATTTTGACTTTTTTTTTTTTTTTTTTTAGATATGAATTGTAATATTACATTAAAAAAGTGTTTTATATAAAATAAAATCTGATAAAGTTTTATATTTGTATGACTAGATGACTTCTAACCAGAGCCGATATTTGAGGTCCCAAGACTATTGAAATTTGTCCTCTATCCCGTTCATTATCTGTTCCTCTTTCCTGGCTGCAAATTTGGCACTGCTTATGACACTTTTTTAAGCATACGGGATGTGAATGCATAACCAACATTTCAAGAATCTTAAAAAAATTTTTGGAAAAGAATTTCATTGTTTATACTATAAACTGTATACCATTTTTTTCACTTCCAATATTCAAAAAAAGATTTAAAGACCAAAATTAGAGCAATTGCAATTTTAAAAAAAAGCACTTTGTTAATTAATTCTTTTAATTGTTTAGTAATTCTCTTGATATTGGAAAGAGGAAAATATAAAAATCCTCTTCAGTAGAGATTGCTGTACAGTTTCGTCCCAACAAAACGAATCCTTTTAATTTACATTGAAAAAAAGTTCTTTTTAAAGGTTATTCCAATTGCGTTTTAGCACTAATCAATTCAAGAAATTAATTGATTAAAAAAAAAACAAAAAAAACCCCCAAATATCCTATATAAAATTAAGCCATTTGCAGTTTTTAACTGCATATTTTGGCATATACACAGAATATGGTATTTTATTCAATCCCTATTTATATCAATTATTGACGTCTGTAGATGATAACAAAAATAATGTTACATGTTCATGAATAAAAGAATAATCAACACAAAAACCATTATAATCAAATTTATTTAATTTTTTTTATATCCTGCTGATATGATAGAACATAAAAATCTTTTTTAAAAATTCACCCAGATGAGATTCGTCTTATTGGGATGACACTTGTTGCACGTTTTAAAAGAAATTGCAGGTGTACATTTGAAACCTTTGCATTCCACAATTATCCTGTGATTTTTTTAAGGGACATTTACGAGAAGAAATATTGAAAACTATATTAGATGAAAAATTAACATTTAAATCTAATTCATAAAAATCTATTAGTATTGAAAAAAAACAACTTTTTTTTTTGTTTAAGATTTTTTAATAAATACGAGATATGTAAATAAATTTTTAAAAAATTTTTCAAGATTTTAAATCTGTTTAAATTTGGGATAGAAATGCTAGTTGTCCCATTTGGACATCAATTTTTTTTCTTCTCCCGCCTCACCAACTCTATTTTTAAGATAAAATTTTAAAATTTCAAAGAAAGAAAAAACACTTGAGTTGTCTTTTATGCCTTTAAAAGAAATGATTGTTTTTATTCAAATAAAATAACTTCTTATACTAATTAATTGTAAATTGCGGCATAGAAAACAGCATTTTATATCTGAAAAAATCTTATCAGATATTATTTCATAACTTTACTTGGAATAACAAATTTTATTGATTCTTTACCCACTTGCTTCCAATAATTGGAGTTTTGAACAAGTTGTTGATTCTCATTGTTATAAAATATTGTCAATTTGATTAGCATTTTAATTTTTCAATGATACTGATTTTTTTTATTTTTCACAGATTAGAAATTAAACTTTCTTAATGACCAAACACTTAAGTTAGTACTTTGATATGAAACAATTGAAAAATTTTATTTGGTTTTATAAGTACTCTTTATTACGGTATGAGTAAGATAACTAGTGACTTAATTTTCAGTTTCTTCTTCCCTTCCTGTACTTACTCTAACTCTGGACTATTTTTTTAATGAATATTTAATGAAAAATTTTTTTTTTTTTTTTTAAATAAGACCCCTCATTATTCAATTCTAAGCTAATATCTAATTTACTACAGGAGTAGGACTTGTGAGAACTAGGTTTTTAAAAATTCCCTTCCTGTACTTACTCTAACTCTGGACTATTTTTTTAATGAATATTTAATGAAAATTTTTTTTTTTTTTTTTTTAAATAAGACCCCTCATTATTCAATTCTAAGCTAATATCTAATTTACTACAGGAGTAGGACTTGTGAGAACTAGGTTTTTAAAAATTCCCTTCCTATACTTATTGTAACTCTGGACTATTTTTTTTAATGAATATTTAATGAAAAAAAAATTTTTTTTTTAATAAGACCCCTTACTATTCAATTCTAAGCTAATATATAATTTACTACAAGAGTAGGAGTTGTGAGAACTAGGTTTAACGCCATTGGGAAGTAGGAGAGTCTGCCAGTGTAATTAAATAGAAATATTTAAGATTATTTGTAGTTTAAGTTTGATCAACCATGATGTGAAGTGGTGTTAGAAAAGGTGCAATGTCTTCACCCTTTCACTACCAAGTTAAATTGAAATTGTTTAGCAATAATTTATCTAAAAAAAAAAATAACAATTTTTGTGCTGATAAGCTTTTACAGATAAACTCTATCTTTAACCCTTTTGGAATAGTCACTGTGGCGTAATGGTTAAAATGTTGGACTGCAGCCTGAAAGTAAGCAAATTCAAACTCCAGTCCTGTTTTTATTTTCACTTTCAGGAAAGGTACGAACCCCCTTATTCCCCTAGCTATGGGTTGAATAGTGTTCTTTTATGAGAATGGCCTTGGCATTAAATAAGCCACAAAGGTTGATATGTTATTAAAGAAAATAACCAACTAATTCTAGATTTAACCCTTTCATGACCCAGTTTTTTTTTGGGGGGGGTAGCTTTTGGATTTGCAAAATTATAGTTTGAATATGACATCATACTGAAAGCATAACTTTGCATATCCTAAACTTAATTTAAAGAGTTAAAATGAAATTTGACAGGGTCACTGGTGTCTCAGTGTGAGTGAAAAGGTTAAGTGATCACGATATAAATTATCAAATGTCAGGAAAAAATTTTAGGACAGTTGTAGGTCTGGAAAATTTTGTCTGAGATTTTGGTTTTCTCACCTGATGTAGATACTTTTAAGAAAAATTAGTCTAGTTAATAAAATATAATCGGTTGTTTTTAAAATTCAAGTTAACTGATTTATATATGATGTGTGCTTATACATTATATATGTTTTTTTTTGTTTTAAAGTAATTAACATGTTAAATCATTTATATAAATATTAATTTTAAAATAATTATTTTTATGTCGTTCTTATTACAATTATTTAACTATTTTATATCCCAAGCAGATTAATAATAAATTTCAATGAAAGAAATTATGGTACGACTTTGAATAGTGCAGTTTTTATTTTGTATGGTTAATTATATTTTTAATATAGGCAGTTGACATCGGTAATGTTTGATTACAAATAATGATAAAAAAAATATGGTGCACATTACACTGAGTTTTTTTTTTTATAAGAGAATCTTTTATTTACTTATACTATAATTGTTTTAGATGTAATCTTTGGTTATTTGGTTTAATGGCATATCAACCCTTGTGGGTTATTTAATGCCAAATCTTTTAATGTACATTTGGGAAACATTTGTGTTTATCAAGGAATTGCTAGGACACAAGAAAGATATCATTTGATGATTTTTCTTCATAGACATACGCTTTGTAAATGGTCTTGTTTTGTAGGTATATCTTTTATTATTTTTGTATATATATATTTACTGCTTTGAGATAAGAGATTATTTTGTTTTCAACATTTTCAAATAGTTTCTTTATATTATTTCTTCATATTATTTACTTTATAATATTTGTCTTGTAGAGACAAATGGTGTGCTTTCAATCAAGATATGTTTCACTGTGATTGCAGTTTGGTATATTGAGCATATAGGCTGATCTTTTCTTTTAAGTTAGTATAAATGTGTGTGATGTATGTGATCTACACCTAGTCGAGATAGTATTACTTCCTTTTTCTTTAATCTTCTTGGACTTTTACTCCATTAGCCTAGAAGCGGATTAATAGACCAAAGTTTATTATTTGTATTATTGTTCCAGCATTTTTGCCATTCTTGTTGGATATAGTTAATTAATTTTTAAGGTTGGGTTATATTGAATATGAGGCACTTTTGGAGGGTATATTCTTAAGTAATGGAGACTAAAGTTGCATTCCCCCCTATTTAGGCGACTCTGATTGCCCTATGCCCTTATAGGGTTGGGGTTAGAAGAGATTATATTGAAACGCCTAAGAAGACTTTGAATAGTGTTGTCAAAATGTTGTGATAAGTTGTTGCATTATTTTAAAGTGTTGTATGTCTTTTTGTTTTCTCCTGTTTTTTTTTTTGTTTTGTTTTTTATTTTGTTAAGGTCTAATATATTTACAATTTATTTTCTAGTTATTTTTCCCTGCCTGTCTCATAAGATGTCTTCAGCTTTGATGAATATTTTCTACAGTGAGTATTAAAAAAAGACAAAAGAAAATTTTTACTCATACCTAACTTACATCTTTTTACTTCAATTCTTGAATAATTTCTATGAAAGAAGTATCTCTTAATCAATTCAAATAGATACTTTATTGGATTTTTTTTTAAAAATCAGTTAAGAAACTGGACCATTTTTTATCATTGTCACAAATTTTAACGAAACTTTACACTTTTGATTATGACTGTCAAAATATTTGTAGTTGTAAAAAAAGTGATGATTTTCTAAAAAGAAATAGCAAAAAATAGGAAATTTAGAAAAATTTTCTTTTCCTTGATTTGATATCTTAATTTGTGATTAATTCAAGAAAAAAATTATATTTCTTAGCATTTTCTTTTTAGAAAATTGACTTTTTGTTCCAAGAGAACTATAACAATAATCCAAGAAAATAAGCATTTGTTCCCTATTCCAGCTGTGGGTAAATTGTAGGGGCAACTGGGCTCTTTAGCCTTCCTCTGTTAAAAAAAGAATTGACCTTGTTACATGTTGTGCATGGTGGTGGGGTTTAAGTAAATACAAGCATAATATGAATTTGTATTTTTGTTATTGAAAGAGTTCATTACATAGCAGTTAGCACTTTGGAGTAAATGAAAATTGGTGACTACAAAATGTTTAACGGGGAGGTAGTTAATATTTTTATTTTTTTTATTTTATATATTGAGCAGGTTTTCAGACATTAAAAACAATTTTTTTTTATTTTCGATGATGAATTATCTTTAATGTACCTTCACTCTGTTAGAAGGACTTAGAATATGTTAACTTTATCCCCTTAACGAGGGTGCTGATACCCCCACCCCAAAAAACCCCTCTAAAAACTATTTACTAAGCATGACACTAAAAGTGTACCTGATTCTGAGGCTGCAGATCTAGAGAATATGGAGTATCCCTTCATTGCCATTACTCTCAGGTCCACTCTGATCCAGGATGATCGTACTAGTTAGGGTCCCATCTCATGGTCAAATGGATCTGTTTGAAAATTATTTGTAAGGACCATGGGAGGGGCCCTCTTAAGAAACATTTACACAAAAAATGTAAATACAAACTATGAACACAATTCCCCTAAACTATAGGTAACGAATAACTCTAGATAGATTGACTTGCTGTTAAAATCAATCAATTACCTAATATACCTGGACAAATATCTTCATCTTGGTGATTGTTGTTAACATTTCTGCTATTGAACTCTTCCACCTTTGTTCTGGTGTCACTACGGCCCAATCGGCCAGTGGTCGTCACGCAACCTTCTTCTTAAACGACTTTTAGTATATTTCCTTTTGGGAAAAAGTTGTTCACAAGCGTATGTACTTCCAAATAATGACATCATCAGTTTCGCATTAGTCAAGATGTTATATTTTCCACTTGACAACATATATTTCTTGTAGAAGACAGCAGTGGATTAGAACTGAAATTTCGATTTCAAAGATTCATCACACTGTAAGTCAATTGTAATGTAATGTCAATCCAATGTAAGATGGCAGACCAGACAAAAAATCACTCAACGGCTGGATGTGGCCTGTGGGCCATGGGGTTGCTAACTCCTTCTTTAAATTGTGATTGTGTGCAAAGTATGAAGAATATTTAATACTGTAAATTATTTCTATTAGATCAGAATACTTGAAATTATATAACAAGTGCAAAAAAATGATTATTATTAAATAAGAATAATTACTTGAAACCAAATTATTTATGGATAATTTGTATTAAGAATAATTACTTGAAACTATTATTTATGAATTATCATAAGTTACTTGAAATCATATAATTGCTTTAAGAAAATGACTTAGGCATTAAATAACCCAACAAAGGTTGACATGCTGTAAAATGAACCAACTAATTTGTGTAGACTGTCCCTTGTCCAAGGTGAAGACTAGTTAGAGGACATCAGTGTATATTAGTCATATTTTATCATCTCATAAATTTAGACAATATAGATAATCTCCATATGGATTAGCATAGCATTTTATATACATGAATTACTAATTACTGTTTTTCCAATTGTTGAAGATATTCTTTTATAAATATATTTTTTCCTTATGATCCAGTAGGTGAAACGTAGGTATATTGGTCTGATTCTGTAGGCTTTATTATTTTAAATTCGATCTACTTAGTTTATCAAGCACTCTTTACGCTTAACTTAGTTGATTCTGCCAGTGTTTTTTCTTTCGGCTAGGCGTCACAGCATTATTTGATTATTTTTGAATAGTACAGGTGCCATTAGTCTTTCCTTTTTTTTTTTTTCTTCCCAGATTGCAGTTTGTATAATCCTTATTTGCAAATTGCATTATCTAGGGTTTTTTCACACTATCAGAATCTTATAGATTAATCTTTTATTTATATATATATATATACACACACACACACAGGGGCCTGACAATATTTTTCGGACACTTTGAAGAAAGTACTTCAAGGTGGTCACTAGTGCCAAAAACTTTTGAGATTGTAAGTACGTAGTTGAGGAGTGAAAATCCACTACTAGTGTAATCATTTTTTTTTTAGTTTGGCTTTGATAATTTTAGTTTTTTGTGATTTTTGCGAAAACTTGTGCGACACTATTTTTCAGACATGACAAAAAAATCCTATTTTATTAAGAGCTATGTTCATGTATATGTTGCTGTATGCAAATTTTCTGCTTGTACACTGTACTGGGGCACTGGTGCCCCTACTACTATGTTAACATAGGACAATCTAACAGCATAAATAGTCCGGACATTTCTTGGCAAAACAATTAAGTTTAATGAGGTAAATGCATTCAAAAGAAGTTATTTGTTTGGCACGGAAGAAGCGGGAAGATGGCCTCAGCATCAGAAGGATTGCCATGGATTTGAAGCTGTCGAAATCAACAGTCGAATACATGCTGAAGACAAACTCCGAGCGGAAAAAGAAGAGAGGGCGGAAAAGATCAATTGACAAGAGGACTGAAAGGGGAATGAAGAGGACTGTGACACGGCTTTTGACATCTGGAGAAAAAGTTACCGCAAGAAAAGGGAAGGAGAAATGTGAATTGGATGTAAACGTCCGAACAGTACAAAGAATACTGCATAGGATTGGTTTGAAGTATGCAAAGGCTAGGAAAAAAATTACACTAACAAAGAAACACAAAGGAGCAAGACTGGAGTGTGCTAAAAGGTGGTTAACAAAGCATGTTGACTTTAAGAAGGTTATATTTACTGATGAGAAGCGTTTCAATTTTGATGGGCCCGATGGATGGTGTACTTGGTTGAGAAGGGGTGAGCCTGTTGTACTGAACAAACGACAGATGGGAGGAGGAGGAGTTATAGTTTGGGGTATGATCTTTGCTAATGGAAATATATGGTTGGAGTGGCTGAAAGGACGACAGAACAGCGAAAGCTACAAACAGTTGCTGGACAAGAAAGCCCTACCAAGGATAAGAAGAGAGATGGGGAATGATTTCGTTCTATAGCAAGACAATTGCAGCATCCATGTGTCAAAACTCATGAAAGAATGGATGGCTAAAGTGAATATGACTACTTTGGAATGGCCTGCAAGAAGCCCAGATCTAAATTTAATAGAAAATGTTTGGGAAATGCTTGCGCAACTTGTCTATGATGGACCTGAAATAACAAAAGAGGCTCAACTATGGGAACGAATACTAGGAGCCAAAAAACAACTAATAGAAACACGTAGAGATGTTATTGTGCATATGTTTGATCATTATGAAGAGAGATTGATAAAAGTTATTGAGAAGAAAGGTGATATTATAGACTATTAAGTTTTTCAACGATGTCCGAAAAATAATGTCGCGTGTGTTTTGTAAAAAATGATGAAAATTAAATATTTTTCCTTACCTAATCGATTTCCTTCCATTTTTATTACAGGTATTGTCTTTATATGTTTATGCTATTCTATTGAAGGAATTTCGCCACTCTATGGTACTCGGAAAGTCGAAAACTAAAGTGTCCGAAAAATATTGTCGGGCCCCTATATATATATATATATATATATATATATATATTTTGAACTAGTGGGTAGAGTGTTTACCAATGGTCCGGGAGATCGGGGTTCAATCCCAGGTCAAGTCATACCAAATACTTAGAAAAAAAAAAAATGGTACTTGATACTTCCTTGCTTAACACTCAGTAGTATAAGGTACGTATCAAGAGTAAAGTAGAGCAATCCAGGGAAAGGAGTAGCGCGCTCCCCTACACCTTGATGTAGTAGCTATTGAAAAGGGAGCCTTCTGGTCACCCTTGACTACAGTCGCCGACTTTACTACTTATATATATATATATATATATTAGCATGGATGCTTATCTGCGACCACTAGTTTCATGCTGTCTTTTTACAGCAATCATTAGGTAGAAAAAACTCATTATCTACTGCACTAAATTTAAAACATCAAACCTCATCATTACAAATAACACAAACTACCTCAAAACTCCCCTAACTCAAACTAATGTAGTGTATACATATTTACCAACCCCTCTGCTTGAGCAGGATATGACATGAGGTCGATTTTTTTTTTAAGCGGAGTTTAACTGGTTTGAATTCAGAGTTTTCCTTCCACTAGACTAGTTGCCTCACCAAGGCTGAAGAACCTAGTCTTCCCTACAAGTGTATAAATTTATATGTCCATTTCAAGAGTGTCTCTTGGAAAATAACATAACACCTAATTCCTAATTTGGTCATTTAACAAGCACACTCTCTCATTGCCTTACCTACCACCTTTCTGATATTAGCGCCATAAAACAGCATCTCATGACAAAGCATAACAAAGACACTGACAAACTCAAATCCCCAAATATAAGAAAGATCCTGATTAACAATGCAAAAATCATCTATAAAAGTAACGGAGATGCCCGTAGTGTAATGGTTATCGTCGTAGGAAATGGACATGGCGACACGAGTTCAAATCCTGGACGAGACTGATTGCATTTCATGTAGCACTAATACCCTTGGGAAAGGTATGAATCCAATTATTCTCCCTCCAGCTATGGGTAAATAGTAGAGCAGACTGGGCTCCTCAGCCTTAGTGAGGCAACTAGTGTAGGAGAAGGAAAACTATGAATTCAAACCTGTTAAACTCTGCTTGAAAAATTGACCTTGTGTCATATCCTGCCCGAGTGGGGGGGGAGGTAAATATGTATAAAAGTAACAATAAAAAGCATTAACAAATGCTCGAAGCAATAACTATAAAAAATTTGAATAAAAAAAAAAACCTTCTATAAATAAAATAGCATTCAGCACAAGTATAAACATATTAAACATATTCAATAACTAACCAGCCATCCAAACAGAATGAACCAAACCCATCTATAATTTATTTAAGAATAAAAAAAAAAACACTCCAAATAAATATAAATAAAACTCACAGCGACAAACAATCTAACACAACCCCCAAAGATGACCAGCAAAATGGTTAAAAGCACTTGGGTTAATATAAGATTCTGTCTTTACCAACTTTACCCAGACATAAGAAGACTAGTGAGAAGACTTGAACATCTTCATTTGAAGATTAAAAAAAGAAGAAACAACAATATGCAATATTCAACCAAACCTGTTTATTTATATATATATATATAAAGTAAATAAGAACTTGGAATATCCAATGAATGAGTGCTCAATGCACAGCTATTTAATAAAAAGTATACTTGCAGAGCAAAATATATATTTTTTGTTAAAAAAAAAAAAATTTAGAAATTGTTTTCCATGATAAATTTATTTCACTTATTAAAGCTTGTCAAATGGATTTCATATTTATATATATAGTTTTGACAAAGGTCCTTAACATTCAAAGAATTTTTCTTGCAAAGTCCTTGCTCACATGTTTTAGCCAGTATATTCTCTGACCTTCTTCATTCTCTGTGAGAAAAGAGACTTTTGTTCTGATTCTTTTTTATCAATAGCAAAGTGGTTTAACACTCCATATAATTCTAAAAATCTGAGAGCCAATTCATATTTAATAAAGACAATCTTCTAGTTTCTATTTTTACTTTCCATTTTGAAGAAAGTGACCAGAACAAAATGTCCATTAGATCTAAAAAGACCAGAAAATGCATTGGTCAAAATGTGTGACCAACAAAAACAAGTTTAATTGTCCAAACAATCTTTTAGATGAATACTAAAAAAAATCCCATTGTGGTTTATGCATTTTAATAAATATCATTTTTTGTTTTTTTTTTCTGTTAACATTTGTTAAAAATGGATGTTTTAAATGTTATGCATTATTGTAGCGGGAATAATGACTTATCAGTACAGCAGTGTAAGAGAACTTGGTTGTGTCTTGCTTGCCGAGATCAAACTTACATCCTTCAAAATACAAAAAAACATGATTTAAGCATGCTGTGAGATATGTTTGGCTTTGGTGTCCAGATTTACAAAATGTTGTATGGGCTCTGAGGTGAATAAATTTAGCAATCAAAAATAGTTGGAGGTTTTTCCAGTAGGTGTCTAGCATTGTGGATAGTAATATTTTGAGGATCTTTCAGGGAAGTCTACTGGATTGTTGTTGTAGATTTCAGTGCAGGTCACTGCTGGAGAAGCAGAGATGAGCTCATAAGTGATGTACTCCTATGGCCCCCCACATATGGCCAGGCAAAAGCAGGACGACCAACTCGAACATACATTCAGCAATTATGTGAGGATATGGGATGTGGCCCTGAAGACCTACCAGAGGCGATGAACGATGGGGAGAAGTGGCGAGAGAGGGTTAGGGATATCCGTGCCTGTGGCACGACATGATGATAATGAGATCTGAAATTTATTCCCTTGGTCACTTCTCACAGCAAAAAAGGTTATTAACCACTTACCAGCTATTTCAGCATAAAATGGCAGGATTTGATTTGAAGCTTATCCTATATTTTAATAGCTCTACCTCTGTTGTTACCTGGGTCAAGAAAGTGGAAATAATTTGCTACTTGAATGGGGTGAAGAGAGTAGGGCATGGCATACCATTACGACTGGTCGGTGGTACATTTGATATGTACCAACAGATGGAGAAGGAAAAATTAGACCTGGCTCTAATAAAGGCTGCACTTTTTTAAAGACATTTGCTCTGCTCTTTGCTGAAGCCTATGAACACTTTGTGGCATAGATGCTATACCTGGGAAAAACAGTAGCTGTCTACAAGACAGCATTGCAGGAGCTGGTGCGATTGTTTAGAGGACTTCCTCTCTGGTTAAGGATTTGTTGCAAGCGAACTCCAGCATAGACACATTGCCATTGGACCACACCCAAGCCATTATAAAGGAGAGCTCTGCTTTGGAATGTTATCAACTAAGTATTCATTTAGAAATCTTAGGTTTAATGTATATAAGCATTGAATGGCCTGCAAGGGTTGATGTGCCATAAAGCCCAACAAACCAAACTAGATAACATCTTGAGTTTTCTATATAAAAAAAGACACCTTTTCACCAAAATCTGGCCAAATATCAAATACTATCATAAAAACCCATATTCTAAACCATAAAACCCACACAATAGAAAAAAACCAATCTAACCTTTCTTGGCATTCAGTGACCAGAGGTTGATATCCAGTTAAACAAAACTCAAACAGTGCTTTGGAAGAGCCGATCATTACGGCTGCAGTCAACTACTAGGACCAACCCAGGAATGACCTGTTATATGTGCAACAGCCAAGGCCACTCAACCAGAAAATGTAAGAGCAAAGAGTATGCATGCGTTGCTACTTGTGGAAACTGGAAAGACACATGGCCCAAGATTGCTTGGGAAACGATGCTATAGACAAGGCATCGTGTCAGTCTCTTTCCCCAAACATGTAGATGAGATGCTGCCTGTCATTAATGTATGTCTCTGTGGAATGCTACGTTTGGCATTTCATGACTTGGGCTTTTCTCGGACGATAGTCAGCAAAGGATTTTGTAGCACCTAAAGGAAGAAGAATCTTGGTAACCACAGTGAATGGGAAGACTTGCCTGGTGGCATTAGGATGGTTAGGACCACTAGAGAGGCCAGAAACTCTACTGAAGTGAACAGGCTAGTAGTGCTTGAATGTTTCGTTGAATTTAACCAACACCAGAAGGTGTGAACTATTTCATGGAAGTGGACAGAGGATAAGGAACCACTTAAAAAGCAGAATCACGTGGCAGAATACTATGTGCCTGATTGTATGATACCTGCATATGAGTGGGAGCTTCTCTCCTTGTTAGAGGACAGCTAGTTTATTCCATATCCTGAACACAAACTAGGTACTCCTAAAGAGCTGATCCCTTCGATAGCTCTGGTTCAGCTAAACCTGGAAAAGTTTCAGCTGGTGATGGATTACCAAGAGCTGATACAGATGTGTGTGCCAGCAATCTGTGAGAATGGCATTAACAGGGATCAAACATGTCCCTTCTAGATCTACGCAAAGCTTATCTGTAGATTAGGGTCAGTGAATCACTCTGGCCACTAGATCATGATGTTCAATGGCCGAAGGTACTGCCTAACCAGATTGGGCTAAATGTGGTAGCCTAAATGAACATTATCATTAATGCCATACTGTCCCAGGAAAAAGCAATTGAAAAAGTAACCTTGGAAATTTACTAAGCTTTTTTTTTTTTTGCTTAGGTGTGGCACAAGGCCATATGAAAGGGGCACCAAATGAGACTCGAACTCACTCGTGTAGGTTTGCTAGTCGAGCTTGCTAACCATTACACCACCAGAGGCGCCTTGAAAAAGTAACCTTGGCATACCTAGGTGACATCTACATCAATGAGAACATCGTATCATTGATGAGTGTATGAATGAAGCTGGCCCAATTTGACTCGCTCTGACAATGACACTATGTTTAACAGTAAATCATTCATAGAGAAATGGGGTGTTCAATTACCCTTTCAATACACTTAGGTACCCTCTGGTAAGTGTATCATTATATAATGCTACTGAATAGCAGCCAGGAAATGATGTTCCATAATGGGGGCAGTATACTGGCATAGCGTTACAATAATGAACACTGTTGCGCAATCAGCTGGGGCTGTAGAATACACCAACTGTTTCTCTGCAGAGAGGGTTAGAAACTCCTCCCGAACAAATGTCCTGGATATATGACACGAAACAACATGATGATGAGACTCCAGTAATGCTGGAGGTTTGGGGAATGTGGAATACCCCTTCATTGCCATCACTCCCTGGTCCACTCTGGCCCAGAGTGGTAGCACCTGATAAGGGTCCTATGGGTTAAATTGAACTAAACTGTGGTTTAAGTTTATGGTTTTTTGCATTTAAACTGTGTATTTATGCTAAACTGAATTGCTCGAAGTAGAACTGTTTTGACATCTAAACTGTGTACTTATGCTAAACTGAATTATCTGAAATAAAACTGTTTTGACATTAACTCTGTGAATTGCCCAGTTGGCTGGGGCTGTAGAATACACTGACTGCACCGCTGCAGAGGGTGTAGGACCCCCCCCCTCCCGCCCCATGAGGGTCCTGGATATGATACTAAACAATCTGATGGTGAAGCTCAAATGCTGCTGGAGCTTTGGGAATGCAGAGCTCCCCTTCATTGCCATTGCTTCCAGGTTCACTCTGGCCTGGAATGGTAGCACATGATAGGGCCCTATTTATGGGTTAAATAGAATTAACTTCATACTTATGCTAAACTGAATGGTTTGAATTAGAACTGTTTGACTAAACTGAATAGCTTGAAATAGAAATGTTTTTGACAATTAAACTGTACTTACATTTAAACTACATGCTTATGCTAAACTGAATTATTTGAAATAGAACTGTTTTTGACATTGAAACTTACACTAAACTGAATTGTTTAATATAGAACTGTTTTGACATTTAACTGTGTAAACAAAATCTGTTCTTATATTAAACTGAATTATCTGAATTAGAACTGTTTGAATAAACTGAATAGCTTGAAATAGAAATGTTTTTGACAATTAAACTGTGTATTCATGCTAAACTGAATTATTTGAAATAGAACTATTTGCATAAAAATGGATTTGGTGTTAAATGACCTACAAAGGTCGATATGCCATAAAACCCAACAAACCAACCAAACCAATTTAAGTGTGGTATGGGACGCATGGTTTAATTCTGGTGCTCGGATGTGCAAAAATTTATGTGGGCTGTAAAGTGACTAAATTAAGAAGCCAGAAAGAGTTGGGTTTTTTTTTTCAACAGGTGTCTAGCGTAGCCTTGAATCTGAAATTGATAACCTGGGTCACTTCTCATAACAAAGGTTATTGTCACCAACCACTTACAATTATGATTAAAGTTCTATGACTTTTTTTTTAAACTGATACCTTCTTAAAGATTTACTTGCTGTAATTCATATCTGTTACATCTTTATTATCGGAGACTCAAGTGGTGTAATGTTTATTGGTGCAGAAAGTGAAATCGGTGAGCTGCATCCTCATTCTAGCTGGTACTCCTTGCTTTCATTTCACACTGTTATTGAGAAAGGCATGAATCTTTTCTCTTATCCACTTATGGGTAAAATAATTAGGCAGACTTGGTTCTCTAGCCTTAGTGGGCAACAAGTCTAGGAGAAGGATAACTCAATTCAAAACTTTGGACTGTTATTTTCTGGCAACTCCTATGATAATACTAGTATCAGTCATAGCACTTGTATAATGTCAATGGTGCAGAGAAGGGAGGTTTAATGTAAGACTCCCCCTCCCACCAACAAGTCTCCTGGGTATGACACTAAACAATCTGATGGTAAAGCTCCAGTAATGCCGGAGCTTTGGAGAATGCAGAGTACCCCTTTATTGCCATCACTTCCAGTTCCACTCTGGCCCAGAGTGGTAGCATCTAATAGGGCCCTACCTATGGGTCAAATAGAACTAAACTGTGTTTATACTAAACTGAATTGCTTGAAATAGAAGTGTTTTGACATTTAAACTATGTACTTATGCTAAACTAAATTATTTGGAATAGAATTGTTTTTGACATTTAAACAGTGTACCTATACTACTAAACTGAATTGCTTGAAATAGAAGTGTTTTGACATTTAAACTATGTACTTATGCTAAACTAAATTATTTGGAATAGAATTGTTTTTGACATTTAAACAGTGTACCTATACTACTAAACTGAATTGCTTGAAATAGAAGTGTTTTGACATTTAAACTATGTACTTATGCTAAACTAAATTATTTGGAATAGAATTGTTTTTGACATTTAAACAGTGTACCTATACTACTAAACTGAATTGCTTGAAATAGAAGTGTTTATATGTATACAAAATGGATTTGGCATAAAATAACCCACAAAGGTTGATATGCCATAAAACCACACTAAACCATACTGAAGTGTGTATATAATGCCCCTCAGGGGAAAATGGTAGATGGTAGGGAACATATAAGGTGAATAGGGAGGGTAGGGAAAAACTTACCCTCCCTAATTGCATCAACTTTTGCTTGGATATTTTTGAATTCTAAGGTTTTGAATTATTCTATTTCTGGGGATTGATATTTATAGAGTTTGAATAAATAATAGAATGCAAAAATAGAATATGAAACAAAAAGTAAAATATAAAAATAAAACAATGAAATATAAAAATGAAACAAATAAATCAAAATATATAAACAAAACAAAATATGAGGTTATAGATAATGGACAAAGCAACTAGAATTTAGAGGCTGAAGGATAATACAGTCAAAATTATTAGTGATGGACAAAGCAACTAGAATTTAGAGGCTGAAAATATTTATTGAAATTATTTATAATAATTATAAACACTAAAAATGATTTTTAAAAATTCAGACACCTGTAAGATTTTTAAAATGAATGATGGATGTTTGTATAAACCGAAGACTACGATCCAACAACAAGAACCAAAATATTGTACTCCAACAACTCATTTTTTTTTTTTTTCTTTTTAACCTAATAATTTTATCAAAACTCCTCACTTTAAAACATTGAGATTTGATTTTGGTTTATTTCTAGTATTTGGCTTGCTATGTTAATGAAATGTAGCCTAAATTGGTGAAAGCTTTTCTTTTAATAGTGCTACTCAATAAAAGTGTTTTCTTCACTGGAGCCCGGAGGGATTAGACCACTCCTAACTTAGGAATTTGTTTTTATTAAGTACTTTATCTATTTCAAGTCTCTTTGTTTTTTTATGTATGTAACTAGTATTTCTTTTTTAATAAATATTTGGGAAAAATGAAACTTAATGAACAGGAAAGCTTCATGGCAGAGCTGGCGATGAAGAATTGAAATTCTCATTTTAAAGTTTTTCATATTAGACTTATTCTTTGTATTAATTAGATTTAATAGCATTATGGAAAGAAAATAATAACATCTTAAAATAAACAAGACCAGTAAAAAAAATAAATAAATAGAAATTGAAAATAAAACTTAGAATAAACATGATCAGTAAAAAAAAATTAATTAAAATCTTTAAATAAATACGACCAGTGTAAAAATAAATAAATAAAAATAAATATATATATATATATATAAAAATAAAATAATATCTGAGAAAAATCATGACCAGTGTAAAAAATAAAATAATAATATCTGAGAAAAAAAACATGACCATGAAGGTTGATATGCCATTAAACAAAGAAACCAATCTATTCAACATTAATCATTTATTGCACTCGGTTAAATAGTTCCAAGTATTGCTATGTAATAACTAATGTCTCTATTTAACATTAGACATTTGTTTGCACACGGTTAAATGGTTTCAAGTATAGTAAATGATTGAACAGTTCTATTTGACCCGTAAATGGGACCCTAACAAGTACTACTACTCCAGTTCAGAGTGGACCTGGGAGTAATGACAATTAAGGAGTACTCTTCATTTCCTAAAACTACAGGAGTCAAGTCTCACCATCAGATGGTTTAGTGTCATATCCAGGACTCTCATTGTGGTGGTGGGGTCTTACCTGTTTAGAGATGTAGTTGGCATATTCTACAGTCCTAGTCGACAAGGCTACATTTTTACAAGTACTGTAATTATTTGTGTATAAGATGTTCTATTTTGCAAGATTTTTCTGTTCCAAAATTGGGGGTGCATATTATACACTAGAACTATATGATTAACTTTTTTTGGCAGCTAAATACCTCACCAGATTTGGCATGAGATAACAAAATTATATCCATAGTGCAAACTAATGTTTTACACCATTACAGAGAAATATCCACTGGAATGTGTTAGTTTATTTTTTTGCTTTTAATGATAGTTAATTTTTCAAAACAAGCTAGTTGCATTTTTATGTAAACATGTCCATGTGTTTGCTCTAGATATTGTGTAAGTTTTGTGTTTTAAGACATAATTTAAAGTAAATTCTTATTTTTAGTCAGTATGAAGTAAAGTTTTAAAAAATGCTAAAATTAAGTTAAATTTACCTGCTACAAATTCTAATGAGTGTATGTATTATACGAGATTTTTTTTTCTTGGATTTCATAGTCCTAATTCAATATTGCATGTTATGCACAAAAAAATAATCGCAGTAATAGTTTTAAAAGAATATATCGTCGTTACAGCAAAAAAGTGTTGCCAAATGCACAAAAATCTGATTTGAATTAAAATGCCATCAATGAAGGAATCTAAAAAATGCAACAGCATTTGGTAAATAAAGAGAATTAGGATGTGAAATCAAAGGTTTTACCAATTGTGAATTTTTTCCTGCTATATAAAACTTTTTGATAAAATGGATTCCTCAGTTTTTGCATTAAGTGGAATGATCTTATAATAAGCTAACCCAGTTCAGTGGGGCTGCAGGATACACCGACTGCACCTCTGTGTCCTGGATATAACACTAAACCATCTGATTGTGAAGTTCTAGTAATGTTGGAGCTTTGGGCAATGTAGAGTACCCCTTCATTGTCTTGCCCAGTCGGCTGGGGCTGTTGAATACACCGACTGCTTCTCTGCAGAAGGGTAAGACCCTCACCCAATGAGTGTCCTGTATATGACACTAAACAATCTGATGAAGTTATGATAATGCTGGAGCTTAGGGGAATGCGGAGTACCCCTTCATTGCCATCGATCTCAGCTCCACTCTGACCCGGAATGGTAGCACTTGATAGGGTCCTAACTATGGGTCAAATAGAACTAAACTGTGCTTATATTAAACTGAAGTGTTTGAAATAGAACTGTTTTGACATTTAACTGTTTGTAAACAAAAACTGTGCTTATACTAAACTGAATTGTTTGAAATTTAATTTGGCGTTAAATAACCTGAAAAAAGGTTGATAAGCTGTAAAACAACCAACCAAGCCTTCATTGCCATTGCTCCCAGATCCACTCTGGCTTGGGTGGTAGTACCTGATAGGATCCTATCTATGGCTCGAATAGAACTATTTGACATCTAGAGTGCAAAGAAATGACTTATGCTAAATTGAATTGTTTGAAATAGAATTGTTTGGTCATTTAACTGTGTGTAATAGAGATGGGCATTTTAATCAAAAATCCAACTTCAGTTTCATCTTCACACTATGAAATCTTGAAATTTTTTACAAAGTCAAAATCTTTCAGTTTGCTGCTATGACTCCTGACTTACCATATCCAAGGAAACACTGTCGGAAAAAACTTTCAGGTTTTAATAAAATTAAATTTTATCAGCTTTTAAGAGGAAAAGATTGAACAAACATTTGATTAAAACATTTAATTCACAAATTTTTGGAAATAAATGTGAAATCTACTTGTTTATAAAAGAAATGAAGAAAAAAAGGAAATACAACCATATGACACTTGGAAATACTTCATACCATAGAATGTTTTCAAATAGAAAAAAAAAAAGAAATACAACCATATGACACTTGGAAATACTTCATACCATAGAATGTTTTCAAATAGAAAAAAAAAGGGAAATACAACCATATGACACTTGGAAATACTTCATACCATAGAATGTTTTCAAATAGAAAAGAAAAAGAGGAAATACAGCCATATGACACTTGGAAATACTTCATACCATAGAATGTTTTCAAATAGAAAAAAAAAGGGAAATACAACCATATGACACTTGGAAATACTTCATACCATAGAATGTTTTCAAATAGAAAAAAAAAAGGAAATACAACCATATGACACTTGGAAATACTTCATACCATAGAATGTTTTCAAATAGAAAAAAAAAGGAAATACAACCATATGACACTTGGAAATACTTCATACCATAGAATGTTTTCAAATAGAAAAAAAAAGGAAATACAACCATATGACACTTGGAAATACTTCATACCATAGAATGTTTTCAAATAGAAAAGAAAAAGAGGAAATTCAGCCATATGACACTTGGAAATACTTCATACCATAGAATGTTTTCAAATAGAAAAAAAAAGGGAAATACAACCATATGACACTTGGAAATACTTCATACCATAGAATGTTTTCAAATAGAAAAGAAAGGAAATACAACCATATGACACTTGGAAATACTTCATACCATAGAATGTTTTCAAATAGAAAAAAAAAGGGAAATACAACCATATGACACTTGGAAATACTTCATACCATAGAATGTTTTCAAATAGAAAAGAAAAAGAGGAAATACAGCCATATGACACTTGGAAATACTTCATACCATAGAATGTTTTCAAATAGAAAAAAAAAGGGAAATACAACCATATGACACTTGGAAATACTTCATACCATAGAATGTTTTCAAATAGAAAAAAAAAAGGAAATACAACCATATGACACTTGGAAATACTTCATACCATAGAATGTTTTCAAATAGAAAAAAAAAGGAAATACAACCATATGACACTTGGAAATACTTCATACCATAGAATGTTTTCAAATAGAAAAAAAAAGGAAATACAACCATATGACACTTGGAAATACTTCATACCATAGAATGTTTTCAAATAGAAAAAAAAAGGAAATACAACCATATGACACTTGGAAATACTTCATACCATAGAATGTTTTCAAATAGAAAAGAAAAAGAGGAAATTCAGCCATATGACACTTGGAAATACTTCATACCATAGAATATTTTCAAATAGAAAAAAAAAGGGAAATACAACCATATGACACTTGGAAATACTTCATACCATAGAATGTTTTCAAATAGAAAAGAAAAAGAGGAAATACGACATGTTTCAGTTTTCAAAAAGAAAAACTTTTTGTTGTAAAAAATAACAACAAAATCGCAACTAAAAAGGAAAAATAGTTGCCAGTTTCACTTTAATGGTAGATTTTAGTTTGAGAAAGATTATTTTATTTCTAGCCATATAAATATTTCTAAGATTGAACCAGAAATTGTGAGTTGAATGGACTAGATTGCAAATTTGTCAATCTCTTCCTTAGGAAGCAAAAATATTAAATTAAAAACCAAAAACTGAATTGAAAACTTTCGTATCGAGAGGAAAAAATAAACGAAATCAATACCAAAACAAATTACCAAACTGCCCAACTCTAGTGTGTAAAGAAATAACTGATGTTGAACTGAATTGTTTGTATGATACATAGCAAGCAATACTTAAAACCATTTAATGGTGCAAATGGATGAGTAATGTTGAATAGAATTATTATTCTATTAATAGAATTATTAAATTGCAATACTTGTAACCACTTCACAAACAAATGATAGTAAATAGAATTATTTGTATTAGATAGTAATACTTGAAACCATTTAACTGTGAAAAAAAAAATGTACTCAGCTCATTTAAAAATGTTATCAAGAAAATGTATTTACAAATCATATACCTTTTTCTTTTCTTTTTTTTTTTTTTATAAAGTGCTCTTATCTTTTTGTCCAGGCTGTATTTTAAGAAATCTGATTAAATTGTTATAACTTAGCCATAAAAAATGGAAATTAAAAATTTTAATTCAACCTGTTTTTCTATGTTACAAATTATACAAAAAAAAATTTTCATGAAAAACTTTAAATTGTCATATTTTATGGATTTATATAGTGGTCTTATATTTTTGTCCAGCAGCATATATATGTATAAACAGTATTTGGCATTAAAAAAACCTACAATGGTTGATATGCCATAAACCAAACCAAACCAAACCAGAAATGTAAAAACAGGATTTGGCATTCAATAACCAACTATATGCCATAAAACCTAACCAGACATTATAATAACAACTATTTGAAATATATTTTACATTAATATCTCCATTCATATCCAAAAATAGTTATATTTTTTATCTTTAAAAAGTTTACAAGATTATCTGATTCTGTCCAGCAGGACACATAGCATAACGGTTATAGGCGTTGGTTCCCTAAGCTTCTAAGGAGACAATCATCTGGAGGTTGCAGGTTCAATCCTGACTGCAGGCGAGTAACAATACAGGAATACTTAACACTTGTATCTGGTTATGGCTAATGGAATCAGAACAGTTGACCCCCGTGGATTCAATAAAGGACATAGTTTGAAGTTCCATCAAGGTTCCCGATATCGACAAACACCTGAAGATGGCCAGTGGACATATCAGCCGAAACATTGTGGAAATAACAATAAAGATGAAGACAATAGTCTGAAAACCCTTAATAATAAAAAAAAGTTTAATGTTTCATTCTTTTTCTTTTCAAGCATAGAAATCCCATTCACTGGAGGGGAAAGGTGTTTAAACATAGAATTTTGAGGTGTTTCTATTGACGCTGTTAAAATTTGAGATCATTGGAATAAGAATTGGTCAAGATTATAAAATAGTCAATTTTTCTGAAACGCCCTGTTTATATTATTATTATTATTATTATTATACATTAGTGTATTCAGACATTGATATTTTCATCTTAGTTGTTGTTACAACCCCAATGTGCTGGCTCTTGTACCCTTCAACCTTCTGATATTTGCTTTAGTAAGTAATGATTCATGACATTAAATTGTTCTCATTACGCCTTTGACATTTTTTAGGTCCGTATTTTTCGAGTGACACAACTGTTGACATGAGTTTTTTGGTATACATAAAATGTAATTGTAAAGGTACTGTTCTAGGATTTGGTGCCTTCCTTCCTTATAAGGTTTGTTTGGACTGTCCTACTTCTTACATTAAGGGTGGTCTCATACAGTATAACACAATAAATACTGAATCGGTTATTTAATTTCTAAGGTATCTATCTCTTCTACTAGACCAGAGTATATTGTTTTTAATTTTATGCAATACCCAATCCAGGGATTGAACTCATGACTGCCAGGTAACTAGATAAACTTTAACCTATGCTTTTACCCACTTAACCACTATCACATATGATAATATGGCAGCTGTAACTTGCAGCTTTAATCCTAATACCATTCAACTGAACTATATATACCAATGTGCTGCTTATAGTGGAATTGAGTTTTTCATGAATTCTTAGCTGTGGTCAAATCAATATTTTGGTTTAAATGTGTGGCTAATGTGAAAGAGAGAGTTTAACATTAAACTAAGTTTGAAAATAATGTGGTAAACAATAGTGTGTGTGTGTGTGTTTTTATATATATATATATATATATATATATATACACATATGTGTAGTAATAATGACAAAACTTATTGATGTACACAACAATACAAAAATTTATTAAACAAAACAATGAATATAATGGTTTTACCTTTTAGGCATGTATGTAACACTTGGGGTGAAAAGTGGTTAATTTAGGCAAGGCTTGTGTGTGTAGTAGCCAGTAGCTTGTTACTGTGATGGAGGTTCGAACCAAAGGAGACTGGCTTAGGAACTTACGTTTTTTATATCAAGAGGCTGCTGCTGCTATCGTGCATGTGTTAAGATATTTCAAGTTTTATTGAATTTAATTTTTTTTTTTTTCTAATTTTAGCAACATTGCAAATATAGAAATGATACAGTTTTTATGTTTGATAATAGTGATAGTGGTGGCATCAGTTAGCCCAGTTGGCTGAGGCTGTTGAATACACTGACTGCATTTCTGCTGAGAGGAATCCCTCCAATGAGTATCCTGGTTATATGACACTAAACAATACGATGGTGAGGCTCCAGTAATGTTGGAGCTTTGGGCAATGCAGAGTACCCCTTCATTGCCATCACTCCCAGGTGCACTGTGGCTCGGAGTGGTAGCACCTGATAGGGTCCTATCTATGGGTCAAATAGAACTGTTTGATATTTAAAGTGAGTGCAAAGAAATGACTTATGCTAAATTGAATTGTTTGAAATAGAACTGTTTGATCATTACTGTGTGTAAACAAATGAGATATTTAATTGAATTGTTAGTGATTCATAACAATAGTTGGGACCATTTAACTTTGTTGACTCATGCTAAATTGAATTGTTAGCAATGGAACTTTTTGGTCATTTAACCATGAATATCTACAAAATGTTTCCAAATCATATGTTAAATATATATGTATAAACAGGATTTAACATTAAATAACCAACAATGGTTGATATGCCATAAAACCAATCAAAGCAAAAAGCTAAGGGAGTCTCATGATGTTATATTTTGACCTTCAACCCGGCCCAAAAATGCTATTCCAAGGTGATACACCGGAAGGAAGTGACACATTCCAATGCCCAGTAATCGAAAGAGATCGCGTGGGCGGATTAAGGCTTATGATATGGGACAAGGTGAAGGTCCCATTGTGCCACTACAGTGATGCACCGGAAGAGAGTAACCTCTGAACTGCATGACAGTTATTTCCGCTTGATGACGATTAAACATCCGATTTCAAAGATCCAGTAGGCGATCGTGTGGGCGTTGAATTATTATTTAACTCAGTTGAGTTTGGGTCCCAAAGCAGTTGCCAGTAGAATTCCAGACAGTAGAGACCAGATGTGGTAGGGAAGGCCACACCCGACCGAGGGGGCCCTCGGAAAAGCCCCGATGGAGTGGACCCCAAGACCTCTGGTTGAGCATCTAAGAGTACAAGAAAGACACAACGTGACGGTCATAACAGTGGGGTCAAAATATGAAGTTTATGTTCGGTCTCCAGCACCCTCTCACATGCAAACCTTCAACAACCCTTTCGAACCCTTGCAATAAAGTGAGAGGTGAATATTTTTCTAAAGAAGTCTTCCTGTACCTTCCTTCTTGCGTCTTTATCATTGTGTCGCTGTGAATTATTCTACATATATATGTGCATGTATGTAGATTCACATCTACATATGTGACTATATAACAATGAGACCATTGTCCGAGAAAGATCATATATGAAATGAGCAGTTGTCAGTATAAAAAGTTCACCCTTCTCCACACCTGATGTTGAAAGGTTGGGTTGGTGGGACCAATATAACTTGGCTCCAGTGTCATCAGAGGAGTTGCCAGGACAAAAGTGAAGACAAGGTTGGATTAACTTAGGAAATTTGCAAACAATTGTATGGTTTCAAGTATTCCTATCTAATACTAATGATTATAGGGTTTCAAATAATCATTTCTATTTTTTTTTTTTTTTTTTTGCACACAGTTATATGGTTTTAAATAACTAATAATAATCCTTAGTACATAATTATAGTTTTTTAAAACAATTTGAACAGTTCTATTTGAACAATAGATGGGACCCTAACAAGTACTTTCACTCCAGTTCAGTGTGAATCTGGGTGTAATAACAAAGAAGAGGTGACTTCACTCTCTTCAGAGCTCTAGAACTGAACCCTCACTTCTTGTTGCAGTATAATTTCATACTCAGGACACTCACCCCTTTTTTTTTGTAGAGAGACTTACTCCCCTCTCTTGCAGAGGATACACTTGGCATATTCTAAACCTCCTCTGTATGGTCTCAATTATTCCTATCTAATACTAACAATTTTTACACAGTTATATGGTTTCAAATATTTCCTGCAATCAAATGGTTTTGAATATTTCCGGCAATCAAATGGTTTCGAATATTTCTAGAAAATAATAATAAACCTTTTTAAAGAACCATAACTTGGTAGCTATTCTTAATACAAATAATTTGCATAGTTATCATTTCAAATATTCCTGTCTCCTTCGAGCATGTCACCCACACAATTTCTGTGGCATTTCCACTGAGAACTCCTGTTTACTTCTAAAATTGGGGAAAGATTACCCCCCCCCTCTTCAGTAAAAAGATCTTTTCTTTAAAAAACTTAAGTCTTGGTAAAATATTATCACCGATAGTAATATGATTAAAACATGCTACTGCTGTGATATCTCATAGAATAATAAAGAAAATTTTTAAAAATTTTAGCATAAGTCATTTGTTTGCACACAGTTTAAATATCAAACCAGTTCTATATGATCCATAGATGGAACTCTATCAGGTGCTACCATTCCAGGGCAGAATAGACTTGGAACAATGGCAACGGAGGTTACTCTGCTTTCCCCAAAGGGGAAGGCGTAATCCTCACAATCAGATTGTTTAGCGTCATATCCAGGACACTTGATGGTGGTGGGGGAGTTTACCTCTCTGCAGAGATGCAGTTGGTGTATTCTATCCCCCTAGCTGACTGGGCTGACTAAATATTGGAAGCTTCTAACACCTAATATTTTGACCCCTCTGCCCTCGCCTGTGAATTTGAATATTTTTTTTTTTAATCTTTATTTTATTTTTTTCACATACGAACTGTAACTCCACATTAGCTGTTCTGCAACTTCGAGAAAAGCATGTAAAAAATCATCTGATGAGACAGAGAGTATAGTAATATTCTCTGCCGAAATAAATTTATAATGACAACTTAACCAGGTTTGAGTTTCCATCCGATTACACACATATATGTAATCTAATGTTTTGAAACGATATTAGAGCAGTCAAAGACGTTCTGATGAAAATGTAACAAATTTTCTACAAAAATGAGTTCATAATAGAAGAAACAAACTATAAACGCATTCCAGTGACTATTTCTCTAAAACAGTATATAACTTTTTTTTTTGATCATGCCATCCCAAATATGGCAAAGGATGTGGCTGACAAAGGTGATATTTAGGTTTTAGGCTTTAAAAACTGCATCTTATACACAATTAATTACAGTATGTAATAAATTTCTGTTAGACATTTTTCTGTTTTAAAACACTGTATCTAGCTTGGTTTATTTGAGATTACTAGAAACCTTAGTATAGCCATTTTAAGGGGTCATCTCTTATCCCTGTTACAAAATATGATAATTAGGTATGGAAATGAGTCTAATAGAGCCAATATTTCATTTTAATACAAAACATTCACTTCTAAGCTGGCAATTAGAAATTTGAAGTAGTTGAGGACTTTTGCATAGTTCTGTATATCAGTGAAATCCATGATCTTTATGTAGTGCCAGTTACCATCTGTAAGAACGAGCTTAAAATTCTGCTCATAGGGCTGGTTTTCAGCTAATGGAATTATGTAGCTTAACTGATTTTCTTGACTTTTTTTTCCTTTCTTTTTTCATATTTCTTTTTGCTTTTAATAATTAATTCTAATACCTGTCAATTTGTAAAATCTAATACAGTGTTTTTTTAAAATGAGTATGTTTTTAAATCTACACAAGATAATGACTAAAAATCTTTTAATAATTTAATGTTTGTATTGATATTGTGTTGTAGCTATTGAAAAGGGAGCCTTCTGGTCGCCTTCGACAACCGTCACTAACTTTACTTTTACTTAATATTGTTGTTGACTTTAATTAATTGTCTCTCCATGCAAGAATATGCATCTGTGTTTTGTTGTAAGATTTGCTTAATTATTGTAAATGATATATGCGTTATCCAATGTTCTTAAACCATTGAACTGGAATTTATAAAACTTAAAAAGAAAAACCAAGAAAATGTGTAATCTTTTATAAATTTTATTTTAGAGATGGTGTATAGATTGTGCACTTTGTATAAAATCAGTTCAGTTACTTTATATTAATTGATGCACATTAAAAAGAAAGAAAAATTTGGCAGTATGTAGAAAGATAAGTGTTAAATAGTTTTGTAGATTTCGTGTCTTGTTTGTTTGTTTTTTGGTTTGTTTGTTGTTGGTTTTTTTTGTTTTTTACACACTCTATATTTTCCTCTTTTACAGAAGATATGATTCAATAATGTCTAACCTCCAGGACACTGCTGTAATTCACCAGCGAAGAGCTTGGCTGAATCAGATAATTGTAGATATACTCAAAGAAAATCCCGATGGTATAAACAAATTGTATTTCTGGAATATTGTTGGCAAGAAGGCCAAGACTCTTGGACGTTGCGTTTATTATGGGGTCAATAATATGAATTCACTCCTTGACTATTTTGGGAATATTGAAGAGGTGAAAATTGATAATGTAACGTTCATCAAGTTAAAATCAGGTATCCTTTTTCTTATCTGGTTTTTATATTTCTTTGATTTTATAGGTATATTTTCTTAAATCGTTGTGTCCAGCATGTTTGAATGTAATTTTCATTAAATCTTTAGAAGTTTTTGTTTAATAACTTGTAAAATATGAATTTGTGTGGTTAATTTTTCTATTGTTAGTTAAAAATATTGTAATATATATATACACTATCCAAATTATTTCTGATAATGTTGCAAAAAGAAAATCTGAATTTGTTTCATCACCGTATTAACAGCATGGATTTCTTTGGCTCTCTTATCATCTGTCCCTATTGGTCATTTCTCTTAGTAAGTCCTCTAGACGGCATTCAGTGTCTGCACAGTGCAGATGAATGTAAGTTTTTGCTGGTTAGCCAACACTGGTGGGTCCTTGTGTAGGAGTTCATGCAAAAACATGGCTTTTAAGTTCATCCCTTCTTTCCAGCAGTGTCCATCATGTCTTGCTTGTCTTAAATATATATATATATATATAAAGTTGGAAATATTTTGTCCATACATCAATTCTGTTATGCTTAGATGATTTCAAGTCAACTTTGAATAATTTTTGCATTGTCTATTTTGATAAAAGTTTTTAGAATATCACTTTAGTAGAAAGGAAACAGCTGTTGCAACATCTACCATAAGCCTTAAAAATATTTCTATTCATCAAGTCGGATATTTCCCTAAATTCTTCTCACTCACTGGACTTGGTAACCTTGTTTGGTTAGAGGTGGGGTTACTCATATAGCGTGTCTTGGAGTTGGAATAGTCTAGTGGAGCACAATCCTCTCTGGGTCTACAACTGGTTTAAGTTTTCATTCTCCTAGATAACCAATCTAGGAGAATGATACCAAAGTTAAAGCACTCAATCTCCCTACTATTTAACCCATATCTGGAATAAGAATCATTAGATTTGTATCTTTCCCAAAGGTATTATCACTATGTGAAATGGAAACAGTCTCATTCACAATTTGAACTCCGGTCATTAGATTCACTTTTTACGATAACTTAAAAAGCTTGAATACAAAATTTTGTTTTGATATCGGTGCTGTCAAAAAGATTTTTATAGATTATTTATTGATCTAAGATTAAAACAGAAATTGGCACAAATATAATTGTTTCATTTAGTAATTTTTATTTCTAAAACATGCTGACGAAAACATTTTTTTTTTTTTTTTGTTAATTTATGAGATGATGCAAGTATAACCCACCTTCTCCGATGAGCTCAAAGGGCTAACTGAATATCCAATAATAGCCGTTAATATCAGATTTCCTTCATCAACCATGAATTACAATGACCTCTACAGTTGTTAAAAGTCCGATCCAATAGCCACATTGTCTCATCTCAAATAACCAGAAATCTGCTGCAAGATTCGATACACCACAACTGATAGTTATGAAAATGCGACAACTCTTTCCAACTACATTTTTCTTGTACATATTTTTCTTTTTTTAAGTAGTACAATTACCATGACTAGTTGATTTAGCATCACTTGTGTGCGATATGAACTATCGGCTCAGTTGTAGAGTTTCAGCACTGGAGATCGAACAAGCGACCACAAATTGCAGAGCGGAAACTCTACAACTGAGCCAACAGTCCATTATGCACACAAGGGATGCCAAATTAACCAGCCATAGTAATTGCATGGCCAATTAACCTGAATGTGTCTTGCAAGTTACACCCGTACTCTTTACAGAGGACACGGACACTTCCAGGCAGAGCCACTGTGTACTTATGCTAAACTAAATTGTTTGATATAGAACTGTTTTGAGATTTAAGTTTGTTTAAACAAAGAACTATGCTGAACTGAATTGCTCAAAATAGTACCGTTTTGACCTCTAAACTGTGTACTTATGCTAAACTGAATTATCTGAAATAAAACTGTTTTGACATTAACTCTGTGTATTGCCCAGTCGGCTGGGGCTGTAGAATACACCAACTGCTTCTTTACTGAAGAGCAAGACCCCTCCACCCCACCCAATGAGTGTCCTAGATATGACACTCAACAATCTGATGGTGAGGTTCCAGTAATGCTGGAGCTTTGGAGAATGCAGAGTACTCTTTCATTGCCATCACTCCCAGGTTCACTCTGCCCTGAGCGGTAGCACCTGATAGGGCCCTTTCTATAGGTCAAATAGAACTAGACTGTGTACTTACGCTAAACAGAATTATTTGAAATAGAACTGTATGACTAAACTGAATAGCTTGAAATGTTTTTGACAAACTGTGTACTCATGCTAAACTGAATTGTTTGTATAAAAATGGATTTGTCATTAAATAACCTACAAAGGTTGATATGCCATAAAACCCAAACCAAACCTATTTATATATAAGAGGCATTATTTTTCCTGCCGAAAAGTTAGTGGTGCATATTATACACTAGAACTCTATAGCCTGATTATTTGTGTATAAGACATTTTTTTAGCCAAATGTTAAGGGTGCATATTATACAACAGAACTATATAGCATAATTATTTGTGTATAAGATGCATTATTTTTTTACGCTTTACAATTCAAAAGTTAGGTGTGTGTATTATACAAGAGAACTATATAGCATGATTATTTGTGTATAAGATGCATTATTTTTCTACGCTTTACAATTCAAAAGTTAGGTTATACAAGAGAACTATATAGCATAATTATTTGTGTATAAGACACATTATTTTTCCAGACTTTTCAGACAGAAATGTTCGAGGTATATATCATACACAATAAATAAATATTATCCTCCTCCATTTTTTTAAAAAAATTTTTTTTCTTTCTTTTTTTTTTTTTTCCCCCCCATATACATATGTCATCATATTCAGGATGGCTGGACCCAAAATAAGTTATATCTATGTTCCAAACTGACTAATGTATAATACTTGTATTTTATACCACTACAGAGAAATAACAACTGGAATGTGTGTTTTAATTTTTCTTCTGTTGTGAACCTATTTTTTTGTAGAAAGTTATAGTTTCATGTGAATATCTTTTTGCCTTTGATTGAAATACTATGTAAATTTTTTTTCTTTTGAAACATATTAACTATATAAATTGTTATTTTTAGTTGAAACAAACTGAATAAAAAGTTGAATGAATATTATATTTGGCTGCTACAAATTCCAAAAAGTTAATGTGTATTATATATATGAGGGATGTTTTTTCCAGAATTTTGTAGCTGATACTTAGGGTTGTGTATTATACATAATTAATTGCAGTAAATACTTCCTATTTATTTGCAATATCAATATTTTAAGAAGGAAATGGGTTCAAAATGATTTTAAACATTATCTCAAACAAATTTATCAAAAATTATTCAGACTACTACATAAACTATATAAAGATAGTTTTTGACTTAAAACCAGGTTAGGTTCTGCCCGACTGACACAGCCCCTGCACACCCAAAATCTAACATGATTTTATCTTTTATTTACTTACTTATGTAGCAACATACTCAAAATATGAAGATCATTAAATAAGTTTCCAGACTTTTTTCGTATGGGCACTTTTATTGATAGTACACACATGAAACTCTAGTCCCCTTCGAAGTAATCTCCTCCGGCTGCAATGCACTTGTTGTACCGTTTCAACAACTTCTGCAAGGCCCGATGGAAGTCTTCTTGTGTGAGCATGTCAATGACCTTCATCACAGCCTCTTTCATCTACCTCAATTGTCTCATAACGACAGCCTCTGAGCTTAAGAAATAACCAAAAGTCACAGGGAGCAAGGTCTGGACTATAGGTAAGGTGAGGAACTGTCTTGATACCCATCTTAGTCAAATAGTCTGTGACAAGGATGGAGTTGTGGACTGGTGCATTGTTCTAGTGGAAATGCCACTGACCCGATTTGAAGAGTGCTGGCCTCTTCGGACAGAATCTCTTCCTGAACTCCCTTAAAACCTCAACATAGTAACCCTAACCCTTTGGCCAATCAACTCTGGTGTATTGACTTCCTTACTCCTCCCACACCTCTCATCATCCCTCACAGACTCCCTGCCTTCCTTGAATCTCTTATGCCCCTCAAAAACTGATGCTCGATTCATGCAAGATGGTCAAAAAGCAGTCTGAAGCAATCCATACGTGTCTGTGGCATTTTTTTCCAAGTTTAAAACAGAATTTTATTGCATATCATTCTTCTAAAGTGTCCTCATGTTCCAATTGCATTTTTGAAATTCACCAGCTGTGACAATCAGGTTTTAGTAAGGTGTATTCCAATTCTTGCTGTAGCTGTTCATTTGAACCTGAAATCCTAAAAATTAATCCGTCATCTCATAAGATGTATAGCAATTACATAGTGAATTTTCAAGAGTCTGTGACAATTTTAAATGCCTGTACAAAATAGTCTGGAAACTTATTGAATGCACCACATATCCTTGAATTCTTTAAACCCAGGCATAATTTTTGTTCCTTTGAGGATATGTTTGCTCAGTTTCCAAATTTATTTCATTTTATTGAATGGCATGTTGGGACACCACAGTGGTCTCATTTTCGAAGATTGTTTATAGAAGAAAATAATGGATTGTAATCCGACATTTTGTAAAGAAAAATTGATAACAAGGTAATCCTTCAATTTGGATTACCTTGTTATCAACTTTTCTTTACAAGATTGTTAATGTAATAGGATGTGTGCATTGTTTTAATCGTAAGATTTGAGGCAAAAGCTTGGTTTTAAAATTTTTTTTCCTATCTTTTATTTTTTGTTGAAACATTATGGTGTTTTGAAGTTGACTGTTTTATTGAAAAATTGATGGTTAAATTTGTTCATGTAAATTTGTCAAAATTGTGGTGCAGTCTTTTAAATGGCTTTCTAGTTAAGTATATGCTAATATAAAACTAAGTGGTTTTCAGAAATTTTTTTTTTTTTTTAACTGAAACGTTTAGTAATATATTTTTATGACTATTTCTGTAAAATTTTATGATTTTCACAAATACCTATTTTTGGAATAAAAACATTAAGTCTATTTTCTA